>JASCZW010000089.1:335000-365698 GCA_034211315.2 Aedes japonicus | reverse complement strand
ACATAGTGACGACTTGAAATTAGTGTCCGGTGCTTTGTGAATTTTCTTAGGGCAGCTCTCTTGCCAGGTTTCAAGCGACGAAGTTCGCTCGTTTGCCAAGGTGGACGAGTCGTATGACGATGGATTTTCTTTGGAACGTGTCTGTCTATGACATATGCCAGAACGTTGGAAAATGTTTGAGCGGCTGACTCAACATTGACTGTATCCAAAATGTTATCCCAATCGAAAAGCGAAAGTAGCTCGGCGATATTACGATGATTGGCACGAACAAAATCGTAGGAAACTGTGTCAGGTGAGATTTCAGAAGTCATGTTCCAGCTTTGAGCGTAACGTGACCAGTAAAGGCGGATGATGAAGAGTTAGTTTCACTAGAGGAGAGGAGCTTCGCATAAGAGTGGAGCGGTGTCTTGGGCGCTCACGAAACAGAGGTCCAGGTGATCAGGGTGATCTTATCAAGATATAAAATCTTTAACGACAGTTGAACACCGACTGTTGTTTTATTGCAGTGTTTCAAAATATCAACAAACTTGTTTTGATAACGAACGTTTGTTTTCATATTAAGCACACGCTTCATGTACAGACTGTGTAACATTTTAAACTCAATAAATTTTAAAGTTTAATTCAAAGCAAGATCTAAACACATTTTTACCCGATTTTCTTCAGGTAAAAGAAGCTAACACAATACAGTTTAGCACAACAGTAATGCACATATTTTTTATTGTTTATCGTTATATTTTTTATTTGATCTCAGATGAAGTCAGATGGATGATGGGAGTTGGGTGTATGGGAGCAAGATCAGAAATTGACTGTTGCCAAGGCTCTGAGTGGAAACCCGGTTTGTTAGGTTGCTGTGAGTGGTTCTCCAAAGGTTGGTTGTCCAGGTTATTGGTAAATTTAAGACCAAGCGGTAGCTTAATTGCTGGTGTGCTAAAACTAACACTCGGCAAGTCGTTAGGCAATCGTTGGTAGTAGGAACGTAATGACAATTGCAAGGGGCTTTGCTACACATTGTCTTCATCAGCTCGCAATCGCTGTTGAAATTTATTGATGGCACTTCCATAGTCATGTCATTCACGCTATGAGTGCGCCCTCCATCGCTTCCCACTAATGTTCCTCTGCAGGTAAGGTTCACATTCCATAGTCTGAACGCCAATGTTCGATCCAAAACCACGATTTTCGTTACTCGTTTGTTCACGTTTGTGGCCTTTAGAGTCACCCGTTATGTTCCATATCCTTGGAAATACACGACGGTGCATGGATTAATGTTGAAGCATGGCCACATTTCCCAGATGTTAGCGATGTGCTCTCCTTCCATGTGTTGTTAACAGGGTCACGTATAGTCCATCTTATCCTCCCATGGCGTTTCGAATTCATCCACAACTTAAATGTGCTAATAAAGAGCAGCCACTCCTGCCCGACCATACTTCATCGCCGGTATAATTTACCATACATTGTTTTCGGGATGATTACATTATACATTCGGTAGTCTTGACCTGAATCTCCAATGACCGGCCATAACCTGTTGACTGTGACAACGCCAACATCCAGTCGTTTCGAATGCATCTTTGGATCAAGGTCAACTTTCGATTTCCGGATCATAGCTTAAAAAATAAACCATATTACGTTTCATGCCTAGCATAAATATAACATTACCTTTAATATACGATTGAAATCCAAAAATATATTTATACATACCTATATTAATGTTAATCGTACAGAGATTGAAGGACTTGATTTTATTATCATTTTTTGTTTCTTATTTTATTTTTATTTACAATTTTCCAACACTGACAAAAATGTTTGGTTGCTTTACCAAGATTGCCAGATCAGTGGTCCGATCTTTGGAAAAGATTTGAAATCTTTTGAAGATTTCACATTGTCAGATTGACCGACCCCTTGGTGGATGTACTAAAGAATTCAGTTACCTCTTGTCGTATAACACGTACAAGACGTGCACCACAGTTTCAACGAGTTGGTATACTTGCCTTTTTACATACTGGAAGCTGTATTTGTTTTGGCAAAATAACTGCGTTAAATCACTGGATTGCATGGCGCAATGGCGCATGTACATTTCAGTCAATGATTGCCTGATGGAGTTGATTCCTGGAGATGTTACACTGATGTAAAATACGTTTTGAAATTCATAAATTTTCCCTTATGAAGCACCTCAAACGCAAACATTTGTATGTTCATAAGGTTATTATGATTTTGAAAAGGTTTCGTATGCATCTCTCACCAACGCATATTGATTCTTTTTATTTTCACCTCAGTTGCATAACAATGCTTTATGATTTTCATAGTCGTATTTTGGAGGAAACATAATAGACAATGTTGTGGAAATAATAACAAGGCCGCTATTAGGAAACATCAACGATTACGTTCGCTATCTTGTTAAATAACAATTCTGCACGAATTTGGACAAGGTAAGGCTATTCTTGCTCATTTTAAAAATTACCCAATATAAGATAATAATGTCGACAATTATTCATCTAGCCGCCACTTGCACAAGGTTCTACAGTGGACGTACTGGATATTTCGTTTTTGCAATATTTCCTGTTTGCAATATGCTCCCAATATGATAAAACCAACAATCAATATGCAACTAGCGATTTGAAATTGGATCACTGTTGTAGAACCCCTTGACCGAAGTACACCTTGAAGTTAGCAACTTGCAGTACATATTTGCGCCTTTGTTTTGATTTGCTGTGTGATTTTGACAGAATATTTGAGAGTGTGTTCGTGTGAGTTCAATATAAGGGCGCATTACTAAGCATGGGACCGAGCTTGGGACCGATGTGCTAGTACTGACTGAGCCAAGAAAAAAATCGTTTTTGTATGGGACCTACTGGTCTTAGAGTTAGTCTATGATAAAACGCATGATGGTCTTTGCACAAGAATAAGACAAGTACAGCAATCTAAACCTCTTGTGTCAAGTAGAAACCTGTCATTAGTTCTGGACAGAATTTGCAACGGTAACAGCAGTACGTGTTTTGGTGGTTTCATCAGCATAGTATCCATGCGATGCACTTTTCAATTATAGTAAGGCACTGTTTAGACTGCAAATAAAAACTTTTATGTTTGCAGATCATTGTTTATTTTATTCAGGGAAAAAAACCTTACCATGACTCTTGTCATAATGAATACAGAAAGAAAAGAGATAAAAAAATCCTATTTTCTGAATTTCTGATAAACATATCTCATACCTTAGACTACCATAATCCGGAACAATGTGTTTCATAAGGCTGTGTATAGAAACTCATAAAACTGTGGTATCCAAAATACACCTGATGAAAAAACAACGAGCATAAAATTTCATACGGTTAAAGTATGAAATTCAATCCGATTACTTGTGGCCAAATTTCATAAGGTTATTGGATGAACTTCTTAAGGTTTTTTTCACCAGTGTATGGCTTCGAATTTCAAGCAAAACAATGCATTAGGTCCTAAGTACATTGAGAGACTCTCTTTGTCGACTTTCTCTTTGGTTAATAGCTTGTCAATTAAATGATTTGCTGACGATTTTGACGTATTGGATCCGTAATCACACTTATTACTACCGTACTGCAAGTTCAAAATAGTTGAACATGTTCTTACATAGCCGTAGGAACGCAAAGAGAAAGTCGACAAAGAGAGTCTCTCAATGTACTTAGGACCTAATGCATTGTTTTGCTTGATTTGTTGTTCTTGACGTACGCCAGATACAATTCTTCAAAATATGGTTCAGGAATAGTCGTAGCTGCCCACAGGTTATCTTCAGAATGCAAAGGAAGCCAACATTCAAACGGACTCTCATATGACGTACCCAAAATAACCATTTGCTGCTCAAGGATCGGCTTTGAATTAGGAGGATGTAAGGTCCAAAAACGAACAGAATTGAAGCAAATACTGTGGTTACTGTGGTCAGAACAGAGTTGAAAGCTTTGCACACAGCTTAGCATTGCTTTCATCACAAACAACCTCCAGTTTGTCTGCCAACACATAGATTGCTCCTTCTCCGTCCTAATCTGCATTTTCATCGTCGCCCAGCAAAGTATCATCTTCCTCCTCATTATTACACCCCGTCCAAGCACCAAACTTTATCAGTATCTAATATACTATTTTAATTTTTTTTTGTCATTGGTTTTATTCCATTTGTTTTTTAAAACTTTGTACCAGCAGTGATCCTTTTTCTGGTTGTCCAATTTAACTTTTTCATTTTGGTCGGGCCAAATCTTGTTTCATCATCATTGCCGTTGGTTGCATCTAAATCATCCATTAAATCCAATGACATATTTTGTAGATCCACTTTTTTCACGCTGCCCGTCTATTAAATTTAGCTTACTTTTCCTACGAACGAAAAAATAAATCCGAATGAATCTCAAATTCGCTACAAAAAGGAATTTCTGAAACGTACCTTTGTTGGACTTCGACAGATTCTTTTATTTTCTATAAGCATAGTTGACGATTTTTTCGCTTTGACATTTCTGAGCAGTCCGCAAATCAACAAGTAAAGTGAATTTTACATTAAAATCATATATAAAAGTATATATATATATTTAATATAATAGTAGTATGTGTATGATATGTAAATATATATATATATATATATATATATATATGTAATATAAAAATCATATATATATATATGTATTGTGTAGTATAGATTTATTCTATACATGCATACATAATGCTTTATGACAATGTCATATAGCTTATAGAAGTCGTATCAATATGCTATATATATATACATAGGACTATCAGATGTTCACACATGTATGTATCTATCTATACAATTATCTATATACATATATGAATGATTTTTCGCTACATATAGTCATATGATATATATATATATACATATGTATATGTAAATGTATATATATATATATATATATATATATATATATATATATATATATATATATATATATATATATATATATATATATATATATATATATATATATATATATATATATTAATTTAAAAATTCACATTTACTTTTGTTTGAGTTTAGCGTGCACACTGCTCGACGAAATGTCAAAGCGAAAAAATCGACAACTATGTTATAGAAAATAAAAGAATCTGTCGAAGTCCAACAAAGGTACGTTTCAGAAATTCCTTTTTGTAGCGAATTTGAGATTCATTCGGATTTATTTTTCGTTCGTAGGAAAAGTAAGCTAAATTTAATAGACGGGCAGCGTGAAAAAAAGTGGATCTACAAAATATGTCATTGGATTTAATGGATGATTTAGATGCAACCAACGGCAATGATGATGAAACAAGATTTGGCCCGACCAAAAATGAAAAAAGTTAAATTGGACAACCAGAAAAAGGATCACTGCTGGTACAAAGTTTTAAAAAAACAAATGGAATAAAACCAATGACAAAAAAAAAAATTAAAATAGTATATTAGATACTGATAAAGTTTGGTGCTTGGACGGGGTGTAATAATGAGGAGGAAGATGATACTTTGCTGGGCGACGATGAAAATGCAGATTAGGACGGAGAAGGAGCAATCTATGTGTTGGCAGACAAACTGGAGGTTGTTTGTGATGAAAGCAATGCTAAGCTGTGTGCAAAGCTTTCAACTCTGTTCTGACCACAGTAACCACAGTATTTGCTTCAATTCTGTTCGTTTTTGGACCTTACATCCTCCTAATTCAAAGCCGATCCTTGAGCAGCAAATGGTTATTTTGGGTACGTCATATGAGGAGTCCGTTTGAATGTTGGCTTCCCTTTGCATTCTGAAGATAACCTGTGAGCAGCTACGACTATTCCTGAACCATATTTTGAAGAATGTGTATCTGGCGTACGTCAAGAACAACAAATCAAGCAAAACAATGCATTAGGTCCCTAAGTACATTGAGAGACTCTCTTTGTCGACTTTCTCTTTGCGTTCCTACGGCTATGTAAGAACATGTTCAACTATTTTGAACTTGCAGTACGGTAGTAATAAGTGTGATTACGGATCCAATACGTCAAAATCGTCAGCAAATCATTTAATTGACAAGCTATTAACCAAAGAGAAAGTCGACAAAGAGAGTCTCTCAATGTACTTAGGACCTAATGCATTGTTTTGCTTGAAATTCGAAGCCATACACTGGTGAAAAACCTTAAGAAGTTCATCCAATAACCTTATGAAATTTGGCCACAAGTAATCGGATTGAATTTCATACTTTAACCGTATGAAATTTTATGCTCGTTGTTTTTTCATCAGGTGTATTTTGGATACCACAGTTTTATGAGTTTCTATACACAGCCTTATGAAACACATTGTTCCGGATTATGGTAGTCTAAGGTATGAGATATGTTTATCAGAAATTCAGAAAATAGGATTTTTTATCTCTTTTCTTTCTGTATTCATTATGACAAGAGTCATGGTAAGGTTTTTTTCCCTGAATAAAATAAACAATGATCTGCAAACATAAAAGTTTTTATTTGCAGTCTAAACAGTGCCTTACTATAATTGAAAAGTGCATCGCATGGATACTATGCTGATGAAACCACCAAAACACGTACTGCTGTTACCGTTGCAAATTCTGTCCAGAACTAATGACAGGTTTCTACTTGACACAAGAGGTTTAGATTGCTGTACTTGTCTTATTCTTGTGCAAAGACCATCATGCGTTTTATCATAGACTAACTCTAAGACCAGTAGGTCCCATACAAAAACGATTTTTTTTCTTGGCTCAGTCAGTACTAGCACATCGGTCCCAAGCTCGGTCCCATGCTTAGTAATGCGCCCCTTATATTGAACTCACACGAACACACTCTCAAATATTCTGTCAAAATCACACAGCAAATCAAAACAAAGGCGCAAATATGTACTGCAAGTTGCTAACTTCAAGGTGTACTTCGGTCCAAGGGGTTCTACAACAGTGATCCAATTTCAAATCGCTAGTTGCATATTGATTGTTGGTTTTATCATATTGGGAGCATATTGCAAACAGGAAATATTGCAAAAACGAAATATCCAGTACGTCCACTGTAGAACCTTGTGCAAGTGGCGGCTAGATGAATAATTGTCGACATTATTATCTTATATTGGGTAATTTTTAAAATGAGCAAGAATAGCCTTACCTTGTCCAAATTCGTGCAGAATTGTTATTTAACAAGATAGCGAACGTAATCGTTGATGTTTCCTAATAGCGGCCTTGTTATTATTTCACAACATTGTCTATTATGTTTCCCTCCAAAATACGACTATGAAAATCATAAAGCATTGTATATGCAACTGAGGTGAAAATAAAAAGAATCAATATGCGTTGGTGAGAGATGCATACGAAACCTTTTTCAAAATCATAATAACCTTATGAACATACAAATGTTTGCGTTTGAGGTGCTTCATAAGGGAAAATTTATGAATTTCAAAACGTATTTTACATCAGTGTAACATCTCCAGGAATCAACTCCATCAGGCAATCATTGACTGAAATGTACATGCGCCATTGCGCCATGCAATCCAGTGATTTAACGCAGTTATTTTGCCAAAACAAATACAGCTTCCAGTATGTAAAAAGGCAAGTATACCAACTCGTTGAAACTGTGGTGCACGTCTTGTACGTGTTATACGACAAGAGGTAACTGAATTCTTTAGTACATCCACCAAGGGGTCGGTCAATCTGACAATGTGAAATCTTCAAAGATTTCAAATCTTTTCCAAAGATCGGACCACTGATCTGGCAATCTTGGTAAAGCAACCAAACATTTTTGTCAGTGTTGGAAAATTGTAAATAAAAATAAAATAAGAAACAAAAAATGATAATAAAATCAAGTCCTTCAATCTCTGTACGATTAACATTAATATAGGTATGTATAAATATATTTTTGGATTTCAATCGTATATTAAAGGTAATGTTATATTTATGCTAGGCATGAAACATAATATGGTTTATTTTTTAAGCTATGATCCGAAATCGAAAGTTGACCTTGATCCAAAGAATGCATTCGAAACGACTGGATGTTGGCGTTGTCACAGTCAACAGGTTATGGCCGGTCATTGGAGGATTCGAAGCCAAGACTACCGAATGTATATGTAATCATCCCGAAAACAATGTATGGTAAATTATACCGGCGATGAAGTATGGTCGGGCAGGAGTGGCTGCTCTTTATTAGCACATTTAAGTTGTGGATGAATTCGAAACGCCATGGAGGATAAGATGGACTATACGTGACCCTGTTAACAACACATGGAAGGAGAGCACATCGCTAACATCTGGGAAATGTGGCCATGCTTCAACATTAATCCATGCACCGTCGTGTATTTCCAAGGATATGGAACATAACGGGTGACTCTAAAGGCCACAAACGTGAACAAACGAGTAACGAAAATCGTGGTTTTGGATCGAACATTGGCGTTCAGACTATGGAATGTGAACCTTACCTGCAGAGGAACATTAGTGGGAAGCGATGGAGGGCGCACTCATAGCGTGAATGACATGACTATGGAAGTGCCATCAATAAATTTCAACAGCGATTGCGAGCTGATGAAGACAATGCATGCAGCAAAGCCCTTGCAATTGTCATTACGTTCCTACTACCAACGATCGCTCTAACGACTGCTGCGAGTGTTAGTTTTAAGCACACCAGCAATTAAGCCTACCGCTTGGTCTTAAATTTACCAATAACCTGGACAACCAACCTTTGGAGAACCACTCACAGCAACCTAACAAACCGGGTTTCCACTCAGAGCCTTGGCAACAGTCAATTTCTGATCTTGCTCCCATACACCCAACTCCCATCATCCATCTGACTTCATCTGAGATCAAATAAAAAATATAACGATAAACAATAAAAAATATGTGCATTACTGTTAGTGCTAAACTGTATTGTGTTAGCTTCTTTTACCTGAAGAAAATCGGGTAAAAATGTGTTTAGATCTTGCTTTGAATTAAACTTTAAAATTTATTGAGTTAAAATGTTACACAGTCCGTACATGAAGCGTGTGCTTAATATGAAACAAACGTTCGTTATCAAAACAAGCTTGTTGATATTTTGAAACACTGCAATAAAACAACAGTCGGTGTTCAACTGTCGTTAAAGATTTTATATCTTGATAAGATCACCTGATCACCTGGACCTCTGTTTCGTGAGCGCCCAAGACACCGCTCCACTCTTATGCGAAGCTCCCTCTCCTCTAGTGAAACTAACTCTTCATCATCCGCCTTTACTGGTCACGTTACGCTCAAAGCTGGAACATGACTTCGAAATCTCACCTGACACAGTTTCCTACGATTTTGTTCGTGCCAATCATCGTAATATCGCCGAGCTACTTTCGCTTTTCGATTGGGATAACATTTTGGATACAGTCAATGTTGAGTCAGCCGCTCAAACATTTTCCAACGTTCTGGCATATGTCATAGACAGACACGTTCCAAAGAAAATCCATCGTCATACGACTCGTCCACCTTGGCAAACGAGCGAACTTCGTCGCTTGAAACCTGGCAAGAGAGCTGCCCTAAGAAAATTCACAAAGCACCGGACACTAATTTTAAGTCGTCACTATGTAAGCATGAATCACGAATACAAACGAGTCGCGAAACGTTGCTTTCTTCAATATCGGCGTGGAATACAGAGAAAGCTCAAGTCACGTCCTAAACAATTATGGAAATTTGTAAACGAACAACGCCACAAAGTAGGCCTTCCGTCGTCTATGTCGCTCCACGGCAACAAGGCTTCCACCCCGCAGGGTATTTGCCAGCTATTTTCCGAGACATTTTCTAGCGTTTTCACCGAAGAGACGTTGAGCGATGACCACATTAGACTTGCGGCCAGCTATGTTCCCCCTGCCGGTCAAACCTTGGGCCAAGTCGACATCGATGCAGAGATGATAATCAAGGCCTGCTCAAAACTCAAATTATCTCATAATCCCGGGCCGGATGGAATTCCTTCTTCCTTTCTCAAACTACACTTGGATAGTTTGTTGCCCCCGCTGCTGCACGTTTTTCGACTATCTGCGGCTGTCGGTATTTTTCCTCGCTGTTGGAAATTTGCGCACATGTTTCCAGTACACAAAAAGGGAAGCAAACGGGACGCTGGAAATTATCGTGGCATAACTTCGCTTGGTGCTGTTGCTAAACTGTTTGAGCTTGTAATTATGGAACCGTTGCTCGCTCACTGCAAATCGTATATCAGTACCGACCAGCACGGATTCATGGCTGGTCGCTCCACTGCTACTAACCTGTTGTGCCTTACTTCCTACATTACTGACAGTATGGCGAAACGCGCCCAAACGGATGTCATTTACACCGACTTGTCTGCAGCCTTCGATAAATTGAACCACCGCATAGCTATTGCCAAACTGGACAGGCTTGGGATCAACGGATGCCTGCTGCAATGGTTTCAATCGTACCTCATTGACCGTTATCTGGCTGTAGTCATAGGAGATTGTCAGTCTCACATGTTCAAAGCCACGTCTGGTATACCGCAGGGTAGTCACTTGGGACCGTTGATTTTTTTGATCTACTTCAACGACGTAAATTTGGCTTTCGAAGGACCTCGACTATCATACGCAGATGACCTAAAACTCTATCTTCGAGTGCACTCACTCGACGACTGTCGCTTTCTTCAACGTCAGCTAAATGCTTTTGCCGACTGGTGCACTTTGAATCGTATGGATGTCAACCCGGCCAAATGCACGGTTATCTCGTTTTCGCACAAGAAACAGACTATTTTATTCAAGTATGTCTTGTTGGGCACCGAAATTGAGCGCGTCAGTCAAGTCAAGGACTTAGGAATAATTCTGGACACCCAACTCACCTTCAAGCAGCATATCTCGTACGCTATCGGCAAAGCCTCCTGCGTTCTGGGGTTCATCTTTCGGATTGCTAAGGACTTCACGGACATCTACTGCCTCAAATCGTTGTACTGCTCCTTGTGTCGTTCTATATTAGAGTATTGCTCGGTTGTGTGGACACCTCATTACAACAACGGTGTCGTTAGAGTAGAGGCTGTTCAACGACGGTTTTTGATATTTGCGCTACGTAAACTACCGTGGACGGATCCCTATCGTTTGCCAAGCTACGAAAGCCGTTGCCGTCTAATTAACCTGGAGTCCCTGTTAGCCCGCAGAGATACAGCCAGGGCTTTGTTCATCGCAGACATCTTGCAAGACCGCATCGACTGTCCTGATCTTCTGGAGCAAATCAATATCAACGTGCAGCCCCGAGCCCTGAGGAATAGTTCAATGCTGCGGTTACCTCCACAACGAACCAATTACAGTATGTTTGGCGCAATTGGCGGTTTACAAATACTTTTTAATAGGGTTTCCGCGTTGTTTGATTTTAACGTGACTCGCCAGATGCTTCGTCGTAAGTTTAGCCATTTTTTTAAAGACCTGTGTAATTCGCATGGATAGTGTAATTTTTAGTTTGTTTTATGTCATGACTAGTAATGTACCGTTCTAGCTTTAAGTAACATCATTGGGATTTGCACATAATCTGTTGATGAATAGAAATAAATAAATAAACAAGATCACCTGATCTTTTTGAAAGATCGGAATGGAAAATGGGGAGATCTGATCAAATGATCAGGAAGTCCGACCCCTTGACATCCACTCACCGGTGTTATCAAGTTAATTCCATCAACACAATATTTCCCACTAAATTTTGATTGTATTGTATATTCCAGAGTATTCATCCCTGTGCTAACAATCATATTAAAAGTGCTCAACTCCTGTAGCTTCAACGGAAAACATAAAAACCTCTCCATATTTCTGACGGCATTTTTTATTCGCAGGTTCAGAATTTGGTTCGAAACACTTTTTTAAAGCAATTTTGTGTGCTGTTCTGTTAATTTGTTTGGTGTAAGCAAACAATAATCATAAATACGTCATGTAAATACATACCCAAGTAACCACGAGGCTGTAATAGCAGGCATATATAAGGCATATGTATTACGTCTAGTGCATCATTGAAGTTGGATTATAGCTGAAAAGGGCCCCACTAAGATCGAACTAATGCTATATCTTTTGTAATGCCATAAGACATTGCTAAAGTAGCATTATTGCATTGGTAATGCATCACTACATTCTTAAGCTAATCTAACGCTTCATTACTTGACAACTGTTGAATTGATGCGATCCCGCATTACCGATGTTGATTTTGGGTTGAATAAGTGCAATAATAATGCAGACCTAATGCTTGTGGCTAGGCTTGTGGTTACTTGGGTATGGACGCTAAATGCAAACATACACACAAAGAATAATGATTATTAAAATTTAAAAAACCATCAACGCCAAAATTGAAAAGTTGCGTTGGTTCTTTTTCGTAGAAAGTGGTTTGCTTTCAAAACAAAAACCTTCAAACCGCCAATTAAAAATTTTCCTCCTCTGTATATTTAAAAGTTGTTATTTTCAAAACAAACTGTTGAACTGTCAAATCGAAACCGTGGCATCGTTTAAAATGAAAACAACCCAGGTAACCAATAAGCAGGAAGTTATTTTATTATCAAAATGAACTTTCAACCAGACATTGTTGTGCATTTAAAATAAAAGTATGCTGTTTAGCCCAGTATCGATCGACCTTAAAAGTAAAGAGGTTACGGATTTTTTTTCAATATTACCAAGCGGAATTTTGAAAATTCATCTGCATGGAACGAAATGTCACCTTCACTTACGGAATAATCGAGCGGAATATTTTTCCGAAAGTAAAAGTGACAGCTCCCATCAGTTTGCGTGGAAACCTTACAAATTCTCATTTTATTTTTCGTTATTTTCAGGTGGATACTGCTGCAGAAATTTCTTTTCGATTATTTACTTTTCCGTTTCAGTAAACGGAATTTAACATGGGTTTGGTATAGAAAAAGAAATTTCTTTCGAACACCATACCAACCTTTTGAATTGAAATCTTTATACCTTTCAAAGAGAAAGCTATTGGTTTGGAAATCAGTTGGTTTAAAAGTCAGATATAATTAATAAAAAAAATTTCTCGTTTTGCAAATAAATCTTTATTGTCAATGAATCAACTTGGGGTTTGAATTCAGGCTCCGAGACCGAGCCCGGGACCCTATTCTAAGAACGGTTAAATTTTTCTTAAGAATTTTTTTTTTAATTATTTCCATAATATCATCCACAACAAAATGCCACAAATAAATTTGGTTTTAATATTAGAAATTCTTTGATCCGTTGGAAATGCGAGTAAGCCATTTGCGTCAATTGTCCACGAGCTGTTTTTACTGGCAATGAGCGTTGGCGATCACTTTAACTTCCAGGTAAGATAGGCAGCCAGCACCATCTTTCATATCAATACAACCACTAGCTTTGAGGATATTTCTGAAAATAATAAAAATGGGTTAACTTTTGTTATAACGTAAAGTTTGTTTTGTTACTTGTGTTATGGAAAAAAATAAATGAAATAGAGTTTGCACGAAAACCATAAGACAGATGGTATTGAGCAGATAAAACTAGTGACGGGATTATGGCATGCAATGAATCTTTTTTATATGTAGCTGAGGGAAAAATAAACAAGTTGAGGCTTGGGTTCTATTCTAGACGATGAAATTTCAGAATGGGACTGATGGAAATTACTCAATTTCACGGAAATACTTTCTTCGAACATCTTCACTGCCAAAAACGAAAATATGTTTTTCAAAACACGAACAATGTTACAACACTCGTATAGAAACCGGCGGGAGCAAAGATCTACCAACAATCAATATGCAACTAGCGATTTGAAATTGGTTGACTGTTGTAGAACCCCTTGGTCCGAAGTACACCTTGAAGCTATAGTCACTAGATTCATAGTCTGGCGGATACAACAACGGGAGCCAATTTGAATTGTCAGTTGGCGGAGCCAATCGAGCATATCTCGAGTAATTCATGTTAAGCGCCTAAAAGCCATTTGTAAACAACGTTGATTTCTCACAAATTTCGAGAATCCCACTATATCCTGCTACTCCATATGGTAGAACTAACATTCTTCTACCAAATGCTGCTTTCATTTTACGAGAGTGATTTAAGATTCAGGAGAAATCGATATTTAAAGTCATTGTTTACAAATGGCTTTTAGGCCCTTAACATGAATTACTCGAGATATGCTCGATTGGCTCCGCCAACTGACAGTTCAAATTGGCTCCCGTTGTTGTATCCGCCAGACTATGAATCTAGTGACTATACTTGAAGCCAGCACCTTGTTATACCTATTTGCGCCTTTGTTTTGATTTGCTGTGTTATTTTGACAGAATATTTGAAAGTGTGTTCGTGTGAGTTCATTATTACACTCAAAAAACAATGCACCTTATATTTAAGTGCAATCACCTATAGATCTGGGCAAAAAGCAAAGTTATTGCTCTGTATTGGTGTGGCACTTATTTTTTATTAAATGTGGTCAACAACTATTCATGACCCATAGAGTAATTAATCATATGTGTAGTAAATATATAGTCTTTCAGTGCAACAGGTGAATAGATATTGATTATAGTGTACATGTATTGCATTAACTTGTCCTAGCAAAATTCAAATGAGTTTTTTAATACGTTTTATGTGTAAAGGTGCATGGATTTTTTTTCATAAAAAGGTTAATATTGGATTTTTTGTTTCTTATCATGTAAAAAAACGAAATGTGTGAATGAAAAAGGTTTTCTTTGTATGTAAAAAATACTTGGCAGATCTGAAATATTCAAAATAAACACTGTTAATGGCACATAAGAACATCGATAGTAATTTATAACCTTAAAATAATACAATGACTTCCGCAGGCAAACCAAGTACCTCAACCACCACACGGTTAACTTCACTTCGCAGTTTTTTTTCTTCTGAAATTACAAAGCAGCAGCGTCTGCGTAGCCGAAAACACCACGGTTTGCCGTTTTTCTAAAATAAAAGTAATCAAATCATAAAATGACCAATTGTCAATAATGAACAAACTCACTAGGAAGGATACTGATGATCAGTTTCATATCCTCCTCGAATCCAGTTTCCAAGATATGATCACACTCGTCTATAATCAAACACTGCAGATTCCTGAACAGGAAATTCGGTGTCTCTTTCAAATGATCAAGCAAACGACTCGGCGTAGCCACCACAATATTCAACCGTTGTTCCCAGCTTTTTATATTCCATATGCTGACTGGCACCTCCCATCAACAGGCCATAGGTGTGATGTTAATGTGCCATCAGTTCTTTCAATACTCCGAAAATTTGCATCGCCAGTTCCCGCGTAGGAGAAATGATAATCACCCCGGTTCGATTTCGTGGTTTGAACTGCAACTTATAAATCATCTTCACAGCTGGAATTGAAAACGCTAACGTTTAAGCGCTGTCAGTCTTGGCAGAACCAATCAAATCACGCCCCTAAAGCAGCGGCGGAATGCTTAAATGTCGGTCATTTTTGTGAATCTAATTTCTGCGATCGCCTTCAACGTATCGTCCGACACCTTATCACGAAGCGAATCGAAATTGCTGATTGCCTAGTAGTATTCCGTTTGCACTGCTGCTTCCAACCGGAGACGCTTCTTGTTCTTCAGCATCACCATCTTCCTGCGGTTGACCATTTTCTTCATCATCACTTTGCTTCGGCCGCTTCACAACTATAAAAACAGACCATCATAAATCCATAATATTCATGCTTTCATAAATAACTTACCGGCTTCGGCTTCCTGGATCTTACGTTTCTTTTCCTTCTTGTTGAACCAGAATCCTGTTCAAGCTTAAAATTTTCCTCCAAATCCTCAACGGATGCTGTAATTTCCTGAAAAAAAATTCAAGGTTAACGAAACACGTTTCTCCCGGCAATCGAATATGGATTTCGTCTCACCTTTCCCATTCTGAACAATCGCTTTTGATAGGCCTGTCGCTTTGTTTTTCAACTTTGTTCTCTGCTGATTATTTTTCGCGCTCGGTTATTTATTCCGTTTTAAGTGCGAAGATGGATGGAGTAGGGCAAAGTGAAAACACACTTAAATGACATTTCTCACGCCATTAAAAATTATGTGCGGACCACATAAGTCTTATTGGAAAAGAACCTGTGTATTAAGTGACGTGTGTTAAATATTATGTGCGGCAAATGAAAATCATACTGGCTCAGATGATTTCAATTGGAAGCAAAAGTTGACCGATTTAAGTGCCAATTTTAATAATAAAAATTATTGATTTATTTTCAGTGTAGGAGCTCATTATTGAGCTTGGGACCGAGCTGAGAACCGATGTGCTAGTACTAACTGAGCCAAGAAAAAAATCGTATTTGTATGGGACTGTTATGATTTCCATCAGTGTATTAAATTACCTGCTAATCGGATCACTTTGATCCTTGTCATTGAATTGAATAACCTACTTATCGAATTACCTTGCGCCTTGTTTTGAATTGAAATGAGTCGGCGTGATTAATAAACGAATTCGAAACGTGTCCGTACGCTTTTACTTTTGCTCCGCGTCCGATCGTCTATTACGCAGTTACAACAGTTGGCCGACCAGGATGCCGGATCCAGAACCGGTACCGCGGGCGGAACAAGGTACTCCGCCACCGAATTTCCATTTCGAGGCTTTCGATCGGAAGAGAATTCGATGGAGCAGATGGGTGGAGCGATTGGAGACGGCGTTTACAATCTACGGGATCATCACTGATGATATGCGTCGCAATTTCTTGCTGCACTTGACGGGACCGGACACGTACGAAGTTGCCAGTGATAAAGTGGCTCCAGAAAATCTGCGCACGATGACATACCAAGCGATCGTCGATGTACTCGAGAGTTACTTCAATCCGCAGCCCCTCGAAATCAGCGAGAACTTTAAGTTCAAATGCAGTCGGCAGGGGGGACAAGAACGCTAGTTCCCCGGACGAGACAATCGATGAGTATATCGTTGCACTACGAAGGATTGCTGTGACATGCAACTTTGGAAACTACCTGGAGACCGCTTTGAGGAACCAACTTGTGTTTGGAATGAAACGAAACGACATACGGGGTCGTCTACTAGAACGACGAGAATTGACGCTGAAGGATGCAAGAGACATCGTGGTTAGCATGGAGTTGTCGCTCAAAGGAGGTGCCGAAATAGAAGGAGCTTTTGCTAGGCAGGAAATACACGCCCTACATCACCCACCAGGTAAGCCTACGCCTATGAAAGTGGGATATTCAAGTCAGTCAGCTGGCAAGTCCGCTGGTGTCCTACACTGCTATCGCTGCGGCGATAAATCACACCTAGCAAAGAAGTGTCGGCATCAGAATACTGTGTGTTCTTATTGCAAAGTTAAAGGGCACCTTGAACGAGTATGCATGAAAAAAGCTGCTGCAGGTAAGGGCGAATCTAGCCGGCAGGGTGCGAAGTCGAGTGCTGCGAGGACCAACTACATCGAACTATACGACGACGCTGGAACAAGCTTTGCTGCTGCTGATTATGATGTTGTTGTGTGAGAGATTTGTACGGTGGAATCACGTTCGTTGGAAGAAAAGTTGTGGCTGATGGTGACGGTTTGCGGTGTCGGTGTTCGCTTTGAGGTCGATACGGGAAGCACAGTCAGCATCATCAGTTTTCAGTGCTACAACAAATACTTTCGAGGGCTGGATTTGGAAAAAAGTGATCTGAATCTAGTCAGTTACTGCAATAGCGATATCCGTGTCAAGGGTGTTATGGATGCGTGTGTGAAATACAACGGAAGGGAAGCGTGACTGCCACTGTACGTCGTCGATTCTGGGAAGCATCCTCTGTTGGGTCGTGAATGGTTGAAGGTTCTAACGGTGGATTGGAATGCTTTGCTGCAAAACTCGGCTACAGTCAACTTGATGAGTCCACCTACTGCTGCTGCTGTGTTGAATAAACTCTTCGAGACGTATGGCAAGGTGTTTGAAGATTCTATTGGCAGGATTTCCTCCGTGCAGGCAGGGCTGACTTTGAAACCAAATGTGACTCCGGTATTCCTGAAGGCTCGGAAGGTTCCCTTCAATTTGAAACAGGCGGTTGAGGACGAACTGGATAAATTAGTTTCTGAGGGCGTTTTAACGAGAGTCGATACGAGCAACTGGGCTACACCCATTGTCCCCGTCAAGAAATCAGACAACCGGGTCAGGATCTGTGAGGATTACAAACAAACAGTGAATCCCAATCTGAAGATTGATCGACATCCACTTCCGTCGGTAGATGAGCTGTTTGAGTCTCTCGCTGGAGGGTATAAGTTTACCAAAATCGATTTAGTGCAGGCGTACTTACAGTTGGAAGTCTCCCCAGAAGATCAAGAAATACTCACCTTGAACACGCATCGTGGGCTGTACCGTCCGAATCGTCTCATGTACGGAATTTCGTCCGCTCATGCTATAGGGCAACGGCAGATCGAGATCATCTTGCAAGGCATAGAAGGGGTAAGTGTGTTCTTGGATGACATTAAGATTACGGGACCAACTGATGCTATTCACCTGAGTCGACTTGAAGAAGTGCTGCGAAGATTGGATCGCCACAACATTCGAGTGAATAAGAAGAAGTGCGAGTTCTTTGCCGATCGTCTCGAATACTGCGGGTACCTTATTGATCGCGAAGGTATTCACAAGGTACAAAAGAAGATGGATGCTATCCGAGACATGCCACGCCCACGGAATAAGGATGAAGTACGGTCGTTTGTAGGATTCATCAACTACTACGGCCGTTTTTTCGACAATTTGAGTACCATGCTTTGCACAACTTACTGAAGAATGCAGTTGACTTCGAGTGGACAAGAGAATGTGAGCATTCTTTCAATGCGGTCAAACAGCAAATGCAGTCGGAAAAGTGTTTGGTGCATTATTCGCCGGAGTTGCTTCTACTTCTAGCTACGGATGCTTCGCCTTACGGTGTTGGAGCCGTATTGAGCCATGTCTACCCGGATGGCTCTGAGCGTCCGATACAGTTTGCATCACAAACACTCAATCGCACGCAATAGAAATATATGCAAGAAGACAAAGAAGCCTACGCCATAATCCTCGGTGTCATGAAGTTTTTTCAATACTTGTACGGCCGAAGATTCATCCTGGTAACGGACAACCATGTGGTTACAAAGATATTCAATGAACATAAAGGTCTGCCGGTAATGTCTGCTTTGAGAATGCAGCATTACGCTACTTTCCTACAATCCTTCGACTACGAAGTGCGATTCCGGAAGTCCGTTGACCATGCCAATGCTGATGCGATGTCAAGATGTCCACTGAAGCAATCCGATCCAGGAAACGTTGTTGAAGAGTCAGATGTGGTAAAGATGCATCAAATCGATACCCTTCTCGTGATGGCAGAAGATCTATCGCAAGCTACAGCCAAGGACAAATCCGTTCAGAAGCTGATGCAGGGATTGAAGCACGGACAAGTAGTTGGAAGAAACGATCGTTTTGGAGTGGATCAATCGGAGTTCACGATTCAAAATGGATGTTTGCTGCGCGGAATACGTGTCTACACAACAAAAAAAAAGTAAAATACATCAACGTAATTGATTCTAACGTATTAAAAACTGATGTAATCAAGGAAATACGATGCACAATAACATCCACTTAGTGGAATATTACATCGGTCTTCAAATTACATCATAAGAAAATTATTAGTTGCACGAATGTAATAATCACATATTAAAAACATAAATATTACACGAAAACCAATGCACATAAAAAACTCCGCAAAAAATGCTAAATATTACACGACTTTGATGCTTTATCGCATTTCGTTTTATATTAAATTAAATCTCGCAACACTGTCAAACTTGTTCTTTTTTTTTTAGCGTATTCGTTTTTGATTCAGTTCCAAACTCGATCGGGTATATTCCAAACTGTATCAGGTGTGTTTTGCGTTTCGAAAGGTGTTAGATTTATTATTGGTAGGTAAAATGGTGAAAATGTTAAGTACCTGTTTAGGGGGCGACCCCGGCGTATTGGTTAACATCCATACCTCTCACGCCTAAGTCACGAGTTCGAATCTCACCCCCGGAGAAGTTACGAAAATGCCCAAAAGTGGAGTTTGACTGACTACAACGGGAGATGAACCAGCCCGAGGCTGAAAATCTCGATAATCATGACAAAAAAAAAAAAAAAAAAAAGTACCTGTTTAAACAATATATTTCGTAATCCCGCGATAGTTCGCGATTTTTGATTATTGCAGATGATCCGCCGCTGGAAGAACTTGACCCAGCCATTTTGAGCTGCGAGCTGCCGGCTATCATTTTGTCCAAGGTCGCTCCATTTCCCATATGGAGGAGCCAACCCACCCGTCGGTACAAATCTCGTGCTGGATGACAAGGATAAAGGTGCATGCAACAACATTGGCAAGGGTCAATCGCAAGGACGAGTCGACAGACAAAAAAACGCTAACAGACAAGAGAATGGAATCATTGGTCCAAGATTCAGATGGATTTGAACAACAGCAACGGCAACATCAAGCTTCGCAGCCGCCGCGTATTCCAACTTGACTCGAACTTCAAATACACACCCAATTGATTATGAAGAATGCACTGGTCCGCAAATAATTGCGTAGACTGATCCTCGAGCAAAACAGTCAATTGTATGCCATGGCCATTGCTCCTAAAACAACTGAACCAAACACTGAGGATCAGCATTTTGTGAAATCAGTTTCTCCCAACTTCCAAAGGAGCTTGTCAGTCTTGACCCAAACGACTGCTGCTGGTGCTTGATATTATTACTCTTTCAACCAAACCATATCTGGGTGCTAACTCTGCTGTTAATATCCCTTGGACAATGCTAGATCAAATCAGATGGACCTATCCGCATCTCTCCGGCAGGTCCTGCTTCCACAGCGACAACAAGGAACCCGAATGGTTGGATATCGTCGCCGATCCGTAAAGAAATCCGTTACTTGGAAAAATCCGATCTATGTTCTTTCTGCAGCCGGGTATCTGCGCATTACATTGGTTAGTATTTCGGTTTTTTTAGCCATTCAAATTAAACATCCGGGGAACTACAAGGATTTCGCTTATATCTTTTTTCTTAATTTTGCTTCTTTTCTTTTAAATTTTTAATAATAAAACCATCCTTAATTTTGGCTGTAAACCTTTATTTCATTCAATAATATCTGAAAATTAAAATTACACTATGAGTTTTACATTGCTCCCTTTACGTCACGACTATGTTGTACGTCGAGATGATTGTGTTGTTGTACGTTGTCTCGATGAGTTACGTTGCCTCGTTTACATCGACGAAATTACATCGATAAGCATTGCATCATTTTATTGTGTACGTCGAGACAACCTAATATTACACAACCGATGGAATGACCTATGTGCATCTGATTCTGTGTAATATTCAACAACTCTTTTTGCTGTGTACGTTCCGGCTCCACTGCAAGGACAAGTACTGGATGAACTTCACTCAACACACTTCGAGCAGAGGATTCTGCTGGTGGTCGGGAATCGACTGCGACATCGAGAATTTGATTTCTAACTGAGCAGATTGTCAGTCGGTTAAGCCTGAGCCGGTAAAAGTGCTACCACATCCGTGGGAACCTGCAACCGAACCGTTTCAGAGAGTTCACGCGGATTTTGCTAAACCTTTCCTTGATTCGTATTTCTTCATCTTGGTGGACGCTTATACCAAATGGCCGGAGATTCTTGTGTGCAAATCGATCACAGCCGAAAGTACGGAGAAAACGTGTCGTGAAATCTTCAGCCGATTTGGAATTCCTGCGGTGTTCGTGAGTGACCATGGAACGCAGTTTACGGCCGAATCGTTCCAGCAATTTTTGAAGCAAAATGGAGTAATACATAAAATGGGTGCTCCGAACCACCCTGTGACTAACGGTCAGGCGGAGAGGTACGTGCAGACGTTTAAACAAAAGCTGAAAGCTCTGCATTGCCCTAAGTCAAAGCTGGACATCGAACTTGCCAACATCCTTATGACCTACCGGAAGATGATCCATCCGACAACGGGACGGTCGCCCTCTATGATGATGTACGGACGACAGATCAAATCCCGTCTAGATCTCATTCCTACGATTCCGGAGAGCAAACGTATATTTTTCGATGGTGATAGAGTTCGAGTTCGAGATTTCCTGTCGGCAAACAAATGGCAATTTGGACGAGTGGTCTCGAAACTTGGAACAATGTGTTACTCCGTTCGTCTTGATGACGGAAGACTGTGGGAAAGACATGTGGATCACATTGCCGGCGTAGGATCAAGCCTTACTTCATCTACCGGAAGCCGTCTACCAGGTAACTACCAGGTTTACGAGCCTGCTGCATCGGCGGTGGCTACTGCTATTCACGACAGTGGGCGCACTGCTGAACCCGAGGCTGAACCTATTGGCAAGCAGCTGGCGGCCGCAACATCTTCTACTGTGTCGCAAGCACCCCCACCTGTTCAACCCGTGGTGAACGGTGGGCAACATCCACAAGTTGTGGCACCCGAGGGCTTTGTGCAACCGCACGAAGTATCTAATCAACCATAGAGACATTCAAGTAGAGTAGTAAAACCCCCTCAAAGATTGAATCTTTAACTTGAATTGTGTAACTTCCTATTTACGAGGGGGAGAGTTGTTATGATTTCCATCAGTGTATTAAATTACCTGCTAATCGGATCACTTTGATCCTTGTCATTGAATTAAATAACCTACTTATCGAATTACCTTGCGCCTTGTTTTGAACTGAAATGAGTCGGCGTGATTAATAAACGAGTTCGAAACGTGTCCGTACGCTTTTACTTTTGCTCCGCGTCCGATCGTCTATTACGCAGTTACAACAGGGACCGACTGGTCTTAGAGTTAGTCTATGGATCTACCGAACAACGCAGTAGACGCGAACGCGGAAAACGATAGAGAAAAATTACAAACGACGACAACGAGGAGGATGACGGCATGCCTTGTCGTTGATAAATTTGACAGTTCTACAATTTTCGTGGTGAAAGAAAATACTTTTAAATTTATACACAGAACCGAAAAAATACACTTTCAAATCAAACACATAACTTCGTAGATAATTTTACTTGTAATTTAATGAAAAATTAACACTTTTCAGATGTAAAGTGCCAAACTTTGAATAAAACAATATTTCTTGTTTGTGTGTAACTGTCAATGCAAGTTTTTGGGAAAAGCTGAATGCGAAAAAAATACACTGCAAGCACAATCTTCACAAATGTCTAGGAATTCGTGAAACTTGCAATATATAACAATAACATAAAATGTGATAATATATCTTATAGTCGAAGTATTCTTTGAACTATATAGCAAACTAGGGGTGCGACGCTCATCCATTCATAGTGGATTCATTTTTCACAATAGCTCTCAATATTCTAAATATGGTAGAATAATTTCTGCTACTTTCGATTACTCTCGATTTCATCCGATTAGATCCGATTTCATCCGATAAGGGCATTAGAGTCACGAGTTTGATTAATTTGATTTGATCGTGTATGTGCAGTTAGGTGATGACGATGTGAACTACCATCTAATGTAGCATCCTATGGCACTTGACTGTTTTAATTAAACGATTTAATCAAGGTTGTGCTGGGGTGAATGTTTCATCGTTTTCCTGTATGAAGCGTATGAAGGTCCAAAAACGTATTGTGGGCCCGTAAGCAAATACAATTATGCGCAACCCAAAGCTACAGGGGCTTAGAAAGAATTTTCTTCCAGAAACAAGATCGCCGAAACCACACAAGAATAGAGCCCTCGCCCATCAAAAAGTCCCACTGATGGGGAGAAGAGCCAACCCTTTATTCACGAAATGTTAGTAACAGGAAGTTGGCAGTCCCACTCTTCCTGTTCAAATCGCTTCAATAAAGTGCTCTGATGATCCCTCCTTTTATCCCAACATATGATATATGAATATATGGAAAATTCCGAGAAATGATTTCATTTTCTTACCTTGATTTTGAAATCATCTTACCTCGAGTAATATTTGGTTATATATCGTTCTTTACTTTTTGCTTCAATCCTTTCGTTGCAGAGTCCATGCTATCTTCAAGGCGTTTCTCGGTATTGCTTCTATGGTATTGCTCGTGGTCGCGGGATTGGAAGATAACGGGAAAAAGGAGAGAAGCATCAGTAATTGGTAGCATGCTATGCGCATGTGAGATTTTCATGGTGATATTCTCACAACGGCCGTTTAAAATGGATCGACGGATGCTTATGAGCGATCATTCCCAATGAGTTTCCACTCGGTTACCTAGTTCCATCATGTTTATTTATAGTATACAAGAAATATTTTACTATGTGCTACATTTGGAATATCAGGGCACTGATCCCTCATCGCATCATCAAGTGATCATTACAAGCTGTCCGTTTGGTTCAGGCACTTTTGAATGTGGCAGTCATGAAATCTGCCGCGACTGAGTTGACAGAACGCGCCCATAGCTCTTTCTGAACAGAAGATCGTGGACATGCAGTTAGCAAAACAAAAACGAATTCTATTCGAAAATTCTAGCTTGTAAGCCTCGTTAAAATCTACAAATGTAAATGAGAGTCTTTCTTCTATTGTCAGGTTTTCAAGTAACATTTTGTTTATTACAACATTTTACATTTTACACAAAAGAGATCATCTAATAATAAAAACATAACAGAAACGAGGTCTCCTGTGTCATCGCAAACTAAAGATCACATTCGCCGCTGGTGTTGCTGCCGCCGTCGCTGCGAATCCAACTGGAAATTTTGATTGAACTTTACTACTCGCCCGGATCGACGCCGTATTTCAATTCTTGCGACGGTTTCACTCTGTTTTCAATCTTTTCACCGGAAGTAGCACTTTTTAACTATCTTTTATCTGGTTTTTCACTTAAATTTATATTTTCTTCGTTTTGCTACACTTTTCGTTCTTCTTTTTATTGGCCAAGCTGACACCCAATGGAAACTCTAAACAAAATATACTTAAATGGGTTAGTGGCACAATAATCGATGAAACTTTACAAAACTCGACTTAATCGAAATATCGGATGAAATCAGGGATCTGGCGAAAAGAGATGTTCCTGTAGTCAACATCTCTAACAACCAAACGTCAAAAGATTCATTGTTTCAAACAATGCTGGCGTTCCTACCCGTAGTAAAAAACGTCAGACGGGCCTTATTCAAATAAGGCCCGTGATATGTTGCATACTGTCAAACGCTTGCAAATAGGATAGGGTTGCCAGGCCCCTGGATGAAATCGTGAAAAATCGTCGATTTTCATACGGTTTGGGCAAGGAATTTTGATTAAATATTATTTCTTTTCTAAATCTGAGAAAATCTGGAAGAGTTGCGCCCCTAGATAGCAAATTGTTTTTCGTTATGCGGTGATTTTTGAACTAGGATAGTACTAGGACTGTTTACTTCAAATGCACCTCGGATTACTCGATGAAAAATAATGTTCTCATTAGGGAACGTCCATTAATAATGTCACGCAAAAAGTTACTTTTTATACCCCCCCCCCCCCCACACACACACATACACTTGTTCTGTTTTTTTGTATGGACCTTAATATTTCTTTGTATTGATTGTCACGTTTTCCCAAACCTCCCTCCCACCTTACTGTGAGACATAATTAATGGACCTTCCCTTGGTGTATTTATAAATAAATATTTATTAATACATTATTGTCTTCTGGAGTACAGTACGACAGGATCGTATGCGGGTTAGAAAGCTTGTACTGTCTGAGATACTCACGATGAATCTTGAAAGTGAACGGTTGACGCAACGCTCACAATGAGTTACCCGTTAAGACGGCCGACAGTGGAAGGTGGTTAGTAAGTAATTAGAAGTAATGCTTAGGAATTACTTTATTCTCTTAGTTTGTACGTGTTTCGGTACGAAGACCAGTACCCCAAGCACTGATAGTTGCATCACGCGATCGAGCAGGGCTGAAAGTTTGCTCTTTTCCACCCGTTCTCGTATTCCTGGTGCAGTTGAAAACCGGAATATAGCAGTCGCGCCAATCGATTTTACTCCCGTTCCATAAGTCCAAACAATGGCACATCTAGTGCGCTGTATGGCGCATCTGATGCGCTATACAGCGCACTAGATCCGCCACTGTTTGAATTCATAGAACGGGAGATAGAAAAATCGATTGGCGCGACTGCTTTATTCCGGTTTTCAACTGCACCAGGAATACCTTCAGCGGCTGTTCATCGAACACGACAGTGTTGAGAGGAACCGGTACCTGACACCACAGAGAACAGACATCCAAACTAGAATATATTTCTCAAAAAAACTTGTGTAAGGATTCAAATTAAAATACGTTAAAACACTATTGCCATCTCTCGGGCTATGGCCACTTGCGATTTATAATCGAACATGGGTAAGATTTGTTGACCGTGCGTTGAAAGAACTGCCAAAAAAGTTTAGTTGATGAATAAGATTTCAAGCTGGGTCAAAGGGTGGCGATGCCAGCGCCGCCACGCTATTGCCAGTTCATTACGATTATGAAATGGCCGTTAAATTTCTTACACAGTTTTTGAATTTGACTTGGATGTCTGTTCTCTGTGCTGACACCATCAAGCAGCACATTTCGATTGCCATACACAATAACACTGTTCGTTTTTTAACCGGATGGTTTTTGTCAAGCTGAACCTCCGGAGGCAGCTAACCGTTGACCTAAATGTTGGAAACCACTTCGTGGCGTTTTTTTTTATTACTTCGCTCGGATCAACAACAGGAATTCAGCAGGTCACAATTTTGGCCTCTGCACCCATTTCGATAGACGATAAGACTATCCCATAATAGATACGTTTGCGTTTCGTTGACGTAAATTTGACAGAAAACCCATGGAAAATCTGCAAATTCACGCAAACTCATCTGCAACGTATCAATTTTGGGCCAGCTATTATTGATGCGGTTGCGTCAAACGCTGACCAGTAGAAAAAAAACAGTACATTAAAATTAAGAAAAGAAGACATCATTTGACAACTGACAAAATGCCATACACGCTATTTCTAAACAACCCAAATTTGAGTACGATGGACTCAAATTCTTCGGAAGTATGGCTACCCAAAAGTGAGTAAAGATGGTTAGGAGTAACACGTTGACGATTAGTTATCATCGTTCGGATTCAAGCCGATGTTGACTGTTTGTCATCTTACCACTACGAACTATCTTTACTCACTTTTGGGTAGCCATACTTAAGACGCATTTGAGTCCATCGCACTCAAATTTTGGTTGTTTAGAAATAGCGTGTAGGATCGATTTTCAAGCAGCCTGTTCCCGTAAATACAAACACCGGTTTGTCAGTTGCCGTACTGGGCAGCTACAAAGCTACAATTTATATTTAATTATTTTTATGCTTTTCATGGTTCATAGTTGTCTACTTACAAATTCGGTATTAACGGTAGACCAGTTTCAGGACGTTGTATAAATCAGAATGATACTGTGAAATCTACAGACAAGTTTGCTCATTATTTCAGGTTAGCAAAGAATGAAAGACCTTCTGTTTATACGCTCAACATACCTATCGTTCAAATTGTCTCCGCAAACTACGCCAGAGTACAATCTGTGATTCAACTGCTGAACTTCAACTATAAAACACAATGAAACTAATTAAGCAAACATTATTTCACGAATTAACTGAATTCACTTCTTACATTATATAATGCGATTCTGTTCCTACTCAAATCTGCTGACTAATGTCTTTAATTGTTAATCCACTGTCGTTGCTACGTCAAGATGACTTTTCGTGTGACGGGACGGACAGTTGGCTCACTTACTTTTCGCCGCAACGAGGGGTATCGGCGACATTCCCCGACCCATGAACTACTTCCGTTTCAGGAACAACGTCCTTTGGATCCTTATCAGGAGCCGCCACATCGAGAACCGCAAGCTTTACAGCATGTCTGGTGAACACTCCTCTATTAGTCTGCACCTTTGCTCGACGAACTTGTCCGGATTTATCCGGGAAAGTTTCCAAGATCTTTCCTCGCTCCCATCTATTCCTGACCGTGTCGTCCACGACTATGACCAAATCGCCTGGCTGCAGCGGTTTCGTTGCCTCGAACCATTTCGTTCGCCGAGTCAGTATCGGAAGATACTCCCGCGTCCACCTGCACCAGAATTTATCTACAATACACTGCGACAGCCTATAACCAACAATCAATATGTAACTAGCGATTTGAAATTGGTTCACTGTTGTAGAACCCCTTGGTCCGAATTACACCTTGAAGCCAGCACCTTGTTATACATATTTGCGCCTTTGTTTTGATTTGCTGTGTTATTTTGACAGAGTATTTTAGAGTGTGTTCATGTGAGTTCATTATAAGGGGTGCATTATTGAGCTTGGGACCGAGCTTGGGACGATGTTCTAGTACTGACTGAGCCAAGAAAAAAATCGTTTTTGTATGGGACCTACTGGTCTTAGAGTTAGTCTATGCTATAACTGTCTCGTAGAATGTTCCCGTCGTTCACAGGATTCACTGCCGGCTGTTTGATACCCGTGGGCCCGTATAATAGAAAGTGGTTAGGTGTGAGTGACTCCTGATTCTCATCTTCTAAGGGAATGTAAGTTAGTGGACGTGAATTCACGATTCTTTCGGCCTCCAACATAATTGTCTCCATAACTTCATAACTGGGGTGACGGAGGCTGGTAGATATAGCCTGCATCGCCACCTTAACGGAGCGCACCATACGTTCCCAGAGACCTCCCATGTGAGGGGCAGCCGGAACGTTAAAGTGCCACTGGGTGTGTGTGTTGGTAAACGTAGATGCGCAGCTCTCGTTGATTGTTTTAATCTTCTGCTTTACCTCAGACAACTGGCGATTAGCTCCCACAAAATTGGTGCCGTTGTCTGAAAAAACCTCAAACGGCGCTCCTCGTCGCGCCACAAACCTACGGAAAGCCATTATGCAGGAGGTCGTCGTTAGGCTATGTACTAACTCCAGGTGGATAGCGCGGATTGTGAGACAGGTAAAGAGGCAAATCCACCGCTTCACACTGCTGCGTCCGACCTTGACCAGAAAGGGTCCCATGTAGTCAACGCCCACGAAGGAAAATGGTCTGAGGAACGGTGTTAGGCGCTCTCTAGGCAACTCTCCCATACGCGGTGGTGCCGGACTGGCTTTCTTAATTTTGCAATGCTGGCATTCTCGACTAACTGTTCGTATCAGCACTCGAAGCTTGGGTATATGAAACTGTTGACGAAGTTCGTTGCAAACAGTTTCGCCATTTGCGTGTAGGAACCGACTATGAAAGGACTGTACAAGAAGATATGTTATACGACTTTCTCTGGGAAGTATTACTGGATATTTTGCTGCAAAAGAGACGTGTGGTGCTGCGCTAATTCGACTGTCCATCACAACTGTTCATCAAGGAGTGGTGACAATGTGTATAGCGGACTTCCTTTTGCGACTCTGCAACCCTTCTTGAGCTCGTTAATCTCCTCCGGGAATGCATTTATCTGTGCTTGCCGCCACAATGCTACTTCAGCCCTTATGAATTCTTCCCGGTTTATCCCTGAACTGCGTTTGTTTGTCCTACGGATGTGCTTCCAGATATCCACAGCTCGGTTCACGTAGACCATCGTCCGAAGTATACGGTGCCAACTCGAAAAGCGTTCGACGTCGATTACATTCTTTATTACTCGGTGTACTGCTACGAAATTAACCTCTTCGCTTGCGGCATCAGCTTCCTGAACTTTACCTACTGATTCCTTTGGCCAAGCCTCCTTTGGTTTCCTCAGAAACAATGGCCCTTGAAACCATCGACTATCAGGATTGAAAGACGGACCCGAATTCCATTTGGTGGCGTCGTCAGCTACGTTTAGTTTTGACGGTACATAGTGCCTTTCGGATACACTAGTAAGCGACAGAATTTCGCCCACGCGAAACGATACAAATTGGTGGTACCGTCGGCTGTCAGACCGAAGCCACGCCAAAACTGTCGCTGAGTCGGTCCACAAGAATCGCTGCTTTATGTTGATAGTGATGGCAGCACTGATGTTTTGCAACAAACGAGAACCCATCATGGCTGCCTGGAGTTCCAGACGAGGGATTGAAAGTGTGCGAAGTGGAGCTACCTTTGTCTTTGCAGCAACCAGTGAACACCAGCCCTTCCCCTGGTGGGACATCCTCAAATAGGCCACGCATGCACAGGCTGCAACGCTTGCATCTGTAAAAACGTGGATTTCTACTTCATCGACGTCCTGTGGTTGAAGATCGCCAAAGAAACTGCGTGGAACTTGAACTTCGTCAATGCACTCGTACAACTGTATCCATCTATTCCACAGCTCTTCAATGTGTTCTGCAATGGGCTCGTCCCAGTTCGTCCCTGATCGCCAAATTTCCTGCATAAGGATCTTTCCATGCACTACAAAATGCGCAATGAATCCCAAAGGATCGTACAATTTCATTACAGTTCGAAGAACTTGTCTTTTCGTTGGAGTTCCAGAATGACCCTTGAAGACATCTTGAGGGCCTGTTTGATCAAACGTGAAGTGATCTGCTAAGGGAACCCACATAACTCCTAATACCCTTTCCTGGACTACCTCTTTGTCCACAGTTAACGTCTTACTGGATGGTGGACTGGTTTCTCCAAGGCGGTCGAGTATCTCTGGTGAGTTGGACATAATTTTTCCAAATTCAAACCCAGCGGCTGCGTGGATAAGCTGCACTTGCTGGACCAGCTGGACGGCATCCTCTACCGAATTGACGCTGTCAAGGAAGTCGTCCACATAGTGGTTCTTGATGATGGCGTCCACTGCCCTGGGGTAATGGTCCACAAAGTCTAGGGCATTTTTGTTCTTTGCATACTGCGCTGTACAAGGAGAACTAGTCGCTCCAAACATAGCAACGTTTATCACGTATATCTGCACTTCCTCTTCCGGACTATACCGCCACAGAAAGCATTGTGACATCTTATCAGAGTTCCTGATTAAAA
>JASCZW010000089.1:0-330000 GCA_034211315.2 Aedes japonicus | reverse complement strand
TGTATAGATTCAACAAATTTTATTGTTGACTTACGGCTTACCCATAATTTTTATTTATTCAAACAATACCGATTTTATTTTTGAACCAACAACAATTTTGTTGTGTTTCTAAAAACGCTGCAGAGGAAGTTTCTATTGACAACAAAAAGCATTTATTGTTGAATCAAAAAATAAGATTTTTGGAAACCTTTGCATTGATTCTACCAAATCGGATGAATTTAAAACAACTTTTTTTTTCATTTATATTATTTAGAACCATTGAAATTATAAGAAATTTAGCTCATTTTTTCTGTTGATTGTTGATTCTACAAAATTATTTTGTTGAATCAAAAAGGATTTCTGTTAGAAATATTAATTGACTAAAAATATTGGATTCGATAAGAAATTTGGTTGTTTCAAATATACGATTGCATTAAACTAAAACAATGTGTGGTTTGATTTAATACCCAAGAAATGTTGATTCTGATCATTGCATATAATTGCCCAATATTCCTCTGCGTGAAGCCTACATGCAATCTAGACAAAATAGTCAAAAGGTCGAGAGTAACATTTGTAAACAAAATAGTACCAGAAACAGATACAGGGAGTTATTATCTTTCCGTTGGTAGTGGATATAGGTGTTACCAACCGAGCATTTCCAGGAAATTTACGCTTTATGTCATTGTTTACAATTGTTACTTTCGACCTTTTGACAATTTTGTCTACACGCTCGTTTGAAGTTTCTCAAAATTGAGTGAAAAGTCACTCAATTCAATTAAAACCGGACCTACCCTAAATTGAGCAAATAAGCCAAAACACAATTTTGAGTAAACTGCATATATATTTTAATTAGAGTTATTCTTACTCATTTTCATAAATTTTAAATTTTAGTGAAATGAGTAAAAGTTGAGCAAAACAATTTAAATCATTCCGTTTTCTCTTTAAATACTAGGAATTAAGAAACTTTTAGCGCATTCAAATGTATTCCAGCTTTATTTATTTGGATTAGCTTATATATATGACAGCATGACTAGCAAATCAAGTCATTCTTGGTCTTCCGCATGAGCTGCTTCTTTAAATGAGGCGGCAAGTCTATTGACTGTCTGTCTTGTGCTATGGTTTGATGTTTTATCACCGACAAACCGACATGAATGACAATAGAAAATGTCTTAATATTTGTGTTCAAATAATTTTACTGACATCTATCTTCGTGTTCGCTAAGAACGTTTATTGGAGCCACGAACACGCTTGGGAACTTGATAAGAAGGTTCATGTCTTAGTTATTCTAGACACATTTATTTGATCTAGATAAAATGATTTTATAGGTTTTGACAGATGGAATCGCTGCACATTTGAATCGGTCGTTACGGATTCTTGATCAATAATGAAGATTGAGTTTCATGTCGGTTTGTCGGTGGTTTTATACAGAACGATCGCCATAAAATCGATTAACATTATAAGTTCGCTGGGTACTTTGATTCCGAATACGGGAAAACTTCTAAAAAATAAATCAATGGCGTGAATTGATGTTTTTGCTTCCACATAAACTTGGTTGTTAATCACTAAATAGAGCCTTCCCACAGCCATGGGTTCTGCAACGCATGCGATGTGTGGTTGGGGAACGCTGTTCAGTGAAGCAACGTATTCCACCAATGCGTTTTCTGAGGGCTGAAATGTCGTAAAATAAACGTAATTAATGTTACTATTAACGAATAACATTTTCTTACCGTTATCCAACAAACAAAACGATGAATAGCATGTTGATCGTTTATTGGTGGACTCACAATTACCGTCCGACGAATGCCACGAATATGCATTTTGTCATTAATCCTGAGTAAGGCCCGGATGTATTCTGAAAAAAAAAGAAATAATCCCATTATTACAGTACGTAATTCAAATGAAGAAGGGAAGTGCGTTTACCATCCTTAACTTGAGCACGATTCGTGTTGGCAACTGTTTTCACCCACAAATTATTAGTGTTCCTGTATGTTTCTTTGATGTTTTCATGATAAATTATTCATTTTAAGTTAACACTTACAGTTACCTAATACGAAACATCGTTTATTGGAAAATGATGAAAATGTGTGATTGAATTTTGTATGGGAAGCTTATTGCCAGCAGGGAACAGTAGAGAGAATGCTTTTTATGACAATATTTTTGAATTTTGGTTCAAAATTACATTAATAAGCATGCATTTGTTTACCAACCAATATCTGAGGATAATACATCCAAACTTCTTTCAACCAACAGCAATTCGATACAGTAGTGCTTCTAGACGATTTCGCAATGAAACATTGGTAGTAAACTATCTCGGTTCTAATTTATTCGTAAATTAACTTTTATTTAAATCTTGTATGTGTTGCATTATGAAGGGTGTCATGAAAACAAACACGCAAAAGCAACCGCAGTAGAAACTACCATTTAGAGGGTTAAATTAAGCGCAAACACCAACAATTTTCCACTGACTATGAATGCGTTTGATTTTACCATGCCTTAATAAATGTTGTAGGTTGTACAATTAACATAGTAAATTTGACTGAAATTTCATGGTAGTTTTGAACACAGGCATAGTGGTTTTTACTAAAAGATTTTTTTCTGTGAATGAAAATTTCTTATGAAAAATCATCCAGTAAACCTCATGATGCGCATGAGTATAACAAGAAAAATATTTTGTAAACCATTTTCTTCCATTCTTCCAAACATCCTTATGCGAAGGTTATATCAGAGTGGAGCTTTTACTCCCCTACGCCAATAGAAAGGCTGTTGAAAGGCACGTAGAGCAACACACTCGTTTGCTCGGCGAGCGCGCTCTTACCAAACACACGAGCAGTGCAGTGCAAACTTTCGAGATTTCTCTTTTGTCATTTCGCTCGCTCGATCTACCGAACGAGAGGAGCGTGTATTCGTCGGTGTAGAGCAGATGCCGAACACGCACGGTGCACCATACAACTTATGCCGTGCGCGTGGCCGATACACTCCACTCTTCGCTCAAACGGAGGAGCAAACCAAGCCTGCTCACTGCCTTTCATCGTCCTCCTATGTCCAACGCCTTGAAACTGCTACAGCTCAGGATCTGGTGATTATCCTTGCCACAATAGGTACACGCTTTCGATGGCGCTTCCCCAAATCCATCATCCTTCTTCGGAACGCTTGATGACTCACCAACGTGGATGAATAGTTTTTCTTTAGGTTTCATTTTCTCTTCTTTATGCGGCTTCTGATGATTCTGCGCCGAATCTACGTCAATGCTAAGCTCTGATGCAAGGTTCACTAATCCCGACATGAAGCTATCGAACGTTGCCAGATTGACGCTCGCGAACTGTTGTTTGAAACTGCCCCACTGCATTTTCAACGAAGTGGGCAACTTTGCTATCAACTCCTGCAACAGCATTGGGTTTGCCAAATGCGCTTGTTGATCAGCAAGAACAATGTGATCGACGAGATTTTGTATCGATAACCCGTACGCGACAATCGTGTTAAGGTTGTCTGATTTTGGTGGGGGAACGTTTCTAACCTTTTTCAAAAGGGAGTTTATCAATATCTCCGGCCTTCCATACAGCTTGTGTAACGTATTCACTACGAAAGGGACGGAAGCCGGAAGAAGAAGGCGGCTTCGAACTGCTTCCAGAGCTGCACCTCCTAAACATCGTTGCAACCTAGCGAGATTTTCAGCATCGGTGTATCCGCATACTTCCGTTGTGTTTTTAAAGGAACTATAGAATATCGACCACTCCTGGGGATCTCCACTAAATCTTGGCAGCTCACGCGGCATTACTTGCCGTGCCGCCAACTGAGCGTTGGTAGGTCCTAGCGAACGGATAGTAGGATTACTTCTTGTGCATCCTACTCCTGCCGGGTCTAGCACCATCGATGGCTGATGGTTCTGCACTGGTGTTGGATTACCGGGTACACTAGATTGATGGATCGGCACGCTGTATGGTGCATTCGCGGGATACTGGAACGGATGACTTATTGGTTCGACTTCTGGGTACTGGGTCACATTAACCCTTGACGATACTGTCCTGTTAACGAACGACTCACTAATTGGCATCGGTGGAAGAAAGCACGGCAACCGCGAACATGAATTATTCATTGTTGAAACCGGGTACTGCTGAGAAATAACACGTGCACTGCTCAAAGCGTACGAGTTCGATTGATTTATTCCCGCACTCAACGACGTGACACTCATCTCAGGATAGGTGTAGATGGGTGCTGCAATGCAAACGGTAGATTGTGGGACTTGGGTTCTTTTTGGCTGTCGAATCGTTGAACGTGTTGAGCAACTAAATGTCGGTGCTGTGCCTACTGATGTAGTTGCAAAACCTCCAGCTGTAGCCACTTCTATCGCAGTTGTGGAAGAAAATGTAGGTGGGCAACTTTTTGACCCTCCCGGGACAGTTGTGGCTGCTAGTAGTTCGTATGACTGCGCCAGAGCTGTGACGCTTCCACCCTGTACTGCAATAGTCGGATCTCCATATAACATTCCTTGATTCAGGGCAGCACCAGTGTTTACATTCCTCGTCTCCACTGATATGGTAGTTCTAGGCAGCGTTCCAGAAGCCTTTGTGCTAACTGCTGGTAATGGCAGGGTAAATTCCGACGATGATGGCTTCGACTGACCAGCTCCGTCAACTATGGATCCCTTACTAAGCCACTTTTCCAGTTGCTCCCGCTTGCTTCTCACGCTTACTTCGCTTTTTCTACCTGATGCACCCTGCTCATCACTGATCTGCTTAAGCAATTCGTACTTCTGCTTCAAGAACTCCTGCTCGTCATCCATGGCCTTTAACTTAGCTTTTTCCTCCAACTGCCGCATATTCAATTCTTCTTCTGCTCGCTTTTGCTTTAACCTTTGTTGTTCTTCCAGCAATTGAAGACTGAGCTGCAAACGCTGCGAGATCCAGCTACTCTTACTAACGGAAGAGTCGTGAAAGGATAAAACAGATTTGGAGGAATCTTTCCAATCCACCATACAATCACGGCATTTCCAGCTACGGTCAGGGTCAGCGATAGTCTGTAACACCAGCGCACTGAAAATGTTCCCATGTCTCACAAGTATCACAACACACCATATCGTCCTCATTATCACTTCGATCGCACCTTTTGCAGTGTTTTCCACAACTTTCCGAAGCCGTAGTAATAACCTCGTTTTGCGACATCGCGAGACAGATTAGTCTAAACACTCTAACCCTACTCTGACGTCTCTACTATAATTATCCTATGCTTTGCTTATCAATACCGCAGATCTCAACTGACAAAGGCGGTAAATGAGAATAGGAATAATGACTACAGACTAAATATACTGCACTTAGCTGTACTCCTGCACTCAATCCTGGCTGATGCACTCCGTTCCTAGCGGCACTTCTGCTTAGTGATAGATAGTGGTCGTACGCGAACAAAACTCCCCCCAATTCCACCACGAGCCCATCTCCCGACAGACAGGCCCACCCCGTCCGCCACCCCAGACCTCCTCAGTGTCGAAGTCGAGTACTCGACACTAAAGAAGTCTGCAAGCAGCAGACGAAGGGGGCCCATCTGCCAAAAGACAAGCCCACAGTAGAACCAAAAGGAATCCCGCCGCGCCCACCAGCGAAAACCCGAACAAGCGCTTCAAGGCTTCACCCCCCATTCCCCAAAAAGCGACCAAATGAAGTGTCAACCCTTAAACCCTCCTAGTCTCCCAATCACATGGAAAGGTTTATTCTACTGCTTCAAATGCTGTATCCTAAGCGGGCCCTCCGCGTCCTATCTCTAATAAAGCAGCTTGTCCTCGTCCGTCTTAAGTATCACTTTTATATGACTTTGTGCTTCACTTCGAACAGTAAGATAATTACCCCGATCAAAACATTCACCCTTTTCGAAGATTTTGCAATTACATTGACTTATTATACCATTATCAAACCAGGTATTTTGGTTATTCTTTCCACAAAACATATGGATAAATAACAACATAAGCTGCCACGAAGATGAAAAGTGTACTTTTAGTCATTTCCCTACGATTGAAAGTAAGAAGTTTAAGAGTGAATTGCGGCCAGTATCACACCTGATGTTAGTGCCTTTATATAAACGTTCTACGACGTGGCAGTGAAAAAATGACTAGAATATGTGATACTTTCACTACTGGTCAAATTCTTGGTCTCACATGCATGTTTATAGCATGAGATAAGCCCTCTCACCGTCGACAAGGTGGAAAATTTGACCCACGAGAGGGAACTTCAACTATAAAACACAATGAAACTAATTAAGCAAATATTATTTCACGAATTAACTGAATTCACTTCTTACAATATATAATGCGATTCTGCTCCTACTCAAATCTGCTGACTAATGTCTTTAATTGTTAATCCACTGTCGTTGCTACGTCAAGATGACTTTTCGTGTGACAGAACGTGACGGAACATACTTTTTGCCGCAACGAGCACGGTTACTGGCAAAAACCCATTAATGGGTACTATAGTACTCACTTTCACTATAATCGCCACTCCTCATTTAATGGGTAAACGTGAATAACCCATTAATGAGTACGGGCCACTTCCGTCAAAAAATGGGTAATTTTTTACCCATCAGGATAAATTTTTTTTTTACAAAATGGGTAAAAATACACCCATTTTTGAATCATGAATAGATAAATTGATAATGAAATCGTGTGCTTTCGAAAAATTATCCGTTGGAAATAAAAATAGTCGTACACTCAACCAAATAATCTTAAGAATTTTATAAGGTTGAACTTATGATCGATGCTATGGAATTTCATAAGGCATCCATTTCAAATGAATGGATTTTGTTTCACATGACGTTGTTCTTGTACGCTTTCAAGCTTTCCTGATTACAAGCGTAGATATATACTAGTGGGCACTGGCAGTTTCTTTCGAAGCTCTTCCATTTTTCAAGCAATCTGAAATTGGCGGTTTTGGAAATTGATTATTTTAAATTTATTTATTCATATATTTAGGAATCTTTTACATACCAACTGGATCAACTATCCACTTTTACTCAGCTTATTTGTTTAATTGCCTTTGTTGGCAGATTTCGGACCGGATTTACTTGATTCAAGACTTAACTGAATCGCAACGCACAAACGACTGAAGAGAGTTAAATAATTTTCATAACTATTTTTCACCCATTTTCTTCCTGCTAATAAGTTCTCACCGATGGGTATTTTTTCACCCATTTTAGCAAATCAAATTATACCCATTGTTTGACATTTACGTGTGGTGTTGAAAAATGCGTATTTTTTCACCCATTAATGGGTTTTAGCCAGTAACCGTGAGGGGTATCGGCGACACAGCCTTCACGCTAATATAAGATTACCGAAAATACGGTTTTCATTTTACCGAAAATTAGGTTTTGGTAGCAAAACCTAAAGTATCGGTACAACTTACCGAAACAAAACGTTTGATTTTACTTAATGTTTCAGTAAAGTGGGTTTACAGCGTTTACAGATTTTATCGTTATATTTTACCTAAATTTGGTTAAAAATTCTCTCATTGAGCTGTTAGCAGTTTCGGTAAAAAAAACCGTACAAAAATAAGTAATTATTAATGTTTTTCCCGGTTTTCCAGCAATACCGAAATTTCGGTAATCCATGTTTACCGATAATTTCAGTATGTGCACTTTTGTGCGATTTTCGGTATTTTTTACCGAATTTTCCGTTTTCTTGTCTTAGCGTGTTGGTAAAAGCACGAGAGCCGAACTGGACTTCAAACACACCACCAAGTGGCTGTAATCCACCACTTAAGTGTCGTGCACTGATGTAAAAAACGTTTTGAAATTCATAAATTTTCCCTTATGAAGCACCTCAAATGCAAACATTTGTAGGTTCATAAGGTTATTATGATTTTGAAAAGGTTTCGTATGCATCTCTCACCAACGCATATTGATTCTTTTTATTTTCACCTCAGTTGCATAACAATGCCTCATGATTTTCACAGTCGTATTTTGGAGGGAAACATAATAGACAATGTTGTGAAATAATAACAAGGCCGCTATTAGGAAACATCAACGATTACGTTCGCTATCTTGTTAAATAACAATTCTGCACGAATTTGGACAAGGTAAGGCTATTCTTGCTCATTTTAAAAATTACCCAATATAAGATAATAGTGTCGACAATTATTCATCTAGCCGCCACTTGCACAAGGTTCTACAGTGGACGTACTGGATATTTCGTTTTTGCAATATTTCCTGTTTGCAATATGCTCCCAATATGATAAAACGCATGATGGTCTTTGCACAAGAATAAGACAAGTTCAGCAATCAAAAAAAGCGGACCTCTTGTGTCAAACCTGTCATTAGTTCTGGACAGAATTTGCAACGGTAACAGCAGTACGTGTTTTGGTGGTTTCATCAGCATAGTATCCATGCGATGCACTTTTCAATTATAGTAAGGCACTGTTTAGACTGCAAATAAAAACTTTTTATGTTTGCAGATCATCGTTTATTTTATTCTGGGAAAAAACCTTACCATGACTCTTGTCATATTGAATACAGAAAGAAAAGAGATAAAAAAATCCTATTTTCTGATAAACATATCGCATACTTGAGACTACCATAATCTGGAACAATGTGTTTCATAAGGCTGTGTATAGAAACTCATAAAACTGTGGTATCCAAAATACACCTGATGAAAAAACAACGAGCATAAAATTTCATACGGTTAAAGTATGAAATTCAATCCGATTACTTGTGGCCAAATTTCATAAGGTTATTGGATGAACTTCTTAAGGTTTTTTTCACCAGTGTGCTTATAGATGAACCCGCAACGCAAAGGACACGACACGAGTGTAAATGCTCGTGTATTGTTTTTGACACCGGGTTTGATTTTTGGAAAAATACACTAGCCGAATGGCTACGATCACAAGAAAGCTCTCAACATACACCCAGTATGACACTGGTTGCCACGGATAGAGCAATGCTCGTCGGATGATTCTAAAATTTGATAATTGGCTTATTGGTTTGTTTTCTTGGCTGTTGGGCGACGGGCGCATAAGTTGAATGAATTTAACAAGCACGGCTCGGTTAGAAAGAAAATAAATAAACCACGCGTGTATTTTGCAATCGGACACAATCGGAAACACTCGGCTGTGGTGTTTGCCGAAGCATCAGCCACGGTGTCCGAAGCCAAACCACGAGCACTGACATTGGTGTTGTACCCACCGTATTGGGTGTTAGTCTGGAAGCACGGAGTTAAAGTGGCGAATATAATGCACGCGCTAGCGTGGTGCAAAGTAGCTCGGCGTGCAGTGTAGTGTTTGGACATGGCTGTTTTCAAGTCGTGAAGGAGAACGAATCCTATCGGGGTGTTCTTCACGCATATTTGGGTAGACTGAACTTAGCGTGTAAGTTTTGCTTTACCGGAACCTAATTTTCGGTTAAATTAAAACTTTATTGTCGGTAATATTACTTTACCGTGTATAGAAAATCTGGTGTCACTGCATTGTTCCATGTTCACGGCCTTCATAATATCCAATCGATCAAAGTCCAAAATACGAAGCAAATAGTCTGTTGAAATTTAGTGTTTCTCCTAATTTTTCTCCTTCTTTTGTTGCAACAAAATAATTATATATTAAAAGTAGGCATAACATCTTTTTCTGAAAAACTGTAAACCCGAAAATATGTGAACCACTTTTTATGAAGTAAGTTTATAAAAAAAAATAAGCTTCCGTACGTTTCAACGACGTCATTTTCATACAAAAAGAAGTTATTCCGTAAAAAAATGCAACCAACGAACTATCGTAATCCAATTCTTAACGAGCCCAGGATTTTTGGAGGCCAGTATAGTTTAAACACTCCAGCTGGTGTAGTCGCATCCAGTCAACCACCGCCGCTACCGCCCAGACCTATTCAAAATTCTGGTCATATAGCAGCATACGGAAGTGGCTTTGGGAATCGTTTCGGTGCTCCCTCTTATGGTTACTCTGGTTTTGGTGGCGGAGGATACGGTGGTTTCGGATCTTTTGGAGGGTACGGTGGTGGATACAGTAGTTATGGAGGTGGCGTATATGGAAATAGTTATGGTGTTGGATCAACAGGATTTCCAGAACAAAGGTAAGAAACATTCGGGTTGCTGCAAAATGTAATAACTGATTTTAGAATTAATTAGAATGATTATCGATATTATTTTATGAACAGATTTATTCAGCTCGCCGAAGAGAGTTCCAGACCTGCCTTTCGAAATATCGAATCTTTAGTGGGAGCTATTGGAAACATAGCTGCTATGCTGGATTCTACATTTTTCGCATTGACAAGTTCCTTCAGGGCAGTGCTGGGTGTAGCAGCTAATTTTGCCCATTTACGAGGCGTTTTTGCACAATTTTGGACATCGTTTGCTCTGTTCCGATGGGCAATATGGGCTTACAGAAAGTTTGTACAACGGGTTGTGAAAATTAACTTATTTTGACCTAACGCTTATTCAAATTCACAGGATATTATATTGGTTGAGAATAACTAGAACCAACCCTGATACTGTAAGCTTCAACCAAGCATTCAAATTTGCTGAATCTGAAAAACAATCACTGGTAGAAAAGAAAGGATCGTCGATGCCCGTTGTTCTATTTCTAGGATTCATCATGTCTGCACCTTACTTACTAATGAAACTTTTTGGAAACTCTGAAAGTAGTGATCAAGGTAATAGAAAATGGCAAGTTTAATGTACGATATTTATTATTAACATGATTCCTTAATACAGCAGTGAAAAATCCTCGGAACTGGACAACTCCTGTAGAAGCAGTAGCGATTTATAACTTCGATGCCTCTAATCCACGTGAATTGACGATTCGAGCAGGGCAAGCAGTTCTTATTGCCCCAAGAGCAGTGCAGGTCGAACAAAATTTACTGAATACTGGTTGGGTACTCGCTACGGTCGACAACACAGTGTCTGGTGTAATTCCGGTAAATTATATACAGGGTTCTAAACAGCAACAGCAACAATCCCCTGAGGTAAAGATACATTCCAATGAAGCAGGTCAGTTAGAAACTGAAGCTTGAGAACACTTCTGGGACGATGACTTTTATGTTTAGGGAATGTTGAATGAAATTGATTTTTTTATGTTTATTTAATATTGAGAGGTTCATTTTCCTTAAACAGCAGAAATATTTCTTTTTAATTTTGCACTCAAGCCTATACAATTCTGATATACATTTTATTAGTTTATTCAATTCTGGATCGAGCCAATGTTAACATTACCTAAGCCCTCTGCCGGTAAGCTCAATCCCATCACAGTTAGAGCACAGATGAACATACATAATTGAATGTGTAATGTAAAACATCGTTGCAACAACACTAGTTGAGCAAGCTTCGATGGGCGAAAAATTGAGCAGAGGGCGGTAGTGTGTAAATTTCAATCACATGGCATTATAATGTACTGCATAGCCATGGTATAGGTGACATTGCAATCTTCATAACATCAGATTATCTTATGAGTTTTATTTCTGTTTGTCTGTGATTAGAGTATTGATGCATTACAACAAAAATGATTCAACTTGATTGGCAAACTAGCTGTCTTTGTTTCATGTTTCATCCGGTAGATGAACATTCGAAATAAAGCTACGCATTGCTAATCATTAAATAGAGTGAATTGCAACATATATCTGAAAAGAGTCTTGTCAGTAAATGTAGCTACCAGTAGTTGATTTGATAAACCTTGTGGCTTTTTACTTATCATGGCATAAGCAATTATCATTCAGTAATTGATATTTCCGTTATGTCATCATGGTGCTAATATTTGACTCCTGAATTCATTAATAACAAACAGCTATTCGACGTCGCTGATTTATGGTCTATTTGGTACATATGGTGATACAATTTTTATTTTGTGCAACAGTTCGTCGAATGAATGAATAAACTCGGATGGAAGGATAAATATACAATTGTTAATTAACATTAAAGTTGTGAACATCCTTCAAGAAATACGGGGATATTGTTTGGGATTCTTTATATTCTCTTCAGTTCTCTCACTTTACATTAAGTTATTATTTTAATTTTCATTCCGCATCGAACGCTGAAGAGCTTCGGTTCAGTTTTTTTCACACTCCGCACCACCTCTTTAGCATTGTGTTATCAACCCGCTATCAACCACGTGCTGATTGAAATTAGTGCACTGTTTGAACCACCGATATCCAGCCGAGCGTTCCTTTAGGGAAGCAGACATTCCCGGCCGAGTCCGACGGATGATCTGTCCTGCCAGTACCCTCGTCAAACACCCGAAGGGGAAAAAGTGTAACCCCATAAGCATCATCGCAGTAGGAAAGGTCATCACTCCACAACTGCCGGTCAGCAAGCGGTGGTTTGTTTGCGAACAACAACATAAGGTGCTATACAGGCAAAGGGGCAGCATAAAGGCAAATAGCCATAATATTTTCCCATTCATCTGTTAGTGTTTTGTTTATCTTTCTCCCATATAGTGAATCGTTCTGCATAGCGTAGTTAAAAAAATCATCTGATTTTTATTTTGTTTTATTTACTTCGTGCTTCAACCTACCCCGCAGCGGGATGTTAGGCAAAAATGAACGTCTTTGGTTCAAGTACCACTGTAGACATGCCCTTTTCGCTCAATTTCATAAACATCTGTTCTATTTCCAAGCCTGCCGCACACTGACGGAACTATCAAAACTTTCTCTTCATATCTTTCATTCTAGCCAAAAACATTAATGTTCACTCTTGGTGCCTCATGGTGATGAGCGAACATCTCCTTCTACATCATAATCATTACTCCACGCACGGAGAACACATAACATAACAATTAATGTAACTCTAGGGACCTTTTTCATTAGGACGAATCTAACATTGAGAGACACTCTTTGATTACTTTCTCTTTCGTTCATATTCCAATCATCTTAACGTTTTTCATTCTACTATTTGTGCTAGCCAGCACTGTTGTGTTTCGATATGTACTAAAGAATGCCTCGAAAGTGTTATAATGGCGCTGTAATGAATGAAAGAGAGTGAGCCGGGAGAGAATCTCTCAATGTTAGATTCGCCCTAATGAAAAAAAACCCTAGAAATATTATCTCAGTTCTCGAATATAGCTCTTCTTGCTTCCTCTCGGCAAGAAACAGCCACCTCATTAAATTGGAACGCCTTCACGTGTTGCCCTTCACTGTTCATCAGTTTCTAAGCTGTCCTCCTGCACGCACAAATTATGGCTTCAATGAACCTATAGACTTCTATGCGGCCGTTAGTATTAGTTAGCAATTTCACTAATACAATCGTTTTGCTGGTTGAAAATAAAAAACAAACCGTTGTCAACCTGAACACTTTCACAGTTGATCTCGTGGTTGAAAACCATAAACAAATCGATTCTATACGTGTAAAGCAGCACGTTAGTGTTTGTGAGATCGCTCGGCGAGAAGCTAATGCGATGCATGGGTGTTTTTAACCAGGCCATTGACAAGCCTATATCAATAGTAGTGATTGACAGTAGACAGGATGTCCTGGGCCCAAATTGATTTGGGCCCGCTGTCAGCTGTCAAATAGAAGTCTAATCATTTATTTTGGTTGTTTGTTTTGATGTGAAACACCACAGAAAGCGATCTTTCTGCTCTGTATGACATGCACAACAAAAACGAGCAACAACAGACACAACTTACAATGTTGACATTATTTTGACAGCTGAGCTTGCTGAGATGTTGTCTACACGCTAAGACAAGAAAACCAAAAATTCGGCAAAAAATACCGAAAATCGTACAAAACTGCACATACTGAAATTATCGGTAAACATGGATTACCGAAATTTCGGTATTGCTGGAAAACCGGGAAAAACATATAATAATTACTTATTTTTGTACGGTAATTTTTACCGAAAATGCTAGCAACTCAATGAGAGCATTTTTAACCAAATTTAGGTAAAATATAACGATACAATCTGTCAATCCACTTTACTGAAGAACTAAGTAAAATCAAACGTTTTGTTTTGGTAAATTATACCGATACTTTAGGTTTTGCTACCAAAACCTTATTTTCGGTAATCTTATCTTAGCGTGTACGTAAAAAAGTGGTCCTTGTCATAGGCCTGTTTTTAACAGATGCTACCATGTGTTTGATTTTGATGTGTCACGAGAAACGAACAAATCTAGGGCTTTTTTTTCATTAGGGCGATTCTGAAATTGAGAGACTCTCTTTGATCACTTTCTCTTTCATTAATATTCCATTCAGCTTTACGTTTTTCATTCTACTATTTGTACAGTATGCAAGCCAACACTATTGTGTATCTATCTATACTAAATTATTCCTCAAAAGTTTTATAATGGCGCTATAAGTAATGAAAGAGAGCGAGAGAGGAGATAATCTCTCATTGTTAGATTCGCCCCTTTGAAAAAAAATCCTAGAAATGAGCTTTGAGGCGTTTTTTTTATGTTAATCACTGTTTGCTAGGGTTCAGAATATTGTGTGTGTGTGTTAGTTTTAAGTTAAACACGATTGTCATTGGGGTGGGTATTTCACCTTTTGACGAATAAACAATAAACAAACTGTATGCATTCAACGCATAATATGAGCCTGGAGGTGGCAGGAGTGAAACCCTTACAGAACCGCTTCTGGAAGCTCTCATCTAGAATACTGATCAAGTGTGGAATCAGTAACAACCTTGTGATATGTCATCCGATATTACTCTTCCTTGCCATAATTCACAATACGCTTCACTTGGCACAGTTCCTCCTTTGATAATTATCTTTCCATGAAACAGGCTATTGAAGGAGTTCAAGGAGGAGAAAAGTACCAACATGTCAATTGCAATAGAAGAACTTTCACTAATGGGTCGCGCATTGATGGATCCACTTTTTTTTCAACTCTTTATTTATTCCAAATTTTACATTATTTTACATTCATATATTATCCTAGTTGATCCTGCTAAGTAATTAACATTTCAACCTTATATGCTATCATTAATATCTAATTGTGTTAATATTATTTTTACTTTATTTATTCAGAATTTTTAACAGGGTTTATTTTGCCTGCGTGTCAGAATTACAGTTGATTTCTTAAAACTAGTTCTTATCTATAGAGAGAATTGATCATTGCAATTGAAGATTGCAATGATTGTTGTCTAAAATTATGAATTATTTTGTTGGACATTTCTTCTAGAGTCTCAACGTTTGAAATTCTATGTAATTCAATAGTACTGAACCAGGGTGGCAGCTTCAAAATCATTTTCAGAACTTTGTTCTGAATCCTTTGAAGTGCTTTTTTCCTAGTTGCGCAACAACGAGACCATATTGGCACAGCATAAAGCATGGCCGGGCTAAAAATTTGTTTGAATATTAGAAGTTTGTTCTTTAAACAAAGTTTGGATTTTCTGTTTATAAGAGGATACAAACATCTTATGTACTTATTACATTTGGCTTGAATGCCCTCAATGTGATCTTTAAAAGTTAATTTTTGATCAAGTATCAGTCCAAGATATTTTACTTGACTTGACCAAGAAATTGGAACTCCGTTCATAGTGACCATATGACTATTACTTGGTTTCCAAAATGCAGCTCTAGGCTTGTGTGGGAATATTATAAGTGGAGTTTTGGAAGCATTAGGAGAAATCTTCCATTTTTGAAAATAATTTGTAAAATTATCCAAGCTTTTTTGTAGCCTCCTGGATATAACACGAAGACTTTTTCCTTTAGCGGAAATGCCTGTGTCATCAGCAAAGCAAGATTTTTGACACCCCTGAGGTAAATCAGGGAGATCTGAAGTGAAAATGTTATAAAGTATTGGCCCAAGTATGCTACCTTGAGGAACACCAGCTCTAATGGGCAATCGAACAGATTTAGAATTCTGATAATTTACTTGCAAAGTTCTATCAGTTAAGTAGTTTTGAACTAATTTCATGATATAAAGCGGAAAATTAAACTTTTTCAGTTTCGCAATCAAACCTTCATGCCAAACACTGTCGAATGCTTTTTCTATGTCTAGAAGAGCAACTCCAGTGGAGCAGCCTTCAGCTTTGTTTGAACGAATTAAATTTGTTACTCTCAAAAGTTGATGCGTAGTTGAATGCCCATGGCGAAATCCAAACTGTTCATCAGCAAAAATTGAGTTTGAATTGATGTGAAGCATCATTCTATTCAAAATTATTTTTTCAAAAAGCTTACTTATTGAAGAAAGCAAACTGATCGGTCGGTAGCTAGAAGCAGGGTTGCGGTTTATCATTTTTGACTCAGGCATATTCATTTGCCAATATCTCCTTTCAGAGGGTCGATTTCAAAATATGATGTATGATGAACTTGTAGTGCATGAGTAGACCTACAACTTTGTCTAACAGTACATTGCTCTACATCATATTTTGAAATTGAGCTTCTGAGAAGAGCTATCGGCAAATGAATATGGATTAGTCAAAAATGATAAGCCGCAACCTTGGCTAGAAGCTTCAGCCGGATTTTTGTCTGGCTTCAAAATTGGTACGACTTTTGCATTTTTCCATTTATCTGGAAATAGCATACTTTGAAAAATGAAAACATCTGTTAAATAGTTTTACCAAGAAAGACAAAGTACTCTCAGGGAGTTTTTTGATGAGGATATAGAAAATTCCATCATCACCTGGTGCTTTCATATTTTGAATTTTTTTAGTTATAGTTCTTACTTCATCCAAATCGGTTCCCCAAGAATCATCAAAAATATTTTCTTGAGAGAAAATATTCAGACACTCCCTGGAAACCGATTCCTCAATAGGACTAGTAAGTCCCAAACTGAAATTATGGGAGCTCTCAAACTGCATAACAAGTTTTTGAGCTTTTTCCGCATTTGTGAGAAAAATTTTATCACCTTCCTTAAGTGCTGGTATAGGCTTTTGAGGTTTTTTCAAGATTTTAGAGAGTTTCCAGAAAGGTTTGGAACTCGGATCTAATTTTGACACATTATTTTCAAAGTTTTTGTTCCTCAGGGCAGAGAAGCGTTTTTTAATTTGCTTTTGTAAATCTCGCCATACGACTTTCATAACGGGATTACGTGTTTGTTGATATTGACGCCTACGTACATTTTTCAGACGAATCAAGAGCTGAAGATCGTCATCAATTATAACTGAATCGAATTTAACCTCTAGTTAGGCACTGAAGCTGCTCTTGCTCTAACTATTGAAAAAGCCAGAGATTCAAGAGCATTATTAATTTCATTTCTTGTTTGCAATGGAACATTAGGATCAAAGTCGTATTCCATAAATGTTTGATATTGATCCCAATCAGCTCTATGGTAGTTGAAAGTAGAACTGATGGAATTAGACATGTTTTCTTGAGATATTTCAAATGTAACTGGAAGGTGATCAGAACCAAAGTCAGCATGGGTAATCAATTGACTACAAAGTTGACATGAATCAGTTAAGACCAAATCAATAGTTGAGGGGTTTCTTGCAGAAGAAAAGCAAGTTGGGCTGTTTGGATATTGTAAGTATAATAACCCGCAGAACAATTATCAAATAGTATATTACCATTGGAATTGCTTCGAGCATTATTCCATGAACGGTGTTTTGCATTAAAATCACCAATAATGAAGAATTTAGACCTATGACGGGTAAGTTTCTGAAGGTCACCCTTAAGCCAGTTCTTTTGCTGGCCAGTGCATTGGAAAGGCAAACAGGCAGCTATAAAAGTAAATTCGCCAAATTTTGTTTCAACTGAAACCCCCAAAGTTTCAAAAACTTTGGTTTCAAATGAAGAAAGAATGTGATGTTTGATTCGCCTTTGGACAATGATGGCAACGCCACCACCAACTCCATTAAGGCGATCATTGCGGTAGACAAAATAATTTGGATCTCTTTTGACCTTATGGGCAGGTTTGAGATAAGTCTCAGTTATAACAGCAATGTGCACGTTATGAACTCTTAAAAAATTAAATAGCTCGTCCTCGTTATCTCTGATGGATCGAGCGTTCCAATTCAAAATATTTAATGACTTAAAATCCATTACTGAATTTCAATGTCATGACAATATTATTGGTAAATTTAATACCAGTTTGAATAGCATCAAACATGGAATTAGTTTTTAGCATATCGGTTATCATATCGATTAACGATTGCTGTAAAAATTCTAATTTAGGAGCGGATATGCTACCTAAATCAAATTCATCAGAAGTCCCGTGGGAATTTTGGTTAGAAGTTCCGTGGGAATTTTGGTTTTGGTGTCTACTCGCTGCAACGGCGTAGACCAACTGCCAAGTGAGCTTCTAAAATACGGTGGTGAAGCAAAGGCGAGAGCGCTGCGCATTACCAAGATTTGGGAGGAAGAGGTTTTACCGGAGGAGTGGATGGAAGGAGTCGTGTGTCCCATCTATAAAAAGGGCGACAAGTTGGAGTGCGGCAACTACCGCGCGATCACATTGTTAAGCGCCGCCTACAAGGTACTCTCCCAAATTTTATGCCGCCGTCTATCACCGATTGCAAGAGAGTTCGTTGGGCAATATCAGGCAGGATTTATGGGCGAACGCGCAACTACGGACCAAGTGTTTGCCATCCGCCAAGTATTGCAAAAATACCGCGAATACAATGTTCCCACACATCACCTGTTTATCGATTTCAAATCAGCGTACGACACAATTGATCGAGATCAGCTATGGCAGAGTATGCACGAATACGGTTTTCCGGACAAACTGACAAGATTGGTCAAGGCAACGATGGATCGAGTGATGTGCGTAGTACGGGTTTCAGGGACATTCTTGAGTCCCTTTGAAACTCGCAGAGGGTTACGGCAGGGTGATGGTCTTTCGTGCTTGCTATTCAACATCGCTTTGGAGGGTGTAATAAGAAGAGCGGGGATAGACACGAGTGGCACGATTTTCAGAAAGTCCGGCCAGTTACTTGGTTTCGCCGATGACATCGACATCATGGCACGGAATTTTGAGAAGGTGGCAGGAATGTACACTCGACTGAAGGCTGAGGCCAAACGGATCGGACTGGCCATTAACGTATCGAAGACAAAGTACATGCTAGGAAGAGGCTCTAGGGAAGAAACGGCGAGTCTCCCAGCTCGAGTTTGTATCGACGGCGATGAAATCGAGGTGGTCAACGAATTCGTGTACTTGGGCTCACTAGTGACCGCCGATAACGACACCAGCAGAGAAATTCAGAGGCGTATTATGGCAGGAAACTGTGCTTATTTTGGACTCCGCAAAACTCTCCGGTCGAAAAAAGTTCGCCATCGCACGAAATTAACCATCTACAAAACGCTGATTAGACCGGTAGTCCTCTATGGACATGAAGCGTGGACTATGCGCGCAGAGGACCAACGCGCCCTTGGAGTTTTCGAACGGAAGGTGTTGCGTACCATCTACGGCGGAGTGCAGATGGAAGACGGATCGTGGAGAAGGCGAATGAACCATGAGTTGCATCAGCTGCTAGGAGAACCTACAATCGTCCACACCACGAAGATCGGGCGATTACGATGGGCCGGGCATGTCACCAGAATGTCGGATAACAACCCGGCAAAAATGGTTCTCGTCAATAATCCGACTGGAACACGACGAAGAGGTGCGCAGCGCGCAAGGTGGATCGACCAGGTGGAGGATGATCTGCGGACACTTCGCAGACTGCGCGGCTGGCGACAGCTGGCCATGGACCGAGTGCAATGGAGACGACTTCTATGTACAGCAAGGGACACACAGGCCTTAGCCTGATTGACGACGACGACGACGCTGCAACGGAAGCATAAGTAGGTCCATTTACATGTTGAACATTGTTAACTATACGGTTAGGTAAGAATGTAGGGTTTGCAGAATGAACCCTGGTGGTACCTGCAGGTATCGAAATAGTATTTGCTGCTCGTTGATCGTTTGAAGTTGCGGATGTAAAACCCTGTCCACTGTTTCTACCGACGGTTTGGTAGGAATTTGTGCTTGGCTGATCGATGTTAACAGCTGCAAAATGGGTAGTAGCTGGTCGGGAACGTATATTGTTTCCTACCTGTCGTTTAGTGCGCGACTGCAAAATTGCTCTGCGAGTCTTGCATTTCCAAAAATTTGATTTATGGTTTTCACCACAATTCGAACATTTAAATTTTTTAGGATCTTCCTTCACAGGACAGTTGTCCTTTGTGTGTGAGGAATCACCACAATTCATGAATTTACCAACCATATGGTAATGCTTTGTTCCGTGACCCCATTCCTGGCACTTACGGCACTGGGTGAGGCTTTGGAAGTTTGCTCCAGGCTTCTTGAAATGTTCCCACTTCACTATGACATGGAGTAAAAGGCTTGCTTTTTCTAAAGCCTTAAGGTTATTGAGTTCACTTGACTTGAAGTGAACTAAGAAGAAATCATTTGTAATCCCTTTGCGAGAATCGCCAGGCCGGGATTTTGTTTTCATTTTAATTACTTGGACTGGGCTAGTACCAAGTAATTTTATTAGTTCGCTTTTTATTTCTTCCACAGATTCACCACTGGGCAGACCTTTCAAGACAACTTTGAAAAGACGCTCAGCTTTGGTGTCGTATGTGAGATGGATCCACTTGTTTCGTTGTTTACAATGAATATTCATCTGCCGTCCGGAAGATTAAGATTAAGATTTGTAGGGGGCTCCATCCCAGGCAATGAGAAGGCGGATTCTCTAGCAAAGGTGGACTCACAAGAAGGCAAGATTTTTGAAAGAAGAATTTCACATGAAGAATTTTGCCCATTAGTACGTCAGAGTTCTCTTCAAAGTTGGCAAAACAATTGTGGTGGTTTCATTCCATTATTCCAAATGTTTCGTCGAGATCGTGGTTCAAAGGTCTGGAGGTCTGGTTTCAGTCGTGTGATGTCAAGACTTATGTCCAACCATTACTCGCTAGCCGCACATCTCCACAGGATTAACTTCGTCGATAGCAATTTATGTAGGTGCGGAACCGTTTATGATGACATCACTCACGCAGTTTGGCATTGCCGGATTATGATTCCTCCAGAGCACGACTATTGGATAACCTAAAGTAAGAGATGTTTTGAGAATGCGACAATTTTTTTTTTGTAATTTTGTCGCGTCTGTGGTCTGAGTCAACGTATGAATTTCTTTTAGTGTATGGTTTAGCTGTCAGAGGATCCTCCCAGAAAACCAAAATGCACGTATATTGAAAGTAGTTTTTATGATATACAAACATATATGTAAGTAAACTAATCGTATATAATGCAAAAATATGACTTATACGTGTAAAGGCCATATACGTGCAAATTCCATTGTTTTCTTAAACGAGTTAATTTAGTATCGTATGCGAGTGAATATGTAATAACAAAATCCATTTATTATAGTTTCGGTTGAAAATCGAATTTATCGACTAGCGACAATCGATTTTACTCTCGTTCTGTACGTTATATCTTATGTCGGAAGTAGTGCGCTGTACGGTGCATCTGATGCCCCATATAGCGCACTATTTCCGACATTAGGTATAACGTACAGAACGAGAGTAAAATCGATTGTCGCTAGTCGATAAATTCGGTTTTCAACTGAAACCATAATACAAAGGTTAGCGATGTATCCGATTTAATTTGTGACGCAGTACGATGGTACACATTGTATAGAAGTCGTAAATTTGCACTCTTTACGATTTAACTTAAACATAATACGATATAGGCTACAATAAATTACGATTTTGATTAAAAATAAAGGAATATGCGATACTATTTGAAAACTGTTATACGACTTGTGGTTGTCTGGGCTTTTCAGGGATCTGGCGAAAAGAGATGTTCCTGTAGTCAACATCTCTAACAACCAAACGTCAAAAGATTCATTGTTTGTAAACAATGCTGGCGTTCCTACCCGTAGTAAAAAACGTCAGACGGGCCTTATTCAAATAAGGCCCGTGATATGTTGCATACTGTCAAACGCTTGCAAATAGGATAGGGTTGCCAGGCCCCTGGGGCTTTTACCTTCGCGTCGACGTGCATATTGTCATCAGGAGCTGTGAAATTTTATTTCAAACAAGTGCTTAGAAAATCCTAATCACTTACAGAAAACAATAGCGAATTCGGTCGGGGTGACGCAACAAACTGTGTCGAATGTCATCAACAAGTTTCTATAAACCAGAACGTTTCAGAGGAAGCCAACCAATCAGTCGAAAAAGGGAACACGCAACAAACAAAATAAGAAACTATTGTAGAAAAGTATACAAGATGAAGTCCAACATGTGGGTCAGAGATGTTCCCGAAATAGATTTAGTCAACTGTGCAGGTCATTAAAATGAGATATAGACTGAGGTCAATCAGTCTCGTTTGATTTCATTCTAGTTTGGCAAGTCATCTGTACGTTTAAAGTCAGCCAATAAAATAAAGAAAATAATGCCATTGTGATACCTCGTAATATTAATCCATGAATTCTGATTGTCGGAAGATGCGAGGATAGTTAAAATTGGTTCAAAACTTCAAGCATAAGTGAACAAAAACTTACAAAATCGGAGGGAAGAAGCTTGATGACAGGAGTCAAGTCAAAGGTACGATAGTTTGAGCGTGAGGGCGGAATTAAAATCTGTTATTGCAAAAGTGTAAAGCAACAGACTTGAGGAGAACAAATGTTGAGCAAAAGATTTGTTTGGATTTCTGTTAAACCTAAGGAATGTATTGAAAATAAATTATCCACATATTTTTCTTTAAAATAATATTAAAAATTGATGTTTTAATCAAACAAATTGATGATTCTTTATTGTACGGGATTGAACATGAAAATTGTGAAGAAATAATATTAAAGAAATTAATATTATTCTTTCACGAATTTGCGGTTCACTGACATAACTCACCCTTTTGTTTTTACCTTTCTTACATCAATAGAAGGGTATTAAGATCGCTTGAAAACTCGACTTTTTATCCGAGGCCCACAGGGCCGAGTGTCATATACCATTCGACTTAGCTCGACGAAATAATCACATGCCTGTGTGTGTGTGTGTGTGTGTGTGTGTGTGTGTGTGTGTGTGAGTGTGTGTGTTTGTGTGCGCGTGTGTGTGTGTGTGCGTAACAAATAATGTCACATCGGTTTCTCAGCCATCTGTGAACCGATTTCAGTTCTGTTGACGGCAAATGGAAGCTACAACATTCCCATAGAACGCTATTGATTTTTTTTTCATTCGGACATTTCGTTACGAAGATATGAACGAAACAGTACTTTTTTTTTTTCTTTATTATAGAGATTTTCAGCTTCAGTTCGTCTCTTTATTAATATGAAGAGGCGTCATATGGAGGCCCCCTTGGCTCGTTACATAGATAATGTCAATAACAAAATAACAAATCATACAAAGTTCATCAAGTAGTAGTTAATTTCAAAACCATTTACTATTTTCAACGAACATGTACTTATTAAGAATCTTGAATCCATGTCGATAATCAAAATTGAAGCTCAACAAATATTCAATATGCCATACATTCAGTTTATAAAATGAACTATTTGTAATTTGGCGTTAACAAAGCTTCAATCCTGCAATATTGAATGTTGCCCACATTTGAGTTTGTAATTCTGGTGAAGTGTAAGAAGGGTTCAGTCTCACCATCGGTGGATTAATGTGGATTTTTACGTTAATCTCTAGCAAGCTTTTGTACACCAGACATGGAAATTATCAACTTCTTTTTGGAATATTTCAATATCAGATGACTTACGTATTTCCATGAAAAGTTTCATGTCGTCTGCATATATTAAAACATTTAAATGGCGTAAAATATATTCAACATCATTGACAAACAAAATATATAGTAAAGGACCCAGGTGGGATCCCTGTGGTACTCCCGATGTAACATTCACAACCGATGATAGATTTCCTTCAAATAAATAATAAATTGTGATTGAAACCTATCTTAGACAATTTGAAAAGCAACAAAGCAATATCGACTCTATCAAATGCTTGCTAAAGTCAGTGTATAAGGTTTCAACATAATTGCCTTCATCCATTGCATTGAATGAAAAAAATACAAAATTTAGCAAATTTGTAGTATTAAAGCGTCCTTTCATAAAGCCATGTTGCTTGGTAGAAATAACATTTTTTACTTGTGAAAAAAATATGTTGATTTATAATGGACTCAAACAGTTTAGGAATACAAGATTGCAATCCCACGACAGTTTTTAACATCTGTTTTTTTACCGCTTTTGAAGATCGAAACCAAGTACGATTCCTTCCAAATGAGGGGAAATATTCCAGCTTTTTTTTTTTAACCTCCTTTCGAGGTGGTGATATAATATTTGCATCTTCCTGTTCCTTTGCGATTCTAGCTGACTCTTTATGTTTGCTGATACCGGTTGACATAAATGCGGCGAACTGTAGCAACGCTCGATCACGAGAATTTTTTTTTTAAACCATTTATTTGTACAGGCTTTATTGAATTAACTTTACAGAGCCAAATTTTCATATTTTTATACATCATTTATCTTAAAACTAAAGTTAGGGAGATAGAACCGATTACTCGCGGTTGTCTCGAGGTTAATAAAGGGCGATATGGTCAAAATTTGGTCAATATCAACTTGACGTATTTCTTTCAATTTTGCATTTAAAAAACCTGAACACCCCTCATTTTGAAGGTGTGTGTGTGTAGAATGTTGCTCCTATTTTGATTTTGGAATTCACTCTTCAGTTATCAAAATGCCGTCCAAGCAAGAAGAGCAGCGTATCAAAATTTTGCTCACGCATCGCGAAAATCCGAGCTACTCGCACGCAAAGTTGGCAAAATCGCTAAAAGTTGCCAAATCAACCGTTACAAATGTAATTAAAGTGTTTGGGGAACGTTTGTCGACAGCCAGGAAGTCTGGATCGGGGGGAAATCGAAAACCGGAAGCCGCTGAGACGACAAAGAGAGTTGCCGGTAGTTTCAAGCGAAACCCTAACCTATCTCTCCGAGATGCCGCAAATAAGCTGGGTGTATCGTCTACAACCGTGCATCGAGCCAAAAAACGAGCCGGACTATCGACTTACAAGAAGGTAGTGACTCCAAATCGCGATGATAAACAAAATACGACGGCCAAAGCGCGATCCCGGAGGCTGTACACGACGATGCTGACGAAGTTTGACTGCGTGGTAATGGACGACGAAACCTACGTCAAAGCCGACTACAAGCAGCTTCCGGGACAGGAGTTTTATACGGCAAAAGGAAGGGGAAAGGTAGCAGATATTTTCAAGCACACGAAACTGTCAAAGTTCGCAAAGAAATATCTGGTTTGGCAAGCCATCTGTACCTGTGGCTTGAAAAGCAGCATTTTCATAGCTTCCGGGACTGTCAACCAAGAAATTTACGTGAAAGAGTGTTTGAATAAACGTCTGCTGCCTTTCCTGAAGAAACACGGTTGTTCCGTACTGTTTTGGCCGGATTTGGCATCTTGCCATTACGGTAAAAAGGCCATGGAGTGGTACGCCGCCAACAACGTGCAGGTGGTTCCCAAGGACAAGAACCCTCCCAACACGCCAGAGCTCCGCCCAATTGAGAAATACTGGGCTATTGTCAAGCGGAACCTAAAGAAGACCAAAAAAACTGCTAAGGACGAGCAGCAGTTCAAGGCAAACTGGCTTTCTGCGCCGAAGAAGGTGGACAAGGTGGCTGTACAAAATCTGATGGCAGGGGTCAAGCGTAAGGCCCGGCAATTCGGATTTGGAAAAGCGGAAGCCTAACTGAATATTTTTCCTGAATTTTATACTAATTGAACTTGAAAAAGAAATTTAATTTGATTTTTTAAATAAACGATTTCACCGATTTACACGCGTTTTCCCTTGACCAAATTTTGACTGTATCACCCTTTAGGAATTACAAATTACGGATGGGAAAGAGGGTGGGAATTTAAAGTATGGTTTACATAACACATTTAATTTAAATTCTAAATTATCTAAACACTTATAACTATACAATTTATGGTTTTCTTTTGACTTGAACATTTCTTGAAAAAGAAAAAAAACACACACACATTCACATATAAAAAAAAAAGTTAAAGTAAACATACAGGTTAAACTAACTACAATCTAAGGCCAATGTTATGCAAAAACACATAAATGAGTTTCATGTACTCCAAATCACGTACAGCTAAAATATCTCGAATTGGCACATTGGGTTGTCTACCTCGAGCCCGAAGGGAATCATAAAGCTCAGATCTGCACAAGTTCAGCACAAGACCAAATAACGTGATCTGCGTCCTGATAGCCTTGTCCACACTCACAGAGATTGCTGTCCCTCAGCCCAACCCGGTATAAATGAGCGTTCAAAGAATAATCATTGGACATGAGGCGAGACATGACACGAATGAAGTCTCGACACACATCCATCCCGCTAAACCAAGATTTCTTCGACACCATTGTGATGATAGAATGTTGCCATCGCCCCAAATCTCCTCTACTCCATTTACACTGCCAGCTGAGCGTCCTGATAGCCTTGTCCACACTCACAGAGATTGCTGTCCCTCAGCCCAACCCGGTATAAATGAGCGTTCAAAGAATAATCATTGGACATGAGGCGAGACATGACACGAATGAAGTCTCGACCCACATCCATCCCGCTAAACCAAGATTTCTTCGACACCTTTGTGATGATAGAATGTTGCCATCACCCCAAATCTCCTTTACTCCATTTATACTGCCAGCTGATGAGTGACTGTTGACGAAAAATAGTAAAAAAAATCGTTGAAGGCGATTTGTCGATCACAAATATCGCTTTCCATAGCGCCCACCTTTGCAAGCGAGTCCGCTTTCTCATTACCCGGAATTGAACAATGAGATTGGACCCATACAAAGGTGATGATAAAATAACGCGAAGATAAAGCACTTAGAAGCTCCTGTATTTTCATGAGAAAATACGAGGAGTGCTTTACCGGCCTCAATGAGCGAATAGCCTCTATAGAACTGAGACTATCCGTGAAAATGAAAAAATGATCCGGTGTTAGTGAGGCAACAATTTCTAGCGTAAAATGTATTGCCGCTAATTCAGCGACATATACGGAACAAGGAGCTTGAAGTTCACGGTGGCGCTATAAATTTCATTAAATATACCAAAGCCTGCTGACTCCTCTATCAAAGATCCGTCAGTGAAGAATGATTTAGTGGAATCAACTTGACCAAACTTTGCAGCAAATATCACCGGAGCAATCATAGGACGATGATGCTCTGGGATTCCACGAAGCTCCTGCTTAATGGATAAATCAAAATGAACCGAATTGTCGAAATCGGAGAAGCAAACACGATTGGAAATGTTCGGCGAAGGGCTGACATCCTGTGTTATGTACAAATGGTACTAGGTCATGAAGCGGGTTTGAGGATTCAACTCAAGGAGCTTCTCAAAATTTTCGATCACCTGGGGGTTCATAACTTCACACCTGGCGAGGAGCCGGAGAGATAATTCTGAAAACCGATCCGAGAATGGCAACATGCCAGCCAGCACTTCAAGACTCATGGTATGAGTCGAGGGCATGCAACCTAACGCGATACGAAGACACCGATACTGAATACGTTCCAGTTTAATGAAGTGCGACCGAGCCGCTGACTGAAAACAAAAACTACCGTATTCCATAACCGACAAAATCGTTGTCCGGTACAACGTTAGAAGATCTTGCGGATGCGCTCCCCACCAGGTCCCGGTAATTGTGCAGAGAAAGTTGATCCTTGGCTGGCACTTTCTCTTCACATACTCAATATGGGATCTTCAGGTGCACTTAGAATCGAACCAGACCCCAAGATATTTAAATGACATAGAATGAGTTATCGGCTTACCCCAAATTTGAAGCTTCGGTTGTGCAGGGTTATGCTTCCTAGAAAAAACTACCAACTCAGTTTTCTCCATGGAAAATTCGATACCTTGCTCTAGAGCCCAAGTAGAAAAATTGTCTAAGGTATCCTGTAAGGGTCCTTGCAGATCGATCTCATTGGATCCCGTGACAGACACTACGCCGTCATCTGCAAGTTGTCTCAGCGTACTTAGACAACCGTCAATGTCTTTGACATAAAAATTATATAAAAGGGGGCTTAAAGGATCACGAGTATTCATCTCCTCCGGGTCATCATTACGAATTTCGGTATTCATTGGCATCATAGCAGCTTTCTCAATTTCTTCTTCCAGCACCTCTAACGTGTCCGATTGCTTCTCACCTTCAACATCTGATACTACGGTGGATGTACCTCCAGTTACTGCAGAACCATACGTTGCCTTCAGTCTACCGGTCTGTTCCCTTTCCTGTCGACGCACTTTCGGCTGATTCCGCTTGGGACAGGAAGCCATCAGGTGTCCCTCTTCCTTGCAGATGAAGCATTTATCCTTGTTGCCTTGGTAATATATATTTCCCTTCCGGCTGGCAAAATGCAGCGATGACGAGATTTCCTGCTTCACATCCATGTACGCGCCGTGCACACCAGTGTAGGCTGGTATTCCCAGCTCCGCAGGAAACTTCTCCCGCACGATGCGTTTTACGCGTCCATGCTTAGATAACACCGTAAAAATCTCCTGGTCGGGAACCTCCGGTGGGAGATCGTATATTCGCACATAGCAGATATGATCCTGGGCATGCGACATGTGCACTTTGACCTTTTTCCATTACCATAATGGAATATCAGTTCGTCCGAATTGGCAGTCAGCATCAACCGCTCAGATTTAAACTTGACGAGAAGGTACTTTTCATCTGCAATCCTATACGCAGCTTCAATTTCATCAAGCTCCGCATCCAAGCCTTTCACGAAATTTGCAACTTCGCCTAAGGCTGGTTTATCCGCTCCATTGCCGAAGGTAAACCGCACAGTATTTTTCAACTCGGACATTTCTGCTACCACAAAAGCGATCGGGTTGGTGAAAAAAGAACAATGCAAATTGATTACAATGCCGTAGACAAGAAAGCTATCTCGAGCAAAACTATCAACCGTTCCAAACGAAAGCAAAAAGAGAACTGCTGCCAGTTTTTAAAGATAATTTGAATCACCAAAACAAGAGTTTGACTAATTCCTATGATAATGTGATATGATAATGTTTTCAAAAATACTGGCGGTAATCCGTCAGTACCAGCTTCTTTAGAAGCGTCTAATGTGCTTAAAGAAAGCAAAATTTTGTTGACGGACACATTATCAACAGTCACATTTAACGAAGGTTCAGGAAGATATGAGAAAAATTGGTAATCTCGATCCTTGTCGTCACGATTTGTGTAAACATCTTGAAAAAAATCAGCGAATAAGTTACTAATTTCGGTTGCGTCTTTGTCGTTGAATTGCATTTTGGTTGGAAAATTCTCATATTATTTTTATCTTTAACAAGGCTGAAAAACGATTTCGGGTCTGATTTGATATTACTTTCAGTTGTTCTATTATACTCCTCATGAGCGATCTTCAGTTCTAAATTCAGTTGATCACAGATAGTTATATATATGGTGAGGTTCATATCATTTTTTTTATCGCACACTCCAGTAAAGGTCAATTTTTCCAAAATCCCAGTTTGGAGATTTATTTTTCATATATGTGAGCAGCTGATAACACGAACTGGCAGTAACTCTAAGAGACCTTTCAATTTTCCATTCATTTGTGCACTGTTCCTTAGTTGTCAGAACTATGGCAATAGATTTGCTCGACTTGAACATGCTTTTTATAATACCTTGTTTCCGCGTCAGAAGCAAACTGGATATCTTCAGTTTCAATATGACAGGACTTCCTGGTCGGTCAAACATTCAGTGAGCTTTTCGTTTGAACAGTAGATATCCGTTCCACATTTATTCACAAGCTATAGTAGCCTGTTTGGATAGAATTTGAATGGATTCACGAATCTTCCATTCATGTGTGTGACAATGGCTGAGCCACTGGAAACTACAAGAGAGAGTAAAATTAATCTTATATTCGTAATTCTGAGTCAACGACAGACAAATGTTTACAAACCATTGAGAATGCTCTTGAAAGAATCCGACAGTATTGCTTCTGAATCGCTATCCCAAGCTTTCATCTTTTGTGCCTTCCTGACGCAACATAATTCCGTTACTCTTTTAGCCTTACATGTATTGCTTTTTTGTGATTTTGATTGACCCCAAGCCTGTGTTCCATCGGTGCAGGATAAATATTCCAACTTACGGTATCTGAAAATATATGATAACGTTTCTTATATTTCACGCGTTAAGATGATAAAGATAATTTTTTTTTAATCAGTTCGTTTATTTGTTGGGCTCAAGCATGTATAACACTTTGCGGAGCCAATGTTCAATATTGTAATTAACATTGTGTTAATTTTTCGATTTTAGTAAAAGTGGGGCGCCAATTAAAGGGCGATACGGTCAAAATTTGGTCAATATCAACTTGACGTATTTCTTTCAATTTTGCATTTAAAAAACCTGAACACCCCTCATTTTGAAGGTGTGTGTGTGTAGAATGTTGCTCCTATTTTGATTTTGGAATTCACTCTTCAGTTGTCGAAATGCCGTCCAAGCAAGAAGAGCAGCGTACCAAATTTTGCTCGCGCATCGCGAAAATCCGAGCTACTCGCACGCAAAGTTGGCAAAATCGCTAAAAGTTGCCAAATCAACCGTTACAAATGTAATTAAAGTGTTTGGGGAACGTTTGTCGACAGCCAGGAAGTCTGAATCGGGGGGAAATCGAAAACCGGAAGCCGCTGAGACGACAAAGAGAGTTGCCGGTAGTTTCAAGCGAAACCCTAACCTATCTCTCCGAGATGCCGCAAATAGGCTGGGTGTATCGTCTACAACCGTGCATCGAGCCAAAAAACGAGCCGGACTATCGACTTACAAGAAGGTAGTGACTCCAAATCGCGATGATAAACAAAATACGACGGCCAAAGCGCGATCCCGGAGGCTGTACACGACGATGCTGACGAAGTTTGACTGCGTGGTAATGAACGACGAAACCTACGTCAAAGCTGACTACAAGCAGCTTCCGGGACAGGAGTTTTATACGGCAAAAGGAATGGGAAAGGTAGCAGATATTTTCAAGCACACGAAACTGTCAAAGTTCGCAAAGAAATATCTGGTTTGGCAAGCCATCTGTACCTGTGGCTGGAAAAACAGCATTTTCATAGCTTCCGGGACTGTCAACAAATAAATTTACGTGAAAGAGTGTTTGAATAAACGTCTGCTGCCTTTCCTGAAGAAACACGGTTGTTCCGTACTGTTTTGGCCGGATTTGGCATCTTGCCATTACGGTAAAAAGGCCATGGAGTGGTACGCCGCCAACAACGTGCAGGTGGTTCCCAAGGACAAGAACCCTCCCAACACGCCAGAGCTCCGCCCAATTGAGAAATACTGGGCTATTGTCAAGCGGAACCTAAAGAAGACCAAAAAAACTGCTAAGGACGAGCAGCAGTTCAAGGCAAACTGGCTTTCTGCGCCGAAGAAGGTGGACAAGGTGGCTGTACAAAATCTGATGGCAGGGGTCAAGCGTAAGGCCCGGCAATTCGGATTTGGAAAAGCGGAAGCCTAACTGAATATTTTTCCTGAATTTTATACTAATTGAACTTGAAAAAGAAATTTAATTTGATTTTTTAAATAAACGATTTCACCGATTTACACGCGTGTTCCTTTGACCAAATTTTGACCGTATCACCCTTTACTCGTGGCTAGCTCGAGGTTAATGGGTCACATTATCGTTTGGAAGGGGCTTGGTAGGCAGTTTATTTCAGGTAGTCAGTTGCTTATCAGTTGCTGCTCATTGTTGCGACATCTACCAAATCGTCGGTCGTTGTAGTCCCTTTCAGGAACTAAGCCGCAGATGGGTGACCACAGCTTGCTGGGCAGGTACAAGTAGCACGGAAACAAATAAAGATAATTTAATAACCGTTCTAAATGTAGTAAGCAAGCAATTATATGTTCAAAAGCTTTCCTGATATTTTCCCGAATTTCGTCGTACAATTTTTCACGGTCGTTGTTTTCCAGGTTACCAGTTCCGGTTGATGTGTCCCTCCCATCGGATACCATGTTTCTACCAAACATAACAAAGTAGGGTGTATACCGAGTGGCTTCGTGGACCGAATTACGGATCGCATTGGCAATCACCTGAATGTTATTTGCCCATTCCCTGTGCTCTTTTTTAATCGATGCTCGAATTGCCGTTGTCAATACTCGGTTTACGCGTTCTGAATCGTTTATCTGCGGGTGATAACTCGGCGTCTTCCAGTGGGTTACATGGTATTTGTTGAGCAGGTCCTGAAATAGTCTAGAGACGAATTGCGTTCCATTGTCCGTTAGCACCACTTCCGGAACACCGAAAAGTTGAAAAACCATGTTCTCCACTAACGGTACCAGGGAATCTGCTGTCGCCTGTCTAAATGGTTGAATTAATACGAATTTGCTGAATACGTCTGTGACAACTAGCAAGCATGTGTTCCTGGATCTACCAGATACTGGCAACGGTCCTACATAATCCATTGTTAGAAATTGCCATGGATATTCTGCTATTTTACGCTGAACCGTCAATGGTGCTGTCGTATTCACGTTCGTTGCCTTACTCGTTTGACATGTCACGCACTCCTGACAAAATCGTTTAATCTGTGAGTTCATCAACGGCCAGAAGAATCTTTCTCTTACTGCCGCAAGCGTTTTCACGAATCCCAAGTGGGCTTTCTGATGAATCTCTTGTATTATTTGTTCCCTTTCGTCGCGTCGCGGATAGCGTTTCCAACTAAACCGAATATCCTCAACCGTCCCTTGGCCTTTTATGAATTTAAAAACCTGACCGTCAATGACCTTGAAGTCGCTATAGTCCTGAGGCTTTTGTACGATTTGTTGCATAAGGTCCTGATTGCAGGGTCCACTGACGTGACGGATATAGCTTCCACCGACCGAGAAAGACAGTCAGCGGTGATGTTATGTTTTCCCTTTCGGTACTCCAATTTTATGTCATACGACTGTATTTTTAGAGCCCATCTGAGGAGTTTGGCGTTTCCTGATTCCACTCCCATCGTGAACAACCATAGTAAACTTCTTGCGTCAGTGACAACCTTGAATCTACTTCCCTCTACAAAGTGTCGGAAGTGTTCTATCGCCAATAGAACACCTAGGCACTCTTTCTCGACACTTGCATATCTTTTTTGCGTACTGCTTAATTTCTTGCTAAAATATGCAATGATCCGCGCATCCCCATCGATGTGTTGTATTAATGCTGCTCCTACCGCGTTGTCGGACGCGTCCGATTCGATGACAAAAGGTAACTCGAAATCCGGATTTGCGAGAATAGGTGCCGAAACCAGAACAGATTTTAACTCCTGAAATCCTTGTTCTGCAGCTTCTGTCCACAAGAACTTCTTTTGACATTTCCTCAGCAAATCTGATATTGGAGAGACTATTCTGCTGTAGTTTCGTATAAAACGTTGGTAGAATCCCGCCAAACCTAACAGACGCCGAATGTCTTTGATACTTTTGGGTCTGGCATAGTTTAAAATTGGTTCGATCCGCGAATTATCAATGGCTATCCCTTTCTCAGTCAGCAGGTAACCCAAGTAGTTAACTTGTTTCCTGCAGAAGCGAGATTTGTCCAGTGAAATCGTGAGATTTGCCTGACTCAGTCTATTTGCGACAATCTTTAACAAACGAAAGTGTTCAGCAAGTGTATCGGTTGCTACCACGATGTCGTCTAAATATACGAATACGTATGGTTCCAAATCGAAGCCAATCACTTTATCCATTAGACGACACATGGTAAAAGGCGCGTTCGTGAGACCGAATGGACATACTTTAAATCTGAACAGCCCCTTGGACGTTCGGAAAGCGGTCAAGTCTCGACACTCTTCTTTCAGAGGTATTTGAAAATAAGCGTCTTTTAGGTCGATCACTGAAAAGTATCTGGCGCTCTCGAGGCGATGGAAAATTCCTTTCATGTCTTTCATTGGGTAAGAATCCTTTTTCGTTAAAGCATTGACTCGTCTCGAATCCAAACACACTCTGATTTTCCCATTCGATTTTCGAACGGGAACCAGAGGGTTTGCCCATTCACTTGAGCACTCCTCAATTGCATCTAACTTCCTATACCGCTCAATCTCTTTGTCCATTTCAGCTTGAATGGAAGGAGAGCAACGGTACAGAGGCTGTCTTTTGGGTTTCACCTCGTCTCGAAGCACAATCTCGTGTTGTATTAAAGTGGTCCGCCCCAGTTTGTCCTCCATTGTACAAGGAAATTCTCGAATGACTTCCGCCAACTGAAGTTTCTCCTCTGGAGACAATCGATGTTCCGTTTCAATCGTCTCCGGTGTTGTACGTGATGGTTCTGGTAAGTCTAAGCCTGGAATATCCAAGGAGTCGTCCGGCTCTTGTTTATTGATCGCTGGTAGAGTTTCAATCGGATGTAGGAAGAAATGGCAATCTACAGTTGCTAGGGGAACCTCTTCAGTTGTGGCCTGCACTAACGTGACTTCTTCGAATCCTGCTTCGTTCTTCATCATCGGTTTAATATTAAACGCTTTCCAGAAGTTAATGCCCAATATTAAGCTTCTAGATATCTCTGGAACAATGACCAGAGATATGACTTTCGTCACATTCTTGAACTTTATAGGAACGTTCACGTATCCTGCGCAAGAGTACTGTGTATGGTCTGCTGTAGAAATCTTGATCGGCGATGGCAAGAGTTTTAATCCATGGCGATCAACCAGATCAGGTGAATTGGCCACACTAATACTGGCCCCTGAGTCAAGCAATGCGTCTGTATCGATTCCGAAAATATTTACTTTAACATGAGGACATTGACTTGTTTGAATCTTTACTTCTAGAAGGTTTTGGAATGGGTCAACATATGGATCTGAATTGGCGGGAACAGTGGTCCTCTCAGGAATGCTAAGGTTCCCATCTCTGCACTCCAAACTCAGTTTCCCGAATTCGGTGACGAATCAGATCTTATATTTGATTGACTTCTTTTTGGATGAGCGTCACATGAACTAGATATTTTTCCTTGATTCCCGCACACATAGCAGAACGTTGTTTTGGCCTCTTTACATTCTCTCCAGAAATGACCATTTTGTCGGCAATTCCAGCATAGTGGTGGGCCTGACGATCCCTATCCTCTTTGTGCTGGCCTATCTTGTTGACTTGACGACCCATTCGCTCTCTGCTGCCTCCTGCTTAGGACATTGACCTCTTCCTTCTCTGAAAACTCCCCTTCTGATTCCGCTTCAATATTGTGTACTCCATGTTTCGGTCCCACCGGGTGCAAACTCGGATCACTAGCATCGATCCGATAGTTCATCTGGATTAGCTCGTCCAAAGTGTTTACTGGGAAGCATGCCAACTTAGACCGGTAATGCTGGCGCATATTTTCCCAGATTATTTCGAACTTCCGATGTTCGGCCAAAGGTTTTGTCAACAACTTGTTCAACCTTTCGATATCCGTAACGAATGCTATAAAGGTTTATCCTTTCAACTGTTTGCGCTCGTAGATTTGTTGGCGATTTCCTCGGTCTTGGTTCGGATTCCCAAATCTGTATCTGATTCTGGTTTCAAAAATGTCCCAATTCCAGTTAGCATCGTAATATGTAAAGAACCAGTTCGAAGCATCCTCCCGCAAAAGTAGGTGGATGTGGCTAATTAAATAATCCCTCGGAATTCCATTCATGCTAGCTAGGACTTTAACCTTATAAATGAAGTCCTCTAGAGTGGGTGATCTTGGCGCCCCCGAAAAGAAAACGTTCCATTTTCCAATTTTCCTATCGTACTGCGAACGGTTCTCTCTATATTGATTTCTGTTTGGTATCGAAACTTCCGGATAATTAAAAACCGGAGTTAGATCACTTTCGTCGCTTTCGCGATTGTATCCATGCGGCCCCCATCGCTGTCCTATTCCAGCCAATGATTGTCCCTGGACTCCGAATGTGTTATATCTTGCCTGATGCTGAATTCTCTGATTGGAATTCCCTATTGGATTCGACCCTTGGACATTCCTCTGACTCAGATTCCTACGATCACTATCTCTTGGCGGGTCTTGGCGTACATACCCTGTCAAGTTATTTTCGAGCCCGTATCCTTGGAACCCACCACTATTCTGATGACTTAAAAAGTTTCGTCCCGAATCGATTCCAATGTCGTTCCCTGATGCTAGGCTGTTATTTCGAGCTCTAAACCCCCCTAGTTGTTCTTCCCGGGTCACAACTGGTTGCGGTGGTATAACCTGCGTTCTTCCGCCGTTAGGTAACGTTTCTGGTATGTTCTCTTGAGCTAATTCATACGACTGCTGCATCGATTGGTTTATCTGTGATTGCTGGCTGAGACTCAACACCTGTTGCATCATGGTCTTAAGTTCCCCCATCTGAATTTCGAGACCCTGCACCTTTCGTTCGAGCTCTTGTTTTGTTTTTGATCTCTTCGCCCTCTTTTTGTTTGTTACCGCGGTTGCGCCTACTTCCGTATCCGAAATTTCAAAGTTTTCCGATTCGTTGCTTGTCGACTCTGACGCCGACTCGTGTTCCTGGTCCTCGACTGCTAGTGAGCTGTTTCCGGTCAGTAGAGCATGTATTCTATTCGTCAACCCGTTCCTTACTGTCTCTGCTTCGTTAGTCTGAGCATCGCTACGTTTTGTTCTTAAAAAATAATGTTTTAGTCGAGACACTAACTTCACATCATAAGCTTGAGATAACGATGAAGCAATCTCGTCAATGCTATGCGCGATCACCTTGCATTCTTGCATAATAGAATACCTCGAACGATATTCTCTATTTTCCTTAGCATCCTTACGAAATAATCTTCTCAATAGCCTTTGCTTCGATTCTAGACTCTTACTACACTCCTCCGCATAATTTCTCAGTTTTAACTCATAATCTACTTCATCATTCCGCAAATGTGCCGCCTGTGGATATTTTGCCGCCATTTCTAAAAAATTCAGCAAAATTGCTTAACCATACACGGATAGAAATAATCATAACAAATGTATTTGAAAATCTTATAATTTTTTGCCATAACGATTTACAAATAATATCTATTCGATATGCTTATAAACTTTAAGAGGAAGTTCCAATAGCAACTATACCTTACTATGATGAATACCATATTCCCTTCCATATAGAAAGTATGTGTCGAGCTTATGATGTTTATTCCTCTTTTTGATGAATTCCATATTTCCTACTTTATAAAAAGTATGTGTCAAGCTTATGATTTTCATCCCTCATTACGATAAATACCATGTGCCATCATATAAATCTCATTAAAACGTTTGGATCAACACCATACAAATTTTGCTATAATTTTTATTGGAACTACCTGTTAAAGTTTATACATTTGTTATGGTTGTTTTTATCTCGGTTTTTATCAGTGAAGAGATCGATCCAAAGAATACAACCGCTTCGAATTCCATAAACCGTTATGCCTGAAATAGATTATATAATTATTATATATAGTAGATTTACAGAATTTTTACACTCACTTTGTCTCATCTCCAGTTGGTCAAACGCTGGAATATTCCATTCACATTCTTCTTTCTGGAGTCCCGCTTTGTTGACCATTTGATGATTCTGACAAATATTTACCGCTTTCTATAATTAAATAGCTCATTCAACAATTACTTAAATCAAGTAACATACCATATATACCTGATAAACCTGTATCCACCAGTTCGTCACTTAGATTCAATTCGTGCAGTGATTGAAAACATGCGAGCGCCATTTTGACTTTTTTTCAATCCAAAACCAAATCAAAAGTATATGTCAAATCTAATAACTTTGAGTCATAAGGTGAGACACATACTTTTCATTGGGTTAGAAAATGGAAAACATGTATCAAAATAATACGTTGCAAATGCAACACAAATAGCAATTATTTGAATTGATATGAAATATATGTGACGGTAACACATAAAAGGTATAGTTTTGAATTAATATTTTCATTACTTGATTTTTTATCAGTGTAGAAGTGGTGAAGTGGCGACGTAGTGACGCTACTCTCTACGGTGCGCGTTGCCCCGGCTAACGCTGTACACGGCAACTAGCACGACGAAGTCGATTCTGTCGAAATGCGGATCGAATAGTTTTACCTCGTACTTCGATGGTCGTTACTCCAGGCCGCGGGGATGTCGATACGGTTCCAGCGGGCCCGTAGGTCGGTTATTCGACGGTTTCACCAACGGAGAACTCGAAGGGTAACGGTGGCTACGGTTACTTGAACTAGAGGTAGAAAGCCGTTGCACGGCTGTTCGCAACGGAGGATTAGACACGCATTTCACGCACATTTTAAACTATTACCTTTCTTTTCGCACTTCTAGCTGATTATATCACTCCTATCAACTTGCCCTCTAACACAAACTTTGACCGCCTACCCACTGAAATAAATTACGGATGAAATTAGCACGTGAGCGATTTCCAACGATCTTACTTCTCACATGATAGCCGCGAAACACTGGTAAGGCCACAATTCCTACTATACGTCGAGTCTCCAGGCAAATGAACGGAAAAAAGCGCGGGTCCTCAGATAAATAGTCCAAGGTACCTTGTCTACAGGAAATACGTCATACCCGAGCATATAGGAAAAGATGTTGAAGTTGCCTCATTTGGCATCATGCGTCTCGCTTTGCAGGTTGAAATAGATCTTGTCTTCCCACTTTCTCACGTTTTTTAAGGACCCGAAGCGAATATAATTATATATTCATCTCAGCCGAACTAAATGAGTGAGAGTCTTTCTCTCATGATTTTTTGATCGTGGCGCCAACTAACAATCTTTGAATGTTGCCTAGCTAACAGGCGCGAATGTGTTTTAAACGCCAAGAGTATAACAGTTTACGTACTGATGATATTGATTGGTTTGATGTAGAGCACATTAATTCTATCTATATTGACAAATTACATTACGTACGAGTTACGTACGCGAAGCGCATCTGTTACAACACTTTGGTTCAGATAACAATACTCGTGTCTATGGAAACACCCCGAATCAGAGATTCAATCGGCGGGGAGGGCGCGCACAACGATTAACTCGAGGCGGTATGGTTTGGTGAGGTTCAGACTCGCATTCCGAAACGCTGTACCCGGTGCAACAGTATCTTCCATTCTGCTGAAAGATGCTTCGCAGTCGAAATGAATTGTCACAACTGCGCTGCCGTTCTACGCATAACTGTCCCATGTTGCAAAAGTTGCAGTTGAGAAAAAACGAAAAGGTGAGATATGTCAGTGACATATCTGCAAAGTCGACGTAGGACTGCTTGTTGATGTGGAGGAATTGTAATAGAATTAATAAATATCTACTATATTTTGTTCAGTCTAAAGACTCATCAAACCATCTGTTATTAGTTTTAGTTTTCCACGAAAATTAATATAGTCAACTCTTTGTAACTCTTGAAGTGGCCCTAGAAAGGGCCGTTTGGTATTCAGTTATTCGCTGTTCCTGGAGTGATCCGAGTAGAACCGGTAATTGTCGAGTACCAGATGATGATTTGGTAGACAGTCGAATGGGTGGTCGTTGTTGTTGGTTCTGTTCCATGGAAGAAAAGCATATAATATTAGTATTTTGGTGTTTTAGGAGCGTTAATACTGTGTATGAAAATCTTGAATTCAACTCTTTAGAACTCCTTAAGGGGCCCTGAAAAGGGCCGTTTGGTATATTGTCGTTTGTTGTTTATGGTCCGAGTAGTACAGACAATGGTCCAAAGCTAGGTGATGGTTGGTTGTGGAAAGGGTAGATGTTGTCATTCCAGTTCATGTTCCACAATATCGGCTACCTGTTGATTTAATGGTTCGGGTGCTTCGAATGCGAGTACAGACAACATAGGTCTATGATAGGAAAAATATGAACAATAACGTCTGCACTCTACGCCGATATTTTTAACAAACATTAAATCTATACAAGAATCACCAAGTGTCGTTGCTTCATTCCTAAGGTTTGCTAAAGTAAATTTTAGCATACAATCTAGAAAATCTATTTTGTAGAAGGAGATGTTCGCTCATCACCATGAGGCACCAAGAGTGAACATTAATGTTTTTGACTAGAATGAAAGATGTGAAGAGTAAGTGTTGAAAGTTCCGGCAGAGTACGGCAGGTAGGAAATCTAACTTTAGTGATCGTCAGTCGGTGCGAATCAAAACAAACCCAAAAAAGGAGAGAGTTCCTCTCCCATGTGCGCATCAATAAACAGAGTGCACACAATAGATCGCTAGAATAACTATACAAGCCACAGTGGTACATGAGCGTCTTTCCATGCGTCAATTTTTGCCTGTTGAAGTGGCGGACTTGTTCCGTTGCTACAACCTACCCCGCAGTGGGATGTTAGGCAAAGATTGACGTCCATGGTTCGAGTACCATTGGATACATGTCCGTTCGCTCATTTTTCAAAACATCTGTTAGATTTCCTACCTGCCGTACTCTGACGGAACTTTCAATACTTTCTCTTCACATCTTTCATTCTAGTCAAAAACATTAATGTTCACTCTTGGTGCCTCATGATGATGAGCGAACATCTCCTTCTACATCATAATCGTTACTCCTCGCACGGAGAATAAATAACATAACAATTAATGTATAGAAAATCTATGTTTTCATTTTTGGAAACGTCAATGTTAAAGTCTCCGGTCAACACAACTCGCGTATCTGGCGCAGCATACCTGAACAACATGCGAATCAAGAACAATTTTTAAATTCTTGGTAGTTGTTCTTGGTGAAATGTACACCACAACCAGCAGAACTTCAGTGTCCATTACTGATATATTAGCTGCACAAATGTCCCCGACGTTATCGACAACGCTGAAGATCTCTTCATGATGTTCACTGAGCTGTTGGATCTTGTGGGTAGCAGCCATAGTAGTAGCCTTGTCCTGCTGATATATTGCTACACCACCTGCTCTCAAGTTGCAGCGTTTGAACTGAACGATGCAGTGGTAGCCTTCAATATCGACTAAGGAGTCATTGTTCTAGCCAAGTCTCACTCACTGCGAGGAATTCCACGCTTGTTAAAATCCGATCTGAGGCGATATCCATCACGTGAGCGTTCAAACTTTGAACATTGATGCTCATCAACGTGGTGGCAGAACCCTTGCTTTCCAAAATTTGGTATAGTTTATCCCCAAGTGTTTGTAATCGATGGTTTTCTAGACGCTGCAGCTCGTTCCTGAGGTCTACCATCTTAGGTGAGTTGCTACCTTTAGCATGATGGAACTTAAAGGCATTGGTTGGGTTTGTTAAATACAGCCCCTGGATTGACTGAACACGTGACAATCCAACATACACTAACTGCTGATCCTGGCTTTTATTGGAGTCATATACAATCTCCAGGAAAGTGCCACCTTACGACTTATGAACAGTTAACGCATAGGCACTGACCACCGGAAACTGTATCCGCTTGCATTTAATGATGTGCTGCCACGACCAGCTGGGCACTGCTGGGTACTGCTAGGTGCTATGGTACCGCCAGCTGCTGCTGGGTACCCAGAGCTGCTGCTGCCACAGCTGGGTACTGCCTAGCCGGGTGCCGCCTAGCGGGATATTGCCACCACCAACTTCTCTCACCGGAAGATCCGCGCAGCTCCAATGCTGCCGAAGGAATGAGGCATTAGTTCAAAATATGATACTCGCTGATCTCGTTGTCCGCTCTGCTGTTTGCTGATTGGGTAAAACGCTCCACGTATCACGTGATGTGGTATTTCGGCGCGAGTGTGATATTCCTCATTTCCCGCTCATTTCTTCTACTGGTGATTCATATCGAAATGTATATGAAAACAATTTATATGTATATATGATAAATAATATGTTTATAATTTTATTAAATATTCTAATACACGGTGTTCAATAAGTTCGAATACAAGTTTTCATCATTGCGTAGGTATGCGCCATGTACATATTCTGCATTGGTATTGGTGTCAGCTTTAGCTTCATTCATACGCTACCGAATGTGCGCGGTGTTGACATTCTGTTAGTTGTTGTTCGTTTGTTACGCGCGATGAAAGAGTATCGGGACTTCGTAATTAAGCGTTTTTTGAACGGTGAGCGACCCGGCGATATATTCCGGCTGCTGAAATCGCATGGGGTCAAGCGGAACTTTGTCTACACGACCATCAGGCGATACCGGGAGACGTCCTCGACCAATGACCGTGCGAGATCCGGTCGGCCGCGTTCAGCGAGGACGCCACGGGTCATCAAGATCGTGAGGGAGCGAATTCGGCGCAAAAAGAACCGCTCAATCCGGAAAACGGCTGCAGATCTCAACGTTTCCATTGGAACCGCTCACACCATACTCACCAAGGACCTTGGTTTCAGGCCTTACAAAAACGTAAGGTCCATGGCGTTTCGGAGGCTACCAGCAAAAAGCGGTTGGATCGAGCTAAGAGGATCCTCTCTCGGCACGCTGGTCAGGAGTTTGTTTTTTCGGACGAGAAACTGTTCGTGCTGCAGCAGCCGCACAATGTGCAAAATGACCGGGTGTGGGCGCCATCGAGGGACAGCATTCCTGAATCCAATATAAACATCCCTCGGTTCCAAAGTGCCGCGTCGGTGATGGTTTGGGGGCAGTATGCAAACGTGGTAAGCTACCCTTGGTGTTTATTGAAAAAAACGTCAAAATCAACGCGGCGTACTACAAAACTGAGGTTTTGGAAAAGGTTGTTGCCCCCAGTCTCCGAAGCCTCTACGGCGATGAGCACTACGTGTTCCAGCAGGACGGTGCACCAGCCCATACGGCAAATGTGGTTCAAGCCTGGTGTCGGGACAATTTAACCGACTTTCTGGACAAAACTTTGTGGCCTCCCAGCTCCCCGGACTTGAATCCTCTCGACTTTTTTGTTTGGTCCTATATGATGGCGAAGCTGAACGAATACAAGGTCAGCACTTTGGATCATTTCAAGACGGTAATTCTCAAAATCTGGGACGAAATGCCCATGCAGTCCGTGCGTGCCGCTTGCGACGCGTTCGAGAAACGTTTGATGCTCGTTAAGGAGTACAAAGGGGGGGTCATTCCAAGAGAAATGTTGTAAACGTTCCTTGTAAACATAGCTTTCAATAACATAAATCCAAAAAATAAAAAAACATGTTTTCATTTTTTTAACAAATTTTGAAAGTGTATCCGAACTTATTGAACACCGTGTAATAATAAGAATTATTGTTATTATTTTAATAATAATGAAAATTATTATTAGAAGAGTAAGTAAAGATATTATCTTTCAAATGTCTTTACACATAGCTAGAATATCATGAGAATTCAATTTATTTCTTCTATATTCTGTTTTTTCTCTACAATCAATTAAACAAACTCTTTGGTTGGGAAAATTGTGTTGAAAAGACCCTTTTTATTTATTGTTGTGGAGGGGGGGGGGGTTCTTCTCGAGTAACGTCATGTTGAAGTAACGCCATGTAGTGAAAATGTCGATTAGCTCAAGATAAAATATTAATTTAACAAACTCTCTTATTGGGAAAATTGTTTTGGTCGCCCAGAAAGAACAGATGTATTAATTATCGAGGGGAACATAGGGATCCAATTGGCTTCTCGGTCTTCTCAAGTAGGAGGGTGGCCTGAATGATTGGCGGGTAATCACCCTGTGAAATTGTCAGAACAGAGAAAATCGGGATTTACATATAGATAAGCAGCATCAGCTTCGGCCACTTTATCCGCTCTTGAAGTAACGCGAAGTAACATCACAACCATGCGTTGTAATGAAAATGACGATTATCTTATGATAAAATAATATTTTAACAAACTCTCTAATTGGTAACATTGTTTTGTTTGCCCTGAAAAGGACGGGTTTTTATTTAATTGTCGCGGGGCAACATGGTACACGTTCGAAATGTGCTTCCCGGTCTTCTCAAGTAGCAGGATGGCCTGAATAAATGGTAGGAAACCACCCTAAGAAATTGTCAGAACAGAGAAAATCAGGATTTACATATAGATAGACGCGGCTCGGCCATTTTATCCGGGCTCTTCAAGTTACGCCATGTTGAGACGGTGCGTTGTAATGCTATTTTCATTACTCGATTAGCTCATAAGATATTAATAAAACAAACTCTTTAATATGGCAAATTGTTTTGTTCGCCCTGAAAAGGGCGGGTTTCATCAATTGTTGGGGGAACGCGATCGAAATTTGTATATATAGCCTGAATATTTGACAGGAATCCACTGTATGTACTGCCATCGTCAGCTGCTTTTTAAGTCACGACCACTTGGTTTAGGGGGATGGATGTGGGTCGAGATGTCATTTGTGTCATGTCTCGCCTCATGTCCAATCATTATTCTGTGAACGCTCATTTATACCGGGTTGGGCTGAGCGACAGCAATCTCTGTGAGTGTGGACAAGGCTATCAGGACGCAGATCACGTTATTTGGTCTTGCGCTGAGCATCGTGGTTTCAGATCGAGGCTTTATGATTCTCTTCAGGCTCGAGGTAGACAACCCAATGTGCCAATTCGAGATATTTTGTCTGTACGTGATTTGGAGTACATGAAACTCATTTATGTGTTTTTGACTAACATTAGATTGTAGTTAGTTTAACCTGTATGTTTAGTTTAAGTTTTTTTTCTGTGTATGTTTTTTTTTCTTTTTCAAAATATGTTCAAGTCAAAAGAAATCCATAAGTTATATAGATATAAGTGTTTCAATAATTTAGAATTTAAATTTAATGTGTTATGTGACCATACTTTTCCACCCTCTTTTCCATCCGTAAATTGTAATTCCTATTAACCTCGAGACGGCCGCGAGTAATCGGTTTTATCCCCCTAACTTTAGTTTTAAGATAAATGATGTATAAAAACATGAAAACTTGGCTCTGTAAAGTTAATTCGATTGAGCCTGTACAAATAAATGATAAATTAAAAAACAAAAAGTCACGACCAGCTGGGCGCTGCTGGGTACCGACCGCCAGCTGCTGCCACGACCAGGTGGACATTACTGCTACCAATGCTGGGTACCGAGCGATGCTGCTGGGTGCTGCCCAGCTTTATCTCCCACCGGGAGATCCGCGCAGCTCCAATGCTGTCAAACGAATGAGGCATTTGTTCGGAAATGTGCCTTTTATGATGGCATCGGGTACCATTGCATGAACAAAAGGGGGTATCAACTAAAGCAATGTGAATCAATTTCATTAAAAGGGGAGGGGAATCAGATGTTTCGCCAAACACTAGCGTGAAACAGAATCTACCTCTCGAGAACAAATAATAAGAATAAGAAGACGATGGGAGACGTCTCTTGCTTAGATTTGAAAACTGTGCTAGGAAATTTGGTTAATTTACTCTGCGAATCGAAATTATAAGACATCACCTTACATTTACGTTATTTTTAATAAGTTTATGTTAAAAATCAATTAACTTGATTACTAAATATGATACGTAGAATTATTTCCAATCGATTGGTGCAAACAATATGAAAATCGTTTATGCAATGACTTAGTTATTATCGCTCAAAATATCCAAAACGATCCGTAACGCGGTCGATTTCAGAAATTTTAGAACGGCGCCCCTGTATAGAAATGAAAGACGTAGTCCTACGTCAAATGCGTTTTAAGTTTTGCGTCACTATTGTATAGGGCTGGTAAGATTCGTGGCATTTGAAGATGTGGCTAAGTTTTGATGTAATCTGTGGTATTACAAATAATAAGATTATTTTTGTATGTAAAATACGAGGTAAAATATTCAGTGGGACTGATATGCGTAGAATTTTGCCTTGCAGCAGAAAATTCTAGGCATATCAGTCCCACTGCATGATGTATTGATGGATCGTTGACGATAGAATTTACGTTTTCAAATACACATGCCATGTGCATTATTGTTTATGCTCTTACCATGATTCTGATTATTTTTTATCACCATTTCATCATTAAAAACACAGTTCTATCAAATGCAAATGGTGGCTTAAAAGGTGATACGGTCAAAATTTGGTCAAGGGAAAACGCGTGTAAATCGGTGAAATCGTTTATTTAAAAAATCAAATTAAATTTCTTTTTCAAGTTCAATTAGTATAAAATTCAGGAAAAATATTCAGTTAGGCTTCCGCTTTTCCAAATCCGAATTGCCGGGCCTTACGCTTGACCCCTGCCATCAGATTTTGTACAGCCACCTTGTCCACCTTCTTCGCCGCAGAAAGCCAGTTTGCCTTGAACTGCTGCTCGTCCTTAGCAGTTTTTTTGGTCTTCTTTAGGTTCCGCTTGACAATAGCCCAGTATTTCTCAATTGGGCGGAGCTCTGGCGTGTTGGGAGGGTTCTTGTCCTTGGGAACCACCTGCACGTTGTTGGCGGCGTACCACTCCATGGCCTTTTTACCGTAATGGCAAGATGCCAAATCCGGCCAAAACAGTACGGAACAACCGTGTTTCTTCAGGAAAGGCAGCAGACGTTTATTCAAACACTCTTTCACGTAAATTTCTTGGTTGACAGTCCCGGAAGCTATGAAAATGCTGCTTTTCAAGCCACAGGTACAGATGGCTTGCCAAACCAGATATTTCTTTGCGAACTTTGACAGTTTCGTGTGCTTGAAAATATCTGCTACCTTTCCCCTTCCTTTTGCCGTATAAAACTCCTGTCCCGAAAGCTGCTTGTAGTCGGCTTTGACGTAGGTTTCGTCGTCCATTACCACGCAGTCAAACTTCGTCAGCATCGTCGTGTACAGCCTCCGGGATCGCGCTTTGGCCGTCGTATTTTGTTTATCATCGCGATTTGGAGTCACTACCTTCTTGTAAGTCGATAGTCCAGCTCGTTTTTTGGCTCGATGCACGGTTGTAGACGATACACCCAGCTTATTTGCGGCATCTCGGAGAGATAGGTTAGGGTTCCGCTTGAAACTACCGGCAACTCTCTTTGTCGTCTCAGCGGCTTCCGGTTTTCGATTTTCCCCCCATCCAGACTTCCTGGCTGTCGGCAAACGTTCTCCAAACACTTTAATTACATTTGTAACGGTTGATTTGGCAACTTTTAGCGATTTTGCCAACTTTGCGTGCGAGTAGCTCGGATTTTCGCGATGCGCGAGCAAAATTTTGATACGCTGCTCTTCTTGCTTGGACGGCATTTTGACAACTGAAGAGTGAATTCCAAAATCAAAATAGGAGCAACATTCTACACACACACACCTTCAAAATGAGGGGTGTTCAGGTTTTTTAAATGCAAAATTGAAAGAAATACGTCAAGTTGGTATTGACCAAATTTTGACCGTATCGCCCTTTATATAGACAATTTAATGTCGATGTTTTCATGTCAAAGTCATTGTTTAAGTTTACATATAAGCCCCTTATCAATGCTGAGCGTCGAGTAGTTCCTACAAAGAATGTTGTAAACTTAAATCAATTTTGTTTTCGAAGATCTCTTAAGAAGTGTCATAGTGGGACTTTTATGCCTAGAATTTCAACATGGGACAATCTAACTTGATGTTTTTTTGATACAAACTCAGAACAAAGTATATAATGTTTTGTTTGTATCCAATAGTATAGTTAAAAAACTAAGCATATATTGAAAAAGCTGCAATTTGACCAAAAGCAACATGGGACAGTTATGCGTAGAACGGCAGTGCGGTATTAAGGGGCATCTTCTAAGGGCATGTAACCTACCAGTGGCACCAAGAACAAGACGCCTTACAGATTTCAACAAACCAGGTTTTTTATGCTATACTCCTAAAGAACAATAAAGAAAATGAACTTTCGTACTTTAAAAATTTCTACTTCACACCTTTGTAATGAGGCCCATACAGGTGATATAAAGAACCTTTGACTCATTACATAATTTTCAATAGGTTGTCGAATTGATAAGTACATGCTCAGAAGTTACTTTTGTAGCAGTATGCGTGTCGAGTGATGCCTGGCATTGTAAAGGCAACAGTAGCAGTACAGTTGAGGATTATACAATATTCAGCAAGAAACTGTTCGGCCTTTGAGGTCATATCATCATCAGATAGTATTGCTACATATTTCGGATGACCGTCCGGTACTTCTGGAAAAAAGAGTACTATCCGAAGAGTCGGTAAAAATTTAAAAAATGGCCTCCAAGCGTCACGACACACGGGTGATAACCTAACTTTAAATCACGAAACAAAAACGAATCGTAAACTACTACACGTTTTAAAAACAAATTCAAAAAGACAAAAATTTGACGATCTTCTTCAAAAGGTGGGCAACTCCCGGTGGATACATACCATATTTTTTAAAGAATACATATATTTTTGAAAAACAGTTTTTTTTTTAAAGAACATCTTTTAGAAGCATGCCCGACACTTTTCTCCTCTAACTTAAAAAAAAAACACGGATAGGTCAGTAAAATGCTGAAGCAAGAAAAAGATTAAATGTTCTCATTTGTAGATGTAGTTTGTAGTCAGTGGAAAGTTTTGGTAGTAGTTCCCAAATGACAGAAAAACCGAAGAAAATATGATATGTTCTCATGAAAACATTAAAATAGTCCTCATGAACCGGACGAGCACTTCATCTATTTACTGGTAGGTACTCTAAATTTTTCTTATTTAAACATTTCTGACGATCTAAGAAAATATCTAAGTTATCGGCGGCACCATGTGTTAATGGGTTCAATACTACAGTACAGGTTGTCTCTCTGACGTGACGAACCAGGTTCAGGCTGAAAGTCACGTAAATTCTAAACAAGAAAAGTTATCTGAGATTTATGCATCTCATCTAATTTTTAGGGCACATTTAACGTTTCTTAATGGTCAGACGTCTCACCAAGTATTTAAAAATAGGCGTTCGGCGATAACATTAACAGGTTCATTAAAACTTAATAAGTTCAAAGTAATACATTTTTGATCTTCTCTGATTTTGATTTTCGGCCTTTCGTTTTTCGGTCTTTTGTGATTCAAGCTTCAGTAGTGGACCCTTCTAAAATATTTCTATGCACAGGAGTTTTATTTTTTTCGTCAATCAAAGCCAGTTTGTATTCAGTTTTAGCAGTGTATCAATCATTAATAAATATCCAATAATTTTATTAGGTTCCATAATTCTACATTACTTTCAACAACATTGCTGATGTGTAGTTCCAGCTCAGTTATCATAATTTAAACAAATATTTTTACCATCAGATCTATTCGATACCTTACCACTACACTGAGGAAATTAGCACTAAGATGTTCATAATGTGGCTCGTATGAACGAGAATTTTAAGCTCCTAAAGGGATTTCATACGATACGTATGTTTTTCATAACAATCTTATACAAAATACACGTGTCAATTATACTTTTCTTATGCAGCGCGTTTGAATTTCATACGAAACTACTATGATTTTCATTGGTTCACCTTGTATGAAAAAAATCATACGTCGTTCGTATGAAACCATGGTGCGACGTTTTTTCAGAGTAAAACAAGATGGCGTACGAACAGAAATTGCTAGCGGATCAAAAAATTCCGGCCGAAAGTTTGCCTGTTTTCAGAGGTATGTTCTGTGATAAAATATATTGCAAGTCTGTATTGTAATTTTTTTTCATTGATTTACTATAATTATAAAGTATGGTGTGCAGCAGCTTGAATAACCTGAAACAAGGATAAAATATTGCTTTGTCTCGTGCCAATATCAACTGGAACTACGAACTAATTTGGGCATTCATTTATTTTTCATTTATTTCACTCTGGGCTACAAACGTAAGTTAACTAAACAAACTTTATTTAAAAAATATTTATTTTGAAGTTCTTTTTCCAGAATTTATTTACCATCAAGATATACGGCGGACAGCCTAGCACCTCCGACACGATCGCGAGTGTTGAAGGCGAAGAAAGTGGCCTAAACCGCCACGCAAATAGTATTCCAGAAGAGGAAGTAGCTACAGAGGCAGTTCTAGGCGAAGACCACTAAGGTTTTTTTTTGCACGGGGGATACGGTCTACTTTTAGTATGGAACCGTGTAAAAAAAGACTAAATAGAGTTGATCAATTCACATGCTTAAACATTTTATATTGCTCCGATTTTTTTTGTATGCGTTACCTTTCCACGCAATGGTTAAAATACAGTTTTTAAAATTTTGAGTATTTAAACCAAAAATTGTTAATTTTTTGAAAATCTTCCATATGATTACCGTTGGCCCAAAACGTAAAATGTTATTTGAATTAGGTCGATAAGTTGTTCCGTTCTGGAGTTATCGCCGAAAACAACCCGTGTAAAAAAAACCGTGCAAGAAAAAAACCTTAGTGTAATTACTTTTTTGATCTAAGCAAAGCTTCAATGTAATTGTATTATGTTTAAGTATAACTAGAACTGTTCAAGTTTAAGTGTAAGAATCAAAACGTTTGAAATAAATATGAATTTGTATTTTCTCAATTGTGGGTTGATTTATTTTTATAGAAGCTAAATCAAACAAGCAATCCAATTTAGGATTGTTTGTTTTATTTAAATGAATTTATTCAAAAACAATTAAAATCTTAAAGAACATAAATATGTATGATGGATTCCATAGTTCACATGATGATATTCCGTATTTCATTCGTTCACAATTCATACGAACGAAATATGAATTTCATATTCATAATGTACTATTTTCATACGACACATCTATGAAAACCATAGCAATATATTTCAAAAATCATAACCGATATCAAAGGCGTGCTTTCATAGTGCTATCGTATGATGTTCAAAGTAAATTCTTTTGGTTAAAATCCATAAGCATTTCGTATGAACTTCGAACGAATTATTTCCTCAGTGTACTTATGTGATGTGATGTGATGTGATGTGTAATAAGAACCCACCATCAGTGCAAGGATTACCTATGGCTGCAGGACTATTCTCAGCAGGTTGTTCTGAGAGAAAAGCCTACGTGATGGCTTCTTGTAGCAGGGTCAGCCGATCTCAGTGAGGACCTTCGGAAGACTACGGCCAGAAGGCCGCGTGTCTTCGCATGACAAGGGACTGGCGACTCCACGAACCCTTGTCCAGTCAACAAATCCTTCGACTGCCTTAGGCTACCCCCCAGAGAATCCCCGTTAAATAGTTGTTAAAGGAACAGTAGACATTTTTAGCATAAATGATTTATAAAAAGTTAAGACAAAATGAAAATTTCACGTCTACACTGAACTTTAGATTCAATTAACACATTTATTTTTGTTTTTATTTGCACTAGTAAATGTATTGGGATATTGCAAATTTCTACTGTTCCTTATAAAATAGTTGTGGGCAATAAAATGAGGAAAAATCTCACAAAATAAAGAATACTTACATTTTTCGTGGTAGGGTAAGACTTCAGCATGCTATCTTACCGCGCTGGCTAGATTGCGTTGGTGGGACTGCCTCCTGAGGTATAGCTGACGAGATACAGCGTTTCTTACTCAGCCGCTGTTTGAGCCGCACCTCCTTGGTGGACAGACGCTCGGCACGCACCTCCTCAATCTAGCTGAAGTCAGAAGGACAACAGAGCCCAGGCTGCACTACCAGCTAAGTACGCAACCCTTAGCTGGCGGTCTTTGTCATCTGTTGACCCGTGGAAGCATGAGGAAGGAACTTGTGAGGACCAGAGCTATGTTGCGGGGACGCACGCTCCATCACAGTTGTCGACTCACCATTTTGCAGCCCCGATACCTTACCACTACTTAAGTGACCATTCACTAAGAGATTTGTACTTCTATCTTCTGGCAAACTAATGTTCCTGGACTTAAGCCTTTTGTCTTCCTCATTTGATTTACTTAACAAAATGCAAGGTTTTTTACTTTATAGTGAAAGTCCCGATTGCTTGGTGTATGTGGCTGTGATGGTACACGCGGTGATAAGATCTCGTCCAGCATATTTTCAAAGTTCAAAAACGTATCGTTCGAGGCCATTAAAATTTTATTTACTCCTATCGCCGTAAGAGACTTCATACATCCAGTGCTACGAAACCATACGAAACACACGATTCAATTCAAACTATATCCAATGCTGGTGGTAAACTGGTAAATGTATCTACCTGCTGCTCTCTACGTAATTCCTTGTAGTATGAAGTTTTGTTATAGAATGATTCGTCTTCGCTCTCCTCCATAATAGGCGATAAAGTTCGCTTATAGTTTATAATCATTTCGTTCTTTTTAGCAGCTAATGTAGATGTAGCATTAGTTGTTTCATCCATATCTCCGTTTTGCATTCCATAGTGATTAGGACTGCTGTTATTTCTGAAAAGATAAATTAGTTATTCAAGCACTTATGTAAGGAATTCACAGAGATGTTTGTTTAAAGTACTCCATCATTGATGAAAAATGGAATACTTACTCGTCAAAACATTCTGCGGCTTCTTGGCACCCTGAAATATAAATTTTAAATGCGTTAAAGAAACTTAAAGAAACTTTATTTTATCGATCAAAAACGAGAATTTATTCACGGAATAACAAAACATGGGTTTTGTGTGTTCATTCAGAATATTTTTTTTATTAATTTCAATTTATTCCACACCACTGTCCGAGGACTTGTCATCACAGATTGTGCTTTTATCTTCTGCATCCATTAGATAGATTCCTCACCGCTGCTATCATATTCGCCATCAATAGCCATCAATGTACAGTATCATTGAAGTTACATCTTCTTGATCCCTACATCCTTTGGCTGTACCTTCCGTTTCAGACGAAGGCTCATCGTACATCGATGTGTTCAGTGGCCCAGAAAACTCTTCCACGTTAATACTGCCAGTTTCCACGTCCGTTGAGCACCGATCAACTATCGTTTCGAACTTCTAGAAATTAGCTGATGAAAAGTGAAATTGTGGAATCGTTTAACACCAACAAATTACCTTCAACTGGCCATTTTTCTTCTTACAGAAAACACACATGCCAATGAGGACACCGATCCCAATACACGTAAGAACACCAAGCAAGGCTGCATTTTTTTCACCCAAAAGCGGAACACCATGCATTTCAAACATCTTGTTCAACAAATAAACTTCTATGAATAATGTCAAACGCAAAGCGCTGGTCGGTAATAGCACTCTAGATTAGTTTGAATGCGACGCACGTGGTTCCATATTATATCATCTTTCATTAAGTCATATGAATAAAGTGAGTAAAGGCTTTTACTTTGCTCAAAAGCGTACGTCAAATCTTTTACTTGAGCATTTACTCACATGGATATGACAAAAGCAAGAATTTGAGTATTTACTTTTCGAACATCCAAATCCATATGAATAAAAAACATTATCTGAGTAAATGCTCACAAAATCTTGAGTCACCTGTTGGGCATACTCAGTTGAAATTGAACTAACAGAATTGTGTGTTTCGTGGAAGGAACAACATAAAATGTACATGGGAGATTTTGTTTATTTATCATTTCCAATGGTAGTTGACGTAAAAGTGTTTATCAAAGTTTTGATCGTTCAGTAAAAGTTTATAAAACACGACGAGAAGGAGACGATGATAACTTCAGACTCTATCACCCGCATAACGAAACACAATTTGTATTGTGTGTATTGTGTTGTGTTGAAATTCAATCGAAAGTTGTTTATTTTACACTGTCTCGATCAGAGAATTTCTCGCGTACGAATTGCTTTTTTGCGTTATTTTTTGTGGTGTACCGTCTAATAAGCACTCCGTTTACCTGTTGGTAGTGAAGTTCGCTGTGAAAATCCTGTTTTTGTGCATATTTTGTGTTGTGAAAATATTGAAATATCAATCCATTATTCAGACTGCGGTGTTGTTATTGTTGCACAATTGATTGCAGAATCCACCTCCATCGCATACACGCTGAAGATCTACACAGAGAAAAAATAATTAAGTGAATAATTTCTCCAGCGGCTAGTCTACACGGAGTGAAAAAAAATCATTAGTGAGAAGATAAGTTCACTGTGAAAATCTTAATATTGGATTTATCATGAGTTCAGCTTGTGACAAGTGCGCTAAACCTGTCAAAGGAGACGACGAGTTCGTGTCTTGTATGGCCTTTTGTGACCGGATGATTCATCTGAAATGCTCTAGTATAAAGCTGAACAAAGCCTTCGTGAACGTAATCCATTCAAGCCCTAACTTGTTTTGGATGTGCGATGAGTGCGTTAAATTGATAAAATGTGCAAGATTTAAATCAGCAATCTCGTCTTTCGGTAGTGTGATCAAATCTATTACTGAGAAACAGGAAATCGCAAATGCCGAAATCAGAAACGAAATGGCAAAGCAAGGTGAGCTAATTGCCCAGCTTTCAAAAAAATCGGGCCTTCCACTCCGGCAATTTTGGATCCCGGAAATAACTCTCGTCAACCACCTTTAAAACGGCGTCGTGAAGACGGTTTATCAAGCAGCAGAACTCTTAATGGTGGTACTAAAGCGGTTACTGATTCCACAGTGCTTACGGTTCCTGAGCCTGTTGAGATGTTCTGGCTGTACTTATCTCGCATTCACCCTAGTGTGAAACCGGATGTTATCGAAAAACTTGTCAAAACGAGTGTGCAGAGTGAAGATTCGGTAAAGGTTGTTCCGCTTGTGAAAAGAGGCTTCGACACGAGCCGTATGAACTTCATATCGTACAAAGTCGGAATGGACCCAAAACTACGCGAAGTCGCACTGAATTCGGATTCATGGCCAAGAGGTATTCTGTTCCGTGAATTTGAAGATAATGGTCCAAAAACTCATGGTTACCTCGTATGGATACGCCGTCCATCGTGATCTCTCCTCTGGGTTCGTCCCAATTTTCCACTCCGATCTCCGGACTGGATCCAGCATGCTGAGATCTGATTGTTTGTTGGATCATCGTAAACCAGAACGCACTGCCTGTCGCACTATGGGAAACCCTAAGCCACCTGACCCAGTCGCGCTTGGCGTTTGCTGTGATCAAAATGACGTTGTTTCCTGCCTTCAGAGTCGTTCTGGTCCTGCGGTCGGGATTGGTAGTGGGGTTTCCCAACTACCACTTTCAGGCAAGTATGCTTCTATTAGTATCAATTCTTTGCCTGATCTGCTTCCGTGTTCCAGCGCTGCCTCCAACACCAATTTCAACATTTCTATTGCTTCTGATCGGAGTGATCATACTAATGAAAATAGCCATCGACCTTGTTCTACACCGGGACGCACACTTGCCTCATGCTCTAAGGAAGTCCCCATCCCTCTCATCGCAGTCGAGCCTCTCCCGCCAGCGATCAACAGCCGTCCCGGCCCTGTGTTTGAGTTGGGTGATGGGTGCTTCCGAACTTCTACTACAGGCAAGTACTCTGTGGATTCGAACAATTCGTTGCCTGATTTGTTCGTCGTTTCCAGTTCATCGTCTAGCCAGCTTCGATCAACTTTTGCAAGCAGGATACCGGGACGCACAATTGCCGCTAGTCTTGAGGAAGCCCCTATTCCGCTCAACGCAGTCGAGCCCTACCTGCCAGCGACCAGCAGCCGTCCCGGTCCTGCGGTTGAGTTGGGAGACGGGGTCTTCAAATTCCAAGCAACGGCAAGTATGGTCAACAAACGGACACTTCCCGCTCTGATAGTATTTCCTTTCCCAGTGCTACAAACCTTGAACGTCGGAATTCGGACCTTGTAATCTACTACCAGAATGTTGGCGGAATGAACGGCCTTATTGACGATTATCGGTTAGCGTTCATGGATCATTGCTACGACATTATAGTCTTAACCGAGACATGGCTGGACTCTAGGACTGTTTCTAGTTATGTTTTTGGAGATGGTTACGAAGTTTTCCGCTGCGATCGGAACACAAACAACAGTAGGAAATTGACCGGCGGTGGTGTTCTCGTTGCAGTTAGTGTCAGGTTGAAAGCAAGTGCAGTTGAAGACGATTCCTGGATCACCGTAGAACAAGTTTGGGTAGCAATTCAGCTTAGAGGCCGTAATCTATTCCTTTGTGCGGTGTACATTCCTCCGGATCTAACTCGAGATTTAGACCTAATTGATGCGCACTGCCGATCTGTTTCTGCTATTTCGAATACGGTTGCCCTCCATGATGAAGTGATTATTTTGGGAGACTTCAACCTAGCGGGCATTGCATGGACTCCAACTCACAGCGGCTTCCTCCGTCCCGACCATGAACGTTCCTCTTTCCACGCAGGGGCTATTCAGCTTCTGGACAGCTACAGTACCGCAACTCTATTCCAAGTTAACAACGTGGTGAATGAGAATAATCGCTCTCTAGATCTCTGCTTCGTGAGTGGCCAAGATATTGCTCCCTTCATCTCTACAGCTCCCGTGCCTCTAGTTAAGGATGTCCCTCACCATCCTTCTCTAATAGTTGCTGTCGAGGACGTTTTAGCTCGGGACTTCGTCGACACTCCTGCTACTGTGTCATATGACTTCCGTAGAGCCGACTATCGCAGTATTGGTGATGTTTTATCTAGTTTGGATTGGCAGAGCATTCTTGATTCGACCGACGTTAACATCGCTGCTCAAACTTTTTCCCACGTCTTGGCTTATGTCATTGACAGACACGTCCCAAAAAGATTGTTCAGACTGACTCTCGGGTTCCTTGGATGACGAACGCTCTTCGCTCGCTAAAACGGATTAAAAGGGCTGCTCTTAAAAGATTCACGAAACACCGCACCATGTCGCTTAAACGCCACTATAGCAGACTCAACTACGAGTATAAACGGACCAGTCGTGCACATTTTCAACGTTATCTGAGTGGGGTTCAACGGCGTCTCAAATCTCATCCGAAATCTTTTTGGAGCTATGTTAATCAACAACGTAAGGAAGTAGGCTTACCTTCATCCATGTTCTATAATGGCGAAACTGCTGGCACTCAAAAGGAAATTTGCGATCTGTTCTCGGTAAAATTTGCTAGTGTTTATGAAGACGAGAGGTTAACCAGTCATTCTGTTCACGCTGCCGCCGGCAATGTTTCCCTTGGCAAATCAAACACTCAGCGTAGTTGATGTGGATTCAGAATCAATCTCGAACGCGGCATTACACCTTAAAACTTCGCTTAAGCCCGGGCCCGATGGGGTTCCGTCGGTTTTTCTGAAACAGAACATGGCTTTTCTTCTGTATCCACTTCGTCAGATATTCCAGATGTCCCTCTCTAGCGGTACATTTCCTTATTGCTGGAAAATGGCGGACATGTTTCCGGTATATAAAAAGGAAGCAAGCGGGACGTGAACAACTACCGAGGAATCACATCGTTAAGCGCTGTATCGAAGCTTTTTGAACTGGTCGTTAAGAACTCACTTTTTACACATTGCAAGCAGTTGTTAAGTGACGACCAGCACGGATTTTCACCAGGGCGTTCCACAACTACAAACTTATTGTGCCTTACGTCGTACATCACTGATGGTATGATCGCTCGATGCCAAACGGACGTGATCTACACAGATTTAACGGCAGCTTTTGACAAGTTGAATCATGATATCGCGATCGCTAAACTTGACAGACTAGGAGTTGGTGGTAATCTTTTAAGATGGTTTCGATCATACCTCACAGGGCGTCAATTGACAGTTGCCTTGGGTGACCTACGTTCAAGGAGTTTCTGCGCCATGTCCGGGATACCGCAGGGTAGCCATCTGGGACCGTTGATATTTCTTTTATACTTCAACGACGTACACTATGTTATTGGAGGGCCTCGCCTGTCGTTTGCTGATGACCTGAAAATTTTTATGCGAATCTGTTCAACCGCCAATTGCCATTTCCTCCAAGCGCAGGTTGATGCCTTTGCTCATTGGTGTACTCTAAATCGGTTGGTGGTCAACCCGGCCAAGTGCTCAGTGATAACCTTCTCACGTCAGAAACAACCAATTTTGTTCAACTACCATCTTCTCGGTACAACCATCGAACGAAAGCAGTGCGTTAAAGACCTAGGTGTTCAGCTGGATTCGAAACTGACGTATACGCAACATTTATCGTATGTTGTTGACAAAGCTTCAAGGACACTCGGTTTTATATTCAAGGTTGCGAAGAACTTCAGCGACATTCACTGCCTTAAATCGCTCTATTATTCCCTCGTTCGTTCGACACTGGAGTATTGTTCAGCGGTCTGGAGTCCATGCTATGATAATGGCGCCGAGCGAATCGAATCTATTCAACGCCGTTTTCTTCGGTTCGCACTTCGTAGACTTCCTTGGAGCGACCCTTTTCGTCTTCCTAGCTACGAAAGTCGGTGTCAGTTGGTCGACATGGAGCCTCTGCGGGTCCGTAGAGATGTATGTAGAGCTTTAACTGCTGCAGATGTTCTACAAGGAAGAATCGACTGCGGAAGGATCCTTCAACAAATTAGCATCAACGTCCAACCAAGGCCAATGCGTCACAACTCTATGCTCAGGCTTCCTTTTCGCCGCACCAACTATGGGTTGAATAGCGCTATTCACGGATTGCAGCGAACCTTCAATAGGGTGGCGTCCATTTTCGATTTTCATCTGACGCGGAACGCACTTCGTCGGAGATTTTCTACCGTTTTTAGAACAATTGACACACGTAGTTAAGATAGTGTATAGCTTTAATTATTTTATTTTTACTTATTTATTTTTTTTGTTTTGACTCCAGTTAAGAGGTTATGTAATCGTTTCTTATTGTATTTTTTTTGTGTTTTTAACATCATTAGGACCTAAACTTGGTCTGTTGATGTCTACTTCAAATAAACAAATAAACAATTTGCTGTACTTTCAAAGCTATAATTCGAATGTAAGATATATTATCACAATTTATGTTATTGTTACCGAATAGTTTAATCTCCTTCACCATATAACCTCTACATTAACACATATTGTTAATGTATGCCATATTGTCTTTGAAAGGTTTTTAGTTGACTGCACTCGGTCTGAATTATATAACAACTTTTTAGCATAGAGCACAGCAAAAATGTTGTTCTTGAAAATTGCCATTTTTTAAGGTAATTAAACCTCACGCCCAGTCAGCATTTTGTTATTTGACTTTTTACTGTCTGATATATCGCTTAAACTTTATAGGAGATTGTTAGTTTATAGTTATCAAATATAAGGGTAAATGTCGTAACAATAACGGAAACGGTCATCAACATTGAGGAATATGGTCCAGGAATGGTTTATGATTATGCGGGCGGATTTCTATCTTCACTATCCTCACCATGGCAACTACCCTCCATGGTAAATAAAATAGACTTAATGTGATTCTGTTCATCCTCCCGATACTTCTCGTTGAAAGAATCGTCAGACATCTTCCCGTATTGATATTTCAGACAATTTTTTTGTTTACCAACAATCCTTTTTTCTGGACGGATACAAATTTCGTCCATTTAAAACTGTCGATGTTCAACTTGCAACATAAAAATTATTTAAAGGAAATAGAAAGCATGTTTCGAACAAAAATAAAATGTTTTAAATCAAATTCAAGGCATGTTAATTTCAACAATACATTCATCAGGAATGTTAACCTGTACTTCCCTCTAAACATTCCAAGTATTACAATTTGAGGTCAAACGCGAACTGTCCCAGATACACGGCTGGAGAAAAGGTTTTGAAGCGGAATACAGAGCTGTCAGACAAAGGCAAAGGATATTGCTCTTAGCTGGCACCGAAATACATTCCGGTTCAAATCAAACGCGTGATAGGAGAGCATTGCTATGAACTGGAAGACAACGAAGGGAAAAGGATTGGAGTATTTAACTGCAAATACCTTAAAAAGTTGACTTTGTCGATTTCAAAATAATAGATGTTTGGTCAAACTATGTCACATATTCGTCAGAAAGGCTACAATAACGTCTAAGACGTTACAAAACACATTTATGGCATTATCAAACTCCTCGGTATCGAATGATCCAGCTACGACACCTCTTAAGGGAACTAGACACTTTTTTTTCTATCACTCTATTTTCGAGTTGAGTCTATCCTCGTAAAGCTATGTACCCTCTCTGAGTTGACAACGCAACACCGAGTTGCATGAAAACATAACCGGTCATTCCTAAAGTGCTCCTCATTCAAAGAGTCGAGCCGTCCCACAAAAACGAATTAACTACTGGAGACGAGCTTTAGGAATGAACTTGGATATTAGTGAATGAGCAATGAAGTAGCGGTATCGTCACGGTACCACAGTAAAACGTTGTGTCAGAGAGCAGAGTAGTCAAGAAAACATCAGTAACAGAAGAGCAAGAAATCCTACCTAGCATGAATTTGAATGTTAGTAATTAATAAACCTACCTTAATTCTATGTTAGACTTTGTAGCTATTGTTATTCTTAATCTTAAATTGCATACCAGTATCCTTTGAAAAGTTAGTATGACATCATTTGTTTAGGGAATTCCATAATAGTTTCGGTGAATGTCGTTCAAGACGTCTTTGTAATAGCAGTCATAAAATTTCGATCACAGCGTGGGTTTGTCCATGTAATTGTGTGGATATCTTAGAACGCCGTCATACGTAGCAAAGTGGGATTCCACGTTCATCAGCTTAAAACCGGATCCATACGATTCATTACGTAATTTAGTTCAGAAGCATCCATAATACAAAGAAACATTCTGTACAGCAATTCCAATTAGAAAGCTTCGAAACCACCAGCTTAATTTTTCCTCTTCTGTACACATCGTCAAATGCCGCAGCTCCTGAAATAAAATCACAAAGCACATCAATTTCACTCAGGTAAAACACAAGAAAATACTCCCCCCGTAAAGCAGCTCCAGTAAAAATAATATTCGGCAACCGACGCTCCATATCCTCCCGTTATTTTTGCTAAAATACAAGTTTTCCTCGCGACTTGATCACAATGTACGGACACGTTTCAGAAATGAATCCACTTTTGACAGTTTTCGATCGAGTTTCGCATCCGGTAGTTAGACATCTCGATGGCTGCGTACGTGATAGGTGTGTTTAGTACTTCGGTGTGAAGCGTAATGTGAAGTTTAATAGTTGAGGATTTTATTATTTCGTTTTTTTTTTAATTTCGGGTGACCAGAGGTGTGTTTGGTGTGGAAATGTAAGACTTAGGTTGAGATACGTTTTGAACGATAAATGGACAGAGTGCCTGAGGTCTATCTTTGGGGTGAACCAGATATCGGCGAAATAGTTCGTTGCGGTCAATTCAGAGAATATTTCTGTGCTCAACGTAATGATTGAGGTTGTGATTGATCCTGAGTGAGCCTGTATTTCGGGATCAAGTTTCGTGAAAATTAATATTTTTCCAAATTCAGGAGAATTTGTCAAAAATATAGCTGGGGTAGCGGTAAATTGATTTGAGCATTGCGTTGATATAAGTATTAGACCCACCTCTCATGTTCGCAACTTTCGACTAACGTTGTTTATTTTTGTATTATCTAAATTCAAAATTCAAGCCTGTACAGCAACAAGTCACTTTTGGAATATTTGATAGTTGAAGTTAAAGGACAACCTTGATAAGGATAAAGCATTTTCGCAGGAGACCGGAGTCGAAAGACGCTGATGGTCAGTGGCAGACACGATCCGTGAGAGACCGTGATTTGTAAATAGAGGAGGAGTCAGCTTTAAGTTGATGATGAAAACATATGACCCCGAATTGCGTTCAACCTTATTCATAAATTGTCATTTAGTTTCTCAAGTTGATATAGTAGTTGAAATCATAAAAAGACCCCTACGAAAATTTAGTTGAATTAATTCAGCTAAATTTTCGTAACTTTAGCCTGGAGTGTAACAGGACCACTTTGCAAAAGTTTCTTTTTTTTTGGATATGTAAATAATAGTGTAAGTTTATATTTGTATTATAGTTCTTAGAATTAAAAAAAATAGAATAGCGAAGTTTGAGCGGGCATCGCATTGGTCGATAATAAATAGTAATCATTTCCAGCACTTTGTGAACCGGTTGGTTTAAATTATTCCATATTGCGGACCAAATCACTTGTTTAGATTCGTGCTACAAGCAAATATATATTGAATTGTAACGAGCCTCACTGTTTGAAATTCACATAATTCCAAGGAACAGAAATTGCCGCTTCAGGATCAATCATTGCTAGGATTAAATTGAATTTCTTATAGAAGAGAGTTATTAATTCAATAAATACTCAATGTGGACTAAATCTTGACAAGCAGAGTCCACACATAATTAAACACTGGGCAATCACCTGTCCAAATCATGGCAGCATAGAATTATGTAGTCAATGTGTGGTGAGCCTCACTCTCGTCTCTTCATATAATTATGAGGAACAGAAATTGCCACCAAGGAACAATTATTGCTCATAATTAAACTGAAGATTCGAGAGCAGAGAACTTCAATTTGCATACACGTTCATAGCTGACCAAATTTCGACACGCAGATCCCGAATGTTAGATCACAGGAGACTGGGGTAAGAGAACCCACATGAGCCGACTGATAAAAGCGTTGGAATGTAAATAGTATTTTTTTTTGTAGATAATTCATGGCAATAAAAAATAGAAATGAAAGGTAATCTATAGCCTTACGAAAATTTAGTTAAATCATTTCAACTAAATTTTCGTAACTTTAACATAGAGTTATGTAAGAGATGCGCTTCGCGTACGTAACTCGTACGTAATGTAATTTGTCAATATAGATAGAATTAATGTGCTCTACATCAAACCAATCAATATCATCAGTACGTAAACTGTTATACTCTTGGCGTTTAAAACACATTTGCGCCTGTTAGCTAGGCAACATTCAAAGATTGTTAGTTGGCGCCACGATCAAAAAATCATGAGAGAAAGACTCTCACTCATTTAGTTCGGCTGAGATGAATATATAATTATATTCGCTTCGGGTCCTTAAAAAACGTGAGAAAGTGGGAAGGCAAGATCTATTTCAACCTGCAAAGCGAGACGCATGATGCCAAATGAGGCAACTTCAACATCTTTTCCTATATGCTCGGGTATGACGTATTTCCTGTAGACAAGGTACCTTGGGCTATTTATCTGAGGACCCGCGCTTTTTTCCGTTCATTTGCCTGGAGACTCGACGTATAGTAGGAATTGTGGCCTTACCAGTGTTTCGCGGCTATCATGTAAGAAGTAAGATCGTTGGAAATCGCTCACGTGCTAATTTCATCCGTAATTTATTTCAGTGGGTAGGCGGTCAAAGTTTGTGTTAGAGGGCAAGTTGATAGGAGTGATATAATCAGCTAGAAGTGCGAAAAGAAAGGTAATAGTTTAAAATGTGCGTGTAATGCGTGTCTAATCCTCCGTTCTCGAACAGCCGTGCAACGGCTTTCTACCTCTAGTTCAAGTAACCGTAGCCACCGTTACCCTTCGAGTTCTCCGTTGGTGAAACCGTCGAATAACCGACCTACGGGCCCGCTGGAACCGTATCGACATCCCCGCGGCCTGGAGTAACGACCATCGAAGTACGAGGTAAAACTATTCGACCCGCATTTCGACAGAATCGACTTCGTCGTGCTAGTTAGCGTGTACAGCGTTAGCCGGGGCAACGCGCACCGTAGAGAGTAGCGTCACTACGTCGCCACTTCACCACTTCTACGTCATCGTTTCACCACCGTATCAGCAAGCTTTTAAACCGCCGAAGCTCACCAACATCCATCGCAGCGCAACCAACAAAACAGGCCTGTAAGTAAAAGAGCTCTTTTCATTTCTTGTCCATGTGCACATGAGACGGGCGATCTATTGTTTCGTCATGATCGCCCAAAGTTAAACAATAACCTTGCCCGCCAGCCATTTCAAAGCGCTTTGTGATAGCGACAAAAGTTCGGACCGAAGATGAAGAAACACGCACAGTTAGGGATAGATAGTATAATTGAATAGGAAGAAGATATGAATTGATGTAAACGAGATCCATGAAGAATACATCCCTGTTTGATTACCTATCCGCTGTTAAATTACGATGGTTATTACTTGAGAGATTTCCCTTTTGCGCGTTCGTTGTATAGATGCTTTTATCCAATCTTGAACAGTGGTGGGAAGCTTCAGTTCCGTCTTGCGATTGTGCCGCTCCTAGCGTCAACGGGGGAAAGCATCCGATTATGATGAAACTAAACTTTGAAGGGAATCTTTGCTAAAGGCATGTTCAGGTCGAGTTGTAGATGTTGGACATTTGCGATGATGCGCTCTGTGAGTCTAGTGTAGTTTAGTTTTAAGAGCTGCTTAACCGTTTTCTGACCCTTTTTAAGGATAATGGAGCTTACCCTGGGTAAGGTCTCATGCCGGGCAATTATAAAGTGACGACCGGTCCTCTTTCGAGGTGGCGCATAAGCCGGTGGTTGGAATAAAGTCAAGAGCGGTGAAAGTTGTCTCGGATAAATTTGATCTGGTCAGTCGATTGGGAGAAGAACCCCCATTCATGTCGTATAATGGTAGCACGTGTTACAGTGTGTCTCAAGAGTACGGACAGCATTCAGAGAAGCCTGCAATGATTTGTTCTTTTGAGACCTATTCCTCATTCAGGCGTATTGTCTCAATCTCCCGGACTTTGTCAATAAGATCCGTTAGGGACCCTTTACGACTCACCATCTTGAGTGCTGCTAATCTCACCTCTTTGTTTTTCGCTTGCTCCGCCACGGGGCTTAAAATCTCTTCAAATTATTTTCCTTACGCGTATTCGCACATGCTTGCCGCTAGTCCAACTCGTCTTATAAATTCCAGGTCCGACTCATCTAGCCTTTGGGGCATGAGTGCTAGCTTCCTGCTCTGACGCATAACAGCCGATGTAGAAGCAATCTTGAGGCGAAACAGAGCATTGGAAAATGGATGAGTCTCTGGATTTGGGGCATTGCTTGATGATTCTATTGCTCTGTAAACTTCGAGAAGTTTCTGTCCGGCTTTAACTTTGAATACTATGTACTGTGTTGCTTCGTCGTCGATGCCTGCAAGTACCATCGAACTAGCCAACAGCTCTGCACATACGTCAAAATCTAGTCTGGATATGTCCTCGCCATCAACACTTGACTTGCACCCGGGAACAATTATCGATGATACAGAAATCTGGTTCATCGAGGAAACAAAGCGGAGTAATTCAGCTGTAGGATCGCTTCGGTGATCAGCATGGTGCTTGGATTCGCTTCTTGCGGACGATAAGCTGGTTTGTAATGAGCGGATCGTTTCTTGTGCATTTGGCAGGTCTTCTTCAAGTTGGGCACTACTGCAATTAGCTTCCGCCAGCTCTCTCATAGCTGCACCAAATTTCATCAATAGAAGGGTATCAAGATCGCTTGAAAACTCGACTTTTTATCCGAGGCCCACAAGGCCGAGTGTCATATACCATTCGACTCAGCTCGACGAACTGAGCACATGTCTGTGTGTATGTATGTGTGTGTGTATGTGTGTGTATGTGTGTGCGTTACAAATAATGTCACATCGGTTTCTCAGCCATTTGTGAACCGATTTCCGTTCTGTTGACGGCAAATGGAAGCTACAACATTCCCATAGATTGCTGTTGATTTTGTTTTTACACATTTCGTTACGAAGATATGAACGAAACAGTACTTGACGGCCTATTATAATAGTAATCAAACTGTTTAGTCTCCGATTACATACTGAGCTATTTGTGTACCGATTTTAGTTTTGTTGGTGCCAAATTAAAGCTATGAAATCTCCAAATAAGTGGTCAAAATTTCATTATGATTGGATAATCCTTCATGGAGATATGACCAAAACAATACCTTAGAGCACATAATTGTGAGATGAAAATATACTCGTTGCAGTGCAAAACCGAACAAGACCAATCACACCAATCGATGTCGCTTGCATTCTATTGTGTCGCATCTGTTGCGTTGTATAGCACATACAGCGGACTAGCCACACTATGCGACTGTATAGAATTAGAGCAGCATCGATTGGCTCGAGTGGTCTGGTTTTGAACTGCAACGAGTTTACACAAAGTCTCAGTTTACTATTTTCAACAAATATGTACTTATTAAGTATCTTGAATCCATATCGAAGATCAAAATTGAAGATCATGATTGAAGCTTTGTTAACGCCAAATTAAAGTTATAAAATCTTCAAATAACTGTTCAAAATTTCATTATGATAGCTTCCCTTTTTTACCCTTCTTACATCAATAGAAGGGTATTAAGATCGCTTGAAAACTCGACTTTTTATCCGAGGCCCACAGGGCCGAGTGTCATACCATTCGACTCAGCTCGACAAACTGAGCACATGTCTGTGTGTACGCATGTGTGTGTGTGTGTATGTGTGTGTGTGTGCGTTACAAATAATGTCACATCGGTTTCTCAGCCATTTGTGAACCGATTTCAGTTCTGTTGACGGCAAATGAAAAATACAACATTCCCATAGAACGCTATTGATATTTTTTTTCTTTCGGACTTTACATACAACGGACTAGCCACACTATGCGACTCTATAGAATTAGAGCAGCATCGATTGGCTCGAGTGGTCTGGTTTTGAACTGCAACGAGTATATTCGAAAATTACACAAAGTCTCCATTTACTATTTTCAACGAACATGTACTTATTAAGCATCTTGAATCCATATCGATAATCACAATTGACGCTTAGGATTGTCTATTAATTCATTCTATGGACTGATTATATGAAATTTCTAATATTTATGATATTTCCCCTTCTATATAACTAACATAAACAGGTCATTAAAGACTATTTATGGTAATATTTTAATATTTGTTCAATCCTGAACAATACGTTCAGGATTGACAAATAGTTTATTATATCAACTGAATGTATGGCATATTGAATATTTCTGAATCTTCTTGGAATTTCTGATGAACATATGTATCCAGTACAATATTGCCCACATTTGAGTTTGTAATTCTGGTGAAATGTAAGAAGGGTTTAGGCTCACCATCGGTGAATTAATGCGGGTTTTTTTTCTTTTGTTTTTTTCTCTAATCCCAACCTTATTATCTACAATCAATATGCAACTAGCGATTTTGAATTGGTTCACAGTTGTAGAACCCCTTGGTCCGAAGTACACCTTGAAGCCAGCACCTTGCTGTACATATTTGCGCCTTTGTTTTGATTTGTTGTGTTATTTTGACAGAATATTTGAGAGTGTGTTCATGTGAGTTCATTATTAGGGGCGCATTATTAAGCTTTGGACTGAGCTTGGGACCGATGTGCTAGTACTGACTGAGCCAAGAAAAAAAATCGTATTTGTTCGGGACCTACAGGTCTCAGAGTTAGTCTATGTTATTATTCTGTAGCAGCTGGTACTCCACTTCTTCGGCTTTGATGTCTTTTACCAAGAATATAAAGAAGCATCACACATACCATAAGACTGCACCCTCAATAACCCACACAAAGCTCCACATAGAAAACACCTTTATTTATATCACCATCTACTTATTTATTGCTGCTATGGCTGTTGGTGACCGATTGTATAATGAGACAGATATGTAATAATAGGAGGTGGAATGAGACTCTGATAACTGATATAAAAGATCGACTACACTATAGCAAGACTGAGTCTGTGGAGATAATAAGCCCTCGATATTAAATTCAAATTTAAATTTCATTCTTGTTAAAAATCCAAATCCAACATAAACGGAGCCAATGAATACGTTACTGTGGCCGTATTTGTCAATAGAACTTTGCCGGATAGAGAGAGAGTACACGTTGAAGGAACAATACGTCTGGATGAATACTTATTATGCGGAATCTTCTCGATATCTGTCAGCAAAACTTACCTGTACTTGCAGAACAGAAACACAAAAACGCACACCTTGGTTGAACAACGGGACCAAACAGATGTAAATTGTTAAGAAAGTATCCAGAGCTGGCATTAGCCGATGCGTCAAAAACACCACAGATGGCTGTGTATTGCTAGATTGGATGTTGGGGACGATAGAATACAAGTGAAGGTTTCTTTTCATCTGGCAAAACATCACGAACATGCCAAAGATCCACGAATTTCTTAATAAGCACATCCCAACCAGAAGGAAATAACAAAATTATTTCAAGCTCTGGTCTGGATAATACGTCTCTATCCATTCTTCGTCCCGGTCTAATTTTCTCTCAATATTCTCCTACCATTGCAAGGCATTGTCACATGAGTCGTCATTCATGTTTAAAAACACGCTTTGCGCAAGCGTAGGCCATATTGCTCCCAAATTATTCCGGCCATCCATCAGAAATCGGTAGAAATCTTCAGTGCCAAGAATCATATCTATTTTCCGCGATAGGTTGAAATCAGAATCTGTAAGGTAAACGTCCTCAGGAATTGTCCAATAGTTCTTCGGAATCGCTACAGGTAATTTTCTAGTGATGTGGCAAAGCACCAAACATTTCAAAGAGACGTGGCTACAAATATTTTTATAGTTTATAGTCTATCCTTCAGAGACATTTGTCTGAAGACGGGACATTTCATCAAAACATGCTATTGGATGCATGCGTGAGGTTACTTCAGTTTCAGTGCAACATCTTTCAAAGCAAATGAATTAAAACATTTGAAACATTGATATGTTTGGAATTTCTGCTTATAAATGTATGAACGAGTTGAACGAGTCTTGGAGCGTTAAATACACGTTCAAATCCCCATTAAACTGTTGGAGCGTAATCGTTGGATGTTTTACAGCGCTCACATGAGAAGTTTCTGGAACTGCTGATGTCGGTGGAATCGTTTTAAACGTTGAGAGATGTGTCAGGCAGATAAGACTGCCTTTAGTCCGAAAGATTTAATATTCTTTCACATAAGCCCTAATGCTCATGTTACAAAAATATGTCGGAATCAACGACAACTTCACATTCTCCTTTAAATGTTTTCATCAGCTTTTCCAGTTTGCACAACCGCATCGCTTCCTTCTTGGAGTCTTGTTTGGCGTTAAAATTATTCACGTACTCGTCGATGTGGTTTACCGAATTTATGATGTTCCGGCGCATGAGCTACTTCTTTTTGGGCCTGTGCCAAAACCACGTAGACTCATTTTTGAAAATCTCAGACCTCCCCTTCCCCCATCGTTGAGTTTTTTCCATACAATTTTATGAATTTTTGTATGGAGCGTAGACTTTGTTCAAACCCCCCATCCCCCCAGAAAAGTCTCCGTGGTTTATGAATAGCCCCTTTGATTTCTTCAGTATCTCTGTTTTGATATGTTATCTTCTTTTTTATTTTATTTTTTTTTATCCACCCGAAAATTGTCTCTTTTCTAATGTAAGCGTCGTCTACTAATTTATTGTTGCTAGGGCTGCTGGTCACCAGTTGGATGATAAGACAGATATGGAATAATTGGAGATGGTTGGGAAAACTTATAAAAGCAATGATGCGTCGTTACATAATAGATCGACTGCACAAAAGCGAGACTGCATTTCTGGCAATGGAGATTGATTTTCGATGTGAATAAAAATTAAAAACAAATCAAAACGTTACAACATGGCATACCTAAACAGCATACCTTTATCAAACTCGTTATTGTATTGGTTCTTTTATAATTAATAAATTTTAAATCCATTTATTAACAGTTTATCACATACATTGTACATTTATAATTTTGTTGTTATCTCTTCTAAGTTACCTTGTGAATCTCATTTGCTTCCAGAAGTAAAAGATCTCAACAATGCTTAGCAAAGAAACACCGAAGAATAATCCTCCCACGCCGCCGAGGGATACTGAAATAAATTTAATTGTTATTTTTACATGTTAACGAACGTGCAGTAAAATAAAATTAATAAACAAAATATTTATCTCTCTCAAAATGCCTGTTTATTATCTATCTCAACACCCTATGGGCGAATAAAATAGAACATCTGATTGAAGTTCACGAATAGTTTCCACTCTAACCAGTGTTATCCAATAATCGGCTAACGTATAAAATTTGAAATATATAAAACAGGGTCTGTTCCAAATCTGCGCATGTTTTCCAAGAGTAGGAAGTAAGAGACAGAAGGGATAATATGCACCCTAAGCAAAAGACTCATTTTGCTTACTAAATGGAGTTTAATAGAATGTATTAAGCTGCTGCATTTAAACACATTACTTTGGATCATACAAATACAGCTATCAGATTGGTTGCTAAATGTATCATTTTATTTTAGATGCACAGGGAAAGTTGAGCATTGCCTTGGGACATTATGAACACAACAAACAGCATAGAAATTTATTGTAATTTTGAGTACCAAAAATATTCTAATGAAGTGTGTGGTACCGGAGTACGGACCTGACTGCTCATGTTTTAGATAGTCATTGCCTGAATACGGGCCTGTAACGAACTGTTATTAATAGAAGCTAACTCAAGTGTAGATAACAATATAGAGAACTGGAATAAATGGAAGTCAAATTATTTGTTAATTAAACTACATATATTTAACAGTGTTAATTATTCGCTATTCAACGCAGAGTATCACAGTGGCGACGAGGAAGACGAACAGGTAATCAAACACTTGAATTTCTAGGCTTTTTGAGGTGTTTTTGTTGGGGTTTCCAAGTTGCTACATGAAACATAATTTAAGGTTATGTGACAGAGCATTTCTTTGTTAAGCCGCTGGAAAAGTGGCATCGTACCATCGCAAAAGAACAGCCGTAAAAGCAACAAAATCGGAGTTCAAGAAAAACCGCAGAGGCGGACAGTGAAATAACGCAGAGGCGAAAAACAAAACACCGCAGAGGCGGACACAGATTCTTGCACTGGGTAAAAGGCCGCAGAGGCGGACACGTCACTGACTACAGGACGTGGAATAGTCGATTGCTGCTGATAAGTAGCGACTGCTAATAACGAGTGAATTTCAAGTCGACGATTTCGGAAACAACGGCCTGAGGGTCATCTCGATAAAGGTATGTAAAAATACAATAAATGAGTACTAAAAAGCACATGACGCAATACAAACCATGTTTATTTAAGACTATGGAGAAGTGGGATATTCCCTCATTAAAGTTCAAATCATTCCATCCCAATAACATCCGGAACGGGTGAATCAAATACAAAAGGAATGTGGATTATATAATCGCGGCAACCGGGGAGAAAGATCGCGCGAAAATTAAAAACATCTTTCTGGCAAAAGCTGGACCGGATCTTCAGGAAGTGTTTGCTTCATTTCCAGGTGCAGATGTACAAGAAGACGCTGATAAGAAAGTTGATCCCTTCGCAGTGGCAATAGGCAAGCTGGATGATTATTTTTCGCCGAAGCAACATGAGACCTTTGAGTGAAATATCTTCTGGACGCTTCGGCCGGCCACAGAGGAAACATTAGGCAAGTTCATGCTTCGATGCCAAGACCAAACTGCGAAGTGAAATTTTGGTAACAACGCAGAAAAAATTCGTGCCATTTGTGTGGTCGATAAGATAATTCTCTATGCTCCGAGTGACCTCGAAGAACAGCTGCCCCTGAAGGATACTTTGAAACTGGACGACGTTGCCTAAATTTTCAGCTCATACGAGTCGGTAAAGCAGCAGGCTCAGTCGATTAGTCTTCCGGGAACCAGTTCTTCCTGCGAGACGGATTTCACATCGCCATCGAATGTAAACAAAATCAAACAACTCCCGAGCAAAGAATGCACACGATGTGGTCGAAGTGGCCATTCCGCGATTGATCCTGGTTGCCCAGCGAGATCCAAGGAATGCATTAAATGCAAACGCATCGGACATTTTGCTACTCAATGCCGATCAATCCAGACGCTGAAGTGCAAGCAGTTCCCGAAGACTGAATTGCAATGGCCAAATAAGCGGTTCAAGTCATATTCGGTGAATGAGATCGACACTTCTGAAGAGAAAGAAGACAAAAACTTTCAGTTTAGGATTGGCGATGGAGGCGGAGTAGTGCTGCAGGTACTCGTAGACTCCGGATGTAAGCAAAATATCGTCGATGAGCGATCGTCGAACTACATCAAGGCGCACGGAGCAAAGGTATGGAATCAACAGAAAAACTGCGATGAGATATTTCTGCCGTACGGAGAAAATGCGAGACCGTTGACACTCCTGGGAAAGTTCGACACAACCGTATCAACTTATTATGCCGGAAGGACTCATGAGATGGTGGCTACATTTTATGTAGTAAAAGGTGTTTATTGGAACGGATCACAGCAACAGAGATGGGCGTTTTATTTATCGGGTTACCGAGCACTCTAGGGGTTAACTCAGTCAAACCAACGGTATTCAGCCGTTTCCTAAGATCAAGGGTGTGCAGGAAAAGATACCGATCGATGAATCCGTTTTGCCAGTCTGTCAGCAACCGAGACGGCCACCCATTGTGCTCATGACAAAAATTGTAGAAAAATTAAATTCTCTACTTGACATCATAGAACCTGTCGAAGGTGGTTGTCCGTGGGTCTCTCCGCTGGTAACGGTGGTGAAGGACAACGGGGATCTTCGCTTATGCGTTGATATGCGCAGAGCTAACGCAGCGAATGTGCGAGAGCGGCACATCATGCCAACAATAGAGGACTTTCACCAAAGTTTACATCTGCAAAGTGATTTAGCCGGCTTGATGTTAAGGAAGCCTTTCATCAAGTAGAGCTTGATAGTGAAAGTCGTTACATTGCCGCTTTTAAAACGCACATGAGTTTATACCGGTACAAGCGTCTGATGTATGGTATAGCTTGTGCGCCGGAACTATTCCAACGAATCCTTGAGTAAATCCTGAGTCCTCACAGCAAGTATGTAGTCAATTTCATAGACGACGTTCTTATTTTCGCCAGTACAGAAAAAGAACATAATGCCGTCCTCAAAGCGGTCCTTTCGACGTTGAATGATTACGGGATACTATTGAATCAAAGCAAGTGTGTGTTCACGGTTTCGGAGTTGGAATTTTTAGGACATGTAATATCCCTCGACGGCATCTGTCCATCGAATAGTAAGATCGAGTCGCTTTAAAAGTTTCGTGCACCCAAAACCTCGGAAGAAGTCCGGAGTTTTCTGGGCTTGGTAACGTACATCGGTCGGTTTCTACCAAATCTGCGTGAATTAACTCATGCTGGGGTTAAGTTTACCTGGGGCGAGAAACAACAAGCATCATTTGCCAAGCTGAAGGAAATGATTGAGAACGTACAACACCTACGATTCTTTAATAACTCGTTGAGGACGAGGGTCGTAGCTGACGCTTCACCGGTAGCACTCGGAGCGGTGCTCATATAGTTTGGAGGACCCACCGACGATGATCCCCGGCCAATCGCCCACGCCAGCAAAAGCCTAGCAACGACTGAGAAACGCTACTGCTAGACGGAAAAGGAAGCTCTCGCACTGGTCTGGGCACTGGAGCGTTTTTCTGTCTACCTTCTGGGGCGCACGTTTGAGTTAGAAACGGACCACAAACCCTTGGAGGCGATTTTTAAACCAACGTCTAGACCATGTTCGCGAATTGAGCGGTAGGTGCTCCGAGTCCAGTCGTTCTCGTTTGTGGTCAAATATCGTAAAGGCACTAGCAACGTGGCGGATCCATTGTCCCGACTGCCTGACGCACAGCCGCCTGAAGAGTTTGAATTTATGGTGTTGGCGGTCCTTGAATCCGCAGCAGCAAACGTGGAGCAGCTTGAAGAGAAGACCAGCACCGATGCTACTTTGGAAGCTGTAAAGTAGTGGTTGCGTACCGGAAACTGGGATGATGAACGAGTCACATCATATTTTCCTTTCAATATCGAATTGGGGTTTGTGGGGCATCTGGTAGTAAGGGGAAATAAACTGGTTGTTCCAGATTATTTGCGATCACGTTTCCTGGACCTGGCTCATGAGGGTCACCCTAGCGAATCGATTATGAAGCGACGTTTGCGCGATCGAGTGTGGTGGCCCGGAATGGATCGCGACGCCGAAGGAAGCGTTAAGTCATGCGAAGGATGCAGATTGGTAGGCCTGCCCAATAGACCGGAACCAATGAGTCGTCGTGAGATGCCCTTAAAGCCATGGATTGAGATCGCCATGACTTCCTCGGGCCTATGCCGTGTGGAACTTATCTTCTGGTTATAATCGACTATTTTAGCCGGTACAAGGAGGTAGAGACGATGACCAAAACTACTGCGAAAGAAACAGTAGAGAGACTTGACCGAATTTTCTGTCGCTTTGGTTACCCACAAACAATCACGTTAGATAACGCGAAACAATTTGTGGGAACCGAGTTGGACGAGTACAGAAAACTGAAAGGGCTCACTCTCAGGCACTCAACCCCCTACTGGCCACAGGAAAATGGCATGGTAGAGCGCCAAAATCGCTCCCTGTTGAAGCGCTTACAGATCATTCTTGCTCTAGGTCGAAACTGGCGGCGTGATCTCCGTGACTATCTGCTAATGTTCTACACCACGCCGCACTCGATCACTGGGAAAACTCCGACAGATTTTTTGCACGAGAGGACGATCAGATCAAAGATACCCGCCCTGGAAAACATCGAGACGACACCTGCCATGAACGACGTCCGTGACCGAGATCGAGTAATGAAGGATAAGGGGAAACAGGCGGTATATCACGACAGCGACGTGTAACAAAGAAACCTTGCAGAGTTGCAGACTATGTATCTTAAAATTCCATTAACGAAAAAGGGGGAGATATGGTACCGTAGTATGGACCTGACTGCTCATGTTTTAGATAGTCATTGCCTGAATACGGGCCTGTAACGAACTGTTATTATTAAAAGCGAACTCAAGTATAGATAACGATATAGAGAACTGGAATAAACGGAACTCAAATGATTTGTTAATTAAACTATATTTAACAGTGTTAATTATTCGTTATTCAACGCAGATTATCACAAAGTGGGAGAGGTAGCGAATTCGATACCAGGTTTTTCAACGATTGCCTGTCTATCTGCCAAATTTGTTGGCCAGTTGGCACGAAATGCTTCTAGAGACGGTGTTTGGACAACGTCGACAATATGATCCCTTACCCTAATCACTGTACTGCTTTAAATAGACAATAAGAGGTCAATAAAAACAGTTTCTCACATGCCTCCGCCATGGCAGGACGGCCGAACAATCGTTCTCTATTTCATTTCGTAATAAATACACAACGTAGGATCCCCGCCCGTGCGCGATCATATGGTGCCGTGACCAACCAGCTTGAATCCAACGGGCCACAATAGTTAAGTTTCTAAAACACGCCAAAATTTACAAATTTGCAAATCAAAATTTGCAACTACTACTAGTGATGACGAAGATGCAGCAGTGAAAGGTGCCATCAACATAAAGGATCTCCGCTTTCCTTCCCGCTACGATGGTGTGGCCCATTAGGTAGCCATCTGGCAGAGTATGTTCGTTTCTGGCTCACCGTGAACTAGAGCCGTTCTGGTCAGGAAACATACTCACTCTACAAGGGCAAGTGCTTATGCCGGAATCTTTCGAGTGTCAGTGTTATGTGTTCATTGTTATCAGCAAGTCATGCGAATTTGTGTGTCAACTATATCTGTATCAATAAATAATAAAAACCGTTGGTTTTGGGGGGGTGTATGTTTGGACAACGTCGACAATATGATCCCTTACCCTAATCACTGTACTGCTTTAAATAGACAATAAGAGGTCAATAAAAACAGTTTCTCACATGCCTCCGCCATGGCAGGACGGCCGAACAATCGTTCTCTATTTCATTTCGTAATAAATACACAACGTAGGATCCCCGCCCGTGCGCGATCAGACGGATATTTCACCAATTCTGTCAATCGTAATTTTAGGTAGATTAAAATGCTCGTTGAGACGTTCAAGTAGTATGATGCAGACGTTAGTTCCAGTATTAAAATAGTTGTGTGTTTCAGCATTTCGGCATAACGTTTAGATTTAATATTCTACTCATTTATTTCGCTGCCACGTCGTAGACTCTTTATATCTAGGCACTAACATCAGGTGTGACACTGGTGGAATATGCCGCAATGCACTTTATACATCTTACTTTCAATCTAAAGAAAAGGCCAAAAGTAAACTTTTCATTCTTATGACAACTAATGTTGTTATTTGGTCATTTTTTATGGAATAAATAACCAAAATACCTGGTTTTCAAGTGGTATAATAACTGAAAGAAATCACACAATTTTCAAAAAGGGTGAATGTTTTGATCATGGTTATTATCTAACTGTTCGAAATGAAGCACATAGTCACAGAAAAAAAATCTATGGGAGACTGACGATGACAAGCACTATAAATAGGACGCTTATGAAACACCATTTTAAGCAGTCGAATGAACTTCTCATACAAGGAATAAAAAAATACTACAATTGAAAATGTCATAACATTCTGCAAAAATAAAATCATCTCGAGCAGAAATTTACGCATAAGTGCACCGAAATTTTTCCTCACCGTGAATTTTCAAGGCAGAGTTCAATCGTATTTCTTCTTCTCGTGTTATATGTTTTGTAACAATTTTTTTTTAAAGAATTCATTTATTTGTACAGGCTCAATCGAATCAACTTTACAGAGCCAAGTTTTCATGTTTATATACATCAGTTATCTTAGAACTAAGGTTAAGGGGATAGAACCGATTACTCGCGGTCGTCTCGAGGTTAATAGGAATAACAATTTTAAGGATGGGAAAATTGGGGTAGAAATTTTGAACAAAGCATACGGAACAATGGTTTTCTTATATCTAGAACTTCAAATTACAATTTTTTAATTGAACGTTTTTATTTAAAAAAAAACTATCACATACACACACACAACCACACTCACACACAACCGCAATCACACACTGGCGCACACATTCCTCAAAAATGTAACCTAAACAAGTAAGTTAATCAAACTACAATCTAAGGCTAATGTTAGTCAAAAACACATAAATGAGTTTCATAAACTCCAGATCGCGTGCAGCCAAAATGTCTCGAATCGGTATATTGGGTTGTCTACCTCGAGGCCGAAGGGAATCATAAAGCTCAGATCTGATTCCACGATGCTCAGCAACCTTGTCCGCATTCACAGAGATTGCTGTCTCCCAGCCCAACACGGAACAAATGAGCGTTTAAAGAATAATGATTGGACATGAGGCGAGACATCACACGAATGAAGTCTCGACCCACATCCAATCTCCTGAACCAACATTTCTTAGACACCTTAGGAGTGATAGAATGTAGCCATCGCCCCAAGTCTCCTCTACTCCATTTATACTGCCAGCTATCGAGTGATATCTGACGAAAAATATAGAAAAATTCGTTGAAGGCGATTTGTCGATCATAAATATCGCCTTCCATAGCGCCCACCCTTGCAAGCGAGTCCGCTTTCTCGTTGTCAGGAATCGAACAATGAGAAGGGACCCATACAAAGGTGATAATAAAAAAACGTGAAGATAGAGCACTTAGAAGACCTCGTATTTTCATAAGAAAATAGGAGATGTGCTTTACCGGCCTCAAGGAGCGAATAGCCTCTATAGAACTAAGACTATCCGTGAAAATGAAGTATTGATCCGGTGTAAAAGAGGCAACAGTTTCTAAAGAAAAATGAATTGCTGCCAATTCCGCGACAAAAACAGAACAAGGAGCTTGAAGTTTACGAGCAACGCTATAATTTTCATTGTATACACCAAAGCCAGCGGAGTCCTCTATCAAAGACCCCTCAGTGAAAAACGTTTTGGTGGAATCAACTAGGCCCAACTTTGCAGCAAATATCACCGGAGCAATCATAGGACGATGATGCTCTGGGATTCCACGAAGCTCCTGTTTCATGGATAAATCAAAATGAACCGAATTTCCGAAGTCGGAGAAGCAAACACAATTGGAAATATTAAGCGAAGGGCTGACATCCTGTGTTATGTACAAATGGTACAAAGTCATGAAACAGGTTTGAGGATTCAACTCAAGGAGCTTCTCAAAATTTTCGATCACCTGGGGGTTCATAACTTCACACCTGGTGAGGAGCCGGAGAGATAACTCTGTAAACCGATCTGAGAGTGGCAACATGCCAGCCAGCACTTTAAGACTCATGGTGTGAGTTGAGTGCATGCAACCTAACGCGATACGAAGACACCGATACTGAATACGTTCCAGTTTGATGATGTGCGACCGAACCGCTGACTGAAAACAAAAAGGTTTTGTAACAATTGTATCACGTTCTTTTTCTGGTGTCTTTTCATCGCTGTACATTATACAAACCAACCCATACATATCACCAAACCACGCTCTGGACGAATTACCACCGCCGCGTTGATGTTCAGTAAAAACAACAAACAACACGAAGAAGAACCATACCACGCACATATTTAACCGTTGTGTGTCCAACATCAAAAAAATACACGTACGTCCCCAACCCCTCTGGAAAAGAAAAACATAAGTTTAAAATTAATAATACTCCATCGTTAGCTATTGGATTTTGATGCGGTTTTTTGCAATAGATCACAAAATTATCCTAGTTTGTAGATCTAAAATATCCGTAGTTTCGGATTCCAAGGTGGGAGTACTAGGGTAAATTCCTGTCCAGGGATGGTGGACAAAATATTTTTAGATGCGGAACATGGCATGCGGCATACAAAACTTCATTATTTTGCAAAACTAGGTTATCAGAAGAAATTTAAAGGATTTATGACCATACTGGCCATTAATGAGACTCTGCGAGATTCGAGTTCCTCCGCAATAGTGGCCATATTCAAACATTTTCCAAAACCTGGTTTTCGACACATCGAACTTCATGATTTTGCAAAGCTTTGTCTTCGAAGGACATTTTCAGGGTATCTAACCATACTGACCACTAAGGAAGGTCCGGTGGGTTCCGATTTCTTCTAGGAAAGTGACCATATTCAAATCTTTTCTAAAACCTCGCTTGCGACATATCAAACTTTATAATTTTACAAAACATTGTCTTTGGAGGATATTCAGTGTGACCATAATGTCCACACCAGGAAGGCCTGTGGAATCATAGTTCCTCAGAGGACTGAAGAGAGCGATAGTTCCTGAAGCCAGCCACTTTTGGTGTGGCGCTAGTGACGATTTGAACATTTTAAGCTTGGCTCACAATGGATTATATTTCTTTACCATATTTATTCTACCAAACTACTAGTAACAGTAATTAAGGTAAACCATTATAATACCTGGCTGGTAAACAATGAAAAAATATTGTCGTTTTAATAACCACTGCACTAAGTACACAGTCATGTGTAGTTCCTCCGAGAAAGTGGCCATATTTAAATCTTTTCCAAAACCTAGCTTGCGACATATCAAACTTTATGACTTTTCAAAACTTTGTCTTGGGAGTCCTCTGAATTCTGAATATTCCCGCAGGCACTCCGGAGTCCAAGTTCCTCCGGAAAAGTGGCCATACTCATATCATTGCCCAAACCTGACTTGCGACACATAAAACTTCATGATTTTGCAAAACTAGGTGATGAAAAGACGTTTTAAGTATTTCTAACCATACTGGCCACTTAGGGAGACCCTGCGGGATCCAAGTTCCTCCGGAAAGTGGTCATATTCAAAGGTTTTCCAAAACCTGGCTTGCGACAAATCAAACTTTATGATTTTGCGGTGGACATTCTAAGGATTCTTGACCAAACTGGCCACTTAGAGAGGCCCTGCGGGATCCGAGTTTTTCCGAAAAAGTGGTCATATTCAAATCGTAACCTTACGAAATATCAAACTTCATGATTTTTCAAAATTGAGACATATAAAACTTCATGATTTTGCCAGCATTTTCCAGGAAAAACTACCGTTCCGCTTATGCTCGTAGGATAGATTGAAAAAAAGAAGACCTCGCCTCACTTTTGTTATCCATCCGCCCGTCCATCCATCGCCATGCTCTTTTTCTGAATTTCGTTACGCTTTGGTGCACTAAAATTTACGTTTCTTTACCAGCTCGATAGTATCCTTTTGTAAAAACTGGTTTAGCTGAGGCATTTACCACTAGTCAAGACAAGCATAGAGCTAATGTCAAAACAGATATTGTGGTTTCACGGTTGAAAAATGATTTTAGTTTTGTTCGATAGTGTGAATTATGTTGGAGCTATATATTGAGTGACTCGAAAACCGATTCTTCATACATCACGGATCCAGATTCAGCCTGGGTGGAAAAGGATATTGATCCAAACACAAAGTCTTATAAACTCATGAAGTTCCATTCCGCATCGAACGCTGAAGTGCTTCGGTCGAGTTTGTTTTAGCACTCCGCACCACGTGCCCTTTTTTTCATCCCTTATCAAACCACGTATTGATTGGAAGCATTGTGGATTATTTTCAACCGCCGAAACCCAGCCGAGCTTTCCTTAAGGGATGCAGACATACCAGCCGGTACCCATCATCACCATCAGCAGTGACGGTCAGCGCACCATTCACAGCCGGTCACCAACCGGTGCTTTGTTTATGAGCATCAGCCGACGGAGCCACATCGAAGACAAAAGCCTACACGCAAAAAATAGTCGCAGTAGAAACTACCATTTCGAAGGTTAAATTAAGCGCAATCACCAACAATTTTCAGCTGACTATAAATGCGTTTGATTTTACCATTCCTGCGATAAAATCAACCATGTTGCGGTTGATATCCATATGAGGTCTGTCAAATATACCACAAACGTTGAAGGTTTTACTATAAACGTAGTAAATTTGACTGAAATTTCATGGTAGTTTTAAAGATAGGCATAGTCGGGTGAAATGGTAGTTTTTACTACAAGATTTTTTCCTGTGTACACAATAGCAGCATAAGGCAAGTAGCACATTTGGCTTTGTTCCCTCTACACGGATAAAAAATCAAATAATCAATACATCAATGCAAAGTTATACCCTTTATGTGTTGTGATCACATATATTTCATAACTAATGAAATAACTTTCATTTGTGCTTCGCTTCCAACATATTATCTCGACAGATAGTTTGCATATTCATATCCAATGAAAAGTATGTGTCGCGCGTAATGACTGAAAATTATTAGATTTGACACATACTTTTGATTATGTTTTGAATTGAGAAATCAACATGGCGCTCGACAGGTATTGGTCATTGTCTATATAAATTTAGTAATAATTTGCTTTTATTTTATAAGTATTCGTTTGGTTCAGTTACATTGCGCTGAAAAGGTAAACCACATGGACCACTCGGAAGCGCATCCGTCCCCACGGGATCAGCGAAGAGCCAATAAGAACTTCCAGAAGGATACTGTGGGCACCCGGTGGAAGTTCAATTCATTCGCCAGAGCAGATCAAATCTGGGGCATCATGCTAGAAAAGGTCGGCATCGAATTCAAGCAGCCAAACTACACCATCGGCCAATACGTCCAAATGCAGCTCATCGAGAACGGCAAGAAAATCACTAGCTTCATTCCCCGGCATGGTTGCCTACATCGAAGAAAACAACGAGGTCCTGGTTCCGGCTTCGGTCACATAATGTTACGCCATCGATATTCCCGGAGTCCGTATTAAGGCGGCTAACATTTGTACTATAGAAGGACCAACATGTCAGAATCCACGGTTGAAATAAATGTGTCGAGAAGGAAGAAACAAAATTGAAATCCGCTGGCCAAACCACAATCCGATGGAAGTTGTTACTTAATTGTTATATGTCCCTGTAAAAAGTTGAGGAGAAGCCAAATATAAGCTTTAATGAAAGTTATTTGTGGTTTGTTTAATTTTGTTTTTAAATCATAATATTGATAAAATTACACTAACCTTATTTTTCCTACCATATAGAAAGTATGTGTCAAGTTTATGATTTTTATTTCCTCATTATGATGATTGCCATAACACACCATATAAAACTTATGCGAAGAGCTGCATTAACACCATATGAATTCCGTTATAAATCTTATTGCATCTTTCTTATATAGTTTATGACATTATGATATGGACATTATGTGTAAATCGTTATTTCGAAAAATTATAAGATTTTCATATACATTGGTTATGATTCTTTTTATCCGTGTAGTAAAGTAAAGAGGTTACGGAATTTTGTTCAATATTACCAAGCGGAATTTTGACAATTGATCTGTTTGGAACGAAATGTCACCTTCACTTACACTCTCGCGCCACTTACTCATTTTTTTAGTACAATTGTATGCTATCTCTTTTTCTCTCATGGAAATGTTACTCAATTTTCGTAAAAAGTAGATCTACTCAAAAATTTAGCTGATCCACTTTAACGAAAATTGAGTAACATTTCCGTGAGAGAAAAAGAGATAGCATACCATTGTACTCAAAAATTGAGTAAAGTGACGCGGGAGTGTACGGAATAATCGAGCGGAATATTTTTCCGAAAGCAAAAGTGACAGCTCCCATTAGTTTGCGTGGAAACCTTACAAATTCCAATTTTATTTTTCGTTCTTTTCAGGTGGGTACTGCTGCAGAAATTTTTTTTGATTTTTTACTTTTCCGTTTCAGTAAACGGAATTTAACATGGATTTGGGGTAGAAAAAGAAATTTCTTTCGAGCACGATACCGACCTTCAGTAGATTTTGTATTTTCTCCCATGTAGTAAAATCGTTTGCATAGGGTGTTCCAAAAAATAACATTTGATTTATCTTAGTTTTTATATTCTATTTATTTTTTTGATTCAATTTATTTTTGCATGAATGATTTTATGGGGGGCGACTAGCCTCCCAAAGATGTTTTCAGGACTCGCTGTTATCAGCCGACTTCTGCCTCTCTTTGGGTTGTCTACTATCCGCAGAAAGTGAAAGCCCTAGACTTTTTGGGCATTAAACGAAATTTGACGCGTCTTTGTCCGGGGACCGAATTTCATCAGGTCAACCGAAACAAACTGCGTGTAACTGCACCTACGTATAAAATTGCAAATGAAATTGCTAGTGACGTAGGTTATAACGCCGAGTACTACTTCTACATCCCATCTCGAGATGTAGAGATAGATGGTGTGGTTTCTGCAGTGAGCTTGACATGTAAAGACGTTATGGAAAGTATGGGGCGCCTTTCTGATTCGGTTTCGTCTAGCGATTAAATTCTGAAGTGTAAAAAAATTGCATGCAGCAACAATGGTAGATTGAAGAAAGACGTATTCGCCGTTGGACTCGCTACAAGTTACCTTCGCCGGATCAATTCTCCCAAAATTTGTTGAAATTGATAATGTTTTCTTTCCAGTGCGCCTTTTTGTACCAAGGGTATTTAATTGTACCAAGTGCAAACAGTTGGGTCATACGGCTACTGTGGCAAAGAGCTTCTCCACGATTTGAAAAACTGCCCGTGTACAAGAAGCGCACTGGTAACGTGAGACGTTCCATACAAGAACGCTCCAAACAGACGTATGCAGAAATGGTAAAGTCGCAAAACAGAGCGTTTGCATCGTCTGTATCAGCCGCTGGAAACAAATAAGACCTAAAGGGTGTATTCGATAAAAATGGCACACAGAAAATCTTCTGTAACTTTTGAATCGTATGAGTAAAAAACCTAGAAATTTGAGTAGATCTTATCCATAGTGTATTATCTACATCTGCCAAGTTTCATAGTTATACATTCAGTAGTTCCAGTCATGTCGTCGAAACAAGAAATTGTCCGTGAGAAAATTTTGTGCACTCACAATCAAAATCCAGGGGCGTCCCACCGGTGAATTGCTAAAAGGCTTGGAATTGCTAATACAACTGTGTCTCGTGTAATAAGAACCTTCAAGGAGCGTCTGAGTGTCCAAATGAAGGAAGGGAGTGGTCGTAAAAGTGGTCCAAAGGACAGTAAAATGGCCAGGAAAGTCGTACAACAATTCAAGAACCGTTCAAACATGTCAATTCGAGATGTCGCTAAAAAGTCTAAGGTGTCAGTCGGTTTTGTGCAGAAAACCATGAAGCGTGCTGGGTTACATGTTAACAAAGTGCAAAAAGCCCCAAACCGGAATGAAAAACAAAACATCACTGCGAAAACCCGCGCCCGGAAACTTTACACGAAGCTGCTCACCAAATCCGGTTCCATCGTGATGGATGAAGAAACATATTTGCAATTATGAAAACGGAACTTCGCAAACATCCCAAAACTATAAAAACAGAGCTAGAATTGAAGAAAATTTGGGTAAAAACAACAAAAACACTGGGAAAATCGGTTGAACAAAATTTGATGGGTGGAGTGAAAAGGAAGGTGCGGGCATTCGGGATAGGAGACGAAATTGAATTAAACAAACGTTGTTAATCAAAACTCATTAGTAGTTCTTCATTCCCTGAAAATTTCAAGAAAATCCGATAATCAGTTTAATTTTGATGAGTATATATGTGTGTGCCATTTTTATCGAATGCACCCTTTACTCTTAAAAATCAGGTAATGGCTGATGCTATGCTCGGTTATTCTCAGATCCATTGAGGCCCACTGGCCGGTGAAAACAGTTAAGCTCATCTTACTTCCTTTCGAAAAAAGGGGGCAAATGTGTGTGAGATCCGGGCGACCGGGTTTGGCGAGGACGCCAGCAGCCATCAAGATGGTGAGGGAGCGGGTTTGTCGAAAAATGAACCACTCGATCCGGAAGAACACTGCTGACCTGGATGTGACGATCGGGACTGCCCACACCATCACACCGAAGTAACGGTGTAACGGAGGCTGCAACGAAGAAGAGGCTGGACAGAGCCAAACTGATACGTAGGTCAGGAGTTCGTTTTTTCCGATGAAAAACTTTTTGTCTTGCAACAGCCGCTGCTGACCAGCAACCCCCGTCCCACATAAACATCCGGCGGTTCCAGAACGCCGCGTCGGTGATGGTTTGGGGCGCCGTATCCAGGCATGGGCACTGATGTTTATCGAGAAAAACGTGAAAACCACCGCCGTGTACTATAAGACCGAGGTTCTGGAGATGGTTGGTGCCCCGACACTTCGGGACCTCTACGGGAAGGATCATTATGTCTTTCAACAGGGCGGCGCACCGACCCACATGGCGAATATCGTCCAAGCGTGGTGTCGGGAGAATTTGACTGATTTTCTCGATAAGACTTCGTGGCCTCCCAGCTCCATGGACCTTAATCCCCGGGACTTTTATGTATGGTCATACATGCTGCCCAAGCAGAGTGAACATCAACTGAGAACTATGAATCAATTTAAGAAGCTCATTTCCAAGATCTGGGACGAGATGCCGATGGACCAGGTGGGTTCCGCGTACGAAACGTATTAAGCTCGTTATACAGCACAAAGGGCGTGCTCCCAGCTAATTTGTCGTAAAGGTTCTCAATAAACATTTCTTCACTAAAAATTGATTCAGAAAAGAATATCCTGTAGTTTCATTTTTTTAACACATTTTTAAAGTGTATTCGAACTTATTTAGCACCCTGTAGTATAAAAAATGTGTTATTTGTTGAAACATTTTGGACTGAATTAAGTGCTTTTATTGTTTTTACACTTTAGAACATATGCATGCCATAATGTCTAGTTAACAATCAGCATTTTATATTTATTGTCATTTCAAGATAATAACTTAACGCAAACAGCATTTGCTTTAGTATACTTGTTTGAGATGAGCAGTTATACTCTAGATTTATAGGAAAAAATAGAAGTCAAGAATCTTTTTACGAAACATTCCTAGATCAGACTGGAATTCGAACGCAGCCACCGCTGGTATCAGTATATGTATACCTTTACCGAGTGAGCTGAAGAAAACCCCGACATAATCTACTGCGCGTAGTTTAAGCCACGATATATAACGCTATAGCTGGGCACACTTTTCATCGTTCAGGTTCATGAATTGTCACGAAATTTATGCTAAAATAGTCAGTTGCAATATGTACCTGTAAAATCAAGATTGGTACGCGAAACGGATCTTTCGTATCTGCTAGTTGGTATGTTCATTATCTCCAAAACTACGTGACCAGGGGCATCTGGATCCTCCATATTGAAAGTGTTTTCCCTTTGAAATAGAATATTTAAAAACATAAATGATAATCGCAGTACTCACATTAATTAAAACTTTACCCTAACACATTTATTTCCATTTCAAGGCATGATTGTATACAAGGTTGATTACCATCAAAAAGGGTTTCTTTAGCTTCAGTTAGTATGTTGGCTACGAAATAAAAAAAATGAGTATCATGAGTTGCAGTAGAATGGAGAGAAGAAGCAGAGTCAGACCTTGTTTGAAACCATAGTAGTAAAGTATTCAAAAAAAGTAAAAAAAGTATGAAAATGATTAGATGGTAGTCGATGGAGTCACAGATCGAATTATAACTCATAAACCATACGATGTACTAATCTTTTAGGGAAGGTCCATTAATTATGTCACGCAGTAAGGGGTGAGTGGGGGGGGGGGGGGGTGGGTTTGGGAAAACGTGACGATCCATACAATAAAATTTGATTGTCCATACAAAAAACGTGACAAGGGATGGAGGGTGGTTTAAAAAATGTCAATTTTTGCGTGACGTAATCAATGGACATTGAAGCTGATATATCGACAAAGATTTTTCATTGGGGCTTAACTGACAAACATAAACAATGGCTTCTTGCGTAAATTTCTCGTGGCAAAAAGGGTACCAATGTAAGCCTTCAGTTCTAGCGGATAGGTGAACTCTTCCTCTTCGAAATGACCGTGGTGGATTGATTAGGGGAGTTTTCAATGATGAATAATTCGCGGAAAAAGTCATTGTTTACGTTTGTCAGTTAGGCCCTAATGAAAAATCTTTGTCGATATATCAGTTTTAGAGGATTTAAAATTCCTTTTAGGTCAATCCCCAAGTAAGTTTAGTATATTTTTTGTAATTAAAAGCTTATGTAACACAAACAAATGAAGAAATCTTGTGAAATAAGCTATTAAGTACGATGAACATTTATGCCTTTATGTTATTTTTCCTGATTAATTAATGTCATAATACTAAGCTACGCATGATACGTACCTCTGGAAACACACCCGAGGCCCGTGAAGTTACAGTATTTAGATTTGACTAAATTCATTATAGGAAACAAAAGTAGAAATTTTTAAATAGCATTTTTCTGTAAATCATTGGTGATGCTTACACTCGATTGGCGAAGTAGGAATAGTACAGTCACATTGCGAAAGCTCCATTTCAATTCTCTTATAGAGAAAGCAATTGGTGAAACTGTATGGCAAGTTCGCAGTAATATTTTCATAAGGGAAACGACACTCCCTTTGTCGAATCGGCTCAGTCTTGACATCTGGTTGATTGTAGACTTCAATCGTCTACAATGTTAATAATATAACTGAAATCATCTAAACTCATCACAATGTATATTGACTGCGTTTTAATGAAACATAATAAAAAAAGTCCTTACGTTCAAACTGTAATGCATAAAAGCTCCATACTTCCGAAGTCTAAAGGGAGGCATCAATGAATATGGTAGTTCTTCGGGACTGTGTATAAAAAGCTGAAATAAAAAACTTAATAATGCTTAGAATAAAACCTTATTAAGGAACTAGTACCACAAAATTTATAGCTTCAATTTCTTTGTATCGAAATTCAAATGTCCTTTTTGTATTTTCGATGGTATATTTCAAAGGCAATTTTTCATAATCCATTTTGCTGAAAAGGTTAAACTGAATAAACCGGTTTTTGGTATGTTTATTACCTCACATACTAAGAATAAATACTATTCGATATATAGCAGGGGCCCATTTCAGTATGGAAAAGTTTGAACATATCTTCGCAACGGTAAACTTTTCCTAGGAATATAACCTCTACGAAAATTTCCGAGCAAGACTGTGGAAAGAACTGAGACGTTCGATGTTATAACCCTAATGTAGTTAGTAGCTAAATATTTTAACAAAACAATAAAACTTACCAGTTTTTGCATTGTCTCTAAATCGAGATTGCATGTTTCATTCATTCCGTCACAAATCATGCCACGGTCATCTATGCTATTACTGGGACTAACAAATAGATAATTTTGAGCAAGACGCAGGAAACTTGAAAACCTAAAATATTAAGCTTAAATGAATAAATGTACCAAAACAAATCCGTAACCGATCTGAGAGTGACGTGGAAGCAGTAGGTAAGAGGACTTTCCTGAGCGTAGATCTAATTAGACGGACAGGAAAACGGTGGTTTGCTATATCAGTCTATGATGTTGATCAACGGTTTAGAATGGAAATGTGATCAGGGGATACCCATTAGATGGCCGATGGAGTAATATGTGTTACAAGACATGCTACACGGGGTTGAGTGATTCCAGTTTTGGTTGAGGACTTATGGATAGGGCGTAGGAAGGTGTGAATGATGTTTGTCCTGAAGTTGAATGGATGATGGAGGATGAAGAGCAAGGATAGGACAAGTCTAGGATTTTTTTTCAATAGGGCGAATCTAACAATGAGAGATTCTCTTCTCTCTCACTCTCTTTCATTTATTACAGCGTCATTATAAAACTTTTGAGGGATTCTTTAGTACAGATAGAAACACAACAATGCTGGCTAGCATACTCTACAAATAGTAGAAAGTAAAACGTAAAGCTGAATAGAATATGAATGAAAGAGAAAATGATCAAAGAGAGTCTCTCAATTTCAGATTCGCCCTAATGAAAAAAACCCTAGAAGTACAAGAAAGAGATAGAGTTCGAGATATATGAATAGGTGATATGCAATGCGATATAGATGGGTGTGAATGAACCGGGTAGTTACGAATAGCGACACAAAATAGATGAGACGGAATCTAGACTAAGGAATGAAAGAATGAATGTAGGTATGCATGTAGAACTTCCCCTAAGCGGACCTTAGACGAACGAGAGTATGGGCAGTGTTGCCACATGATTTCCAATTTCCATCTTAGTTTATAAGATTTTTCATCTTTCTAAGCCAAAAGAGCCTGCGGCGTCGGTTATCGCGTTCGGTCGGTTCGTTTGTTTAATGCCGACAGTGTGAAATCTTTATTTTTGACTCGGTTTTTGGAAAAAGTGCTTAAAATTGAAGCAATGGCCTTTAAAATAGTATCTATGATTGCATCGAGACCGTATTCGGAAATTCCTCAAATCTGGCGATTTGGTCCAACGAAGATCGATGAGTCTGATGTGTGAATTCTGGAATGCGCTTATCAAAAACAAATCGGTAGTGAAAATATCAATATTTTAGGATAATTTCATGTTGTATTTCCGGAAAAGAAGATAATGGCGAGAATAACGGTAATTGCAAGCGTGTCGTGTCCGGGTCGCGTTTTTGCATAACGGTATTCGCTTGTTCGTGCATCGCGCCGTGAGTGTAAGTGAGTTATTAGTGAGTGTCCTTAGCATGGCTCGTAAATAATACCACAAAAAAGTGGTGATATGTAAAATTAACTATAGTGGTTCCTGTAGCATTTGCGAAGAAATTTCTTGTGTTCGATTATCTAAAATGATTCGCGCTGCTCTTATACAGGTAATAAAATTGTAGAGTGCACTGAATCACTTGAGAGATGCAGTCAACAAGGAGCCAATGGTGCCCATCACATAGTTGTAATCAACCATCGATAACTCGCAACAATCTTTCCATAGAAAAGGCTATGCTCTGCGAACTTCCGAGGGACTACAGGGATTCTACTTATATCTTTGTTCTTAATTTTGTTTCTTTTCAGGCAAAAAATAATTTATTTCTACCAAATTTTGAAGACAATGTCTAATATCTCTCTATTTTTCAATTTTTTTTAAGTAGCGGTGCTTCGGTTGGGCATGGAGATGAATTGGTGTACCAGAGCCTTGATGGACGCCTGTGGAGTAAGGCACAGGCGACTCATGAGGTGGTAAGTGCTCTGAAGGACGTGGAGCAGGACAGGTAATTGTTACCCATTGTATCTTGTAACCTTTCAAAAAAAAGCTTCCAATAAATATTTTTTCAGTGACCATCATTTCTTCATTTATGAGATTTGTTTTGTATATAATTTAAATAAATATTAATGTAACGTGTTGAATTTGCGATCATAAATAAATCATAATGTATATTTAGATTGAATTGAATTTCCTATACATCCTATCCCAATCCCATTCCCTTGGTGTCAGATCCCCATTATCCGCTATATAAATTTAAATTTGAATTCGACCTTGCTATAATCCTATACCCCCTTACACCAACTGACGGCTAGCAGCATCCTTTGTGTTGACGTCCTACATCCACGTCATCGCCCAGCCTGGACCCCAAAACCAGTACATGAGCTGGCATAAAAGGGGGACAGATCCATGGATCAGGAGCTTATTCGGTAACAAAATCTTAAACACTAAACAGTGAAAAATACTTAAATCAAATTTTCTTACAACTAAATAGTGACGAAATTGTGCCAGAGTTGGCAAAGTAAAGTAGTGCAAACCAACCTAGCTGTGCATCAGTGCCTACCGATAATCCGCCATCCATCGAGCCGATCAAGCCGATACCAGTGTAGTGTCGATGGTGCTGACACATACGAGAAGTCAACGGAAGCCTAGCCACAACGAATCGCGCGCTTCCGCCTGAAATTGCGCCAACATCATAGCCGAGCTCGGAGAAGCGACGCCATTTATATATATATATATATATATATATATATATATATATATATATATATATATATATATATATATATATATATATATATATATATATATATATATATATATATATATATATATATATATATATATATATATATATTAATAATAGTGATATTGAAGTGCGATAAAACGTTGATCTCAGTAGTGTTTGAAAGTGCAAGCAATTTCGTTTCGGGTGATGATAATAATTTCTAGAATTGCTATTGCCAATCACGTGTTGAGGTAAATTAGAATCTTTTGTAAATTGAAACAATAGAGACCGTTTAGATTTTTTTGTTCAATTTATTCTCAACGCTTTGTATGAATTAGAATAACAAATTCTAAAGCAAGTAGAGTTCATTCAGGATGGCTCAATTGATCATTAGCTACGATCAAGCCGTTGAATTGATGTTAGGGTGGTACCACCATATGCGCGTGGATCATTTGCTAGAAAACGAATTTTTGTTCGAATTGGAAATAAAGGCGATAGTCATCCGCGATGATCCAACCTTTTCTCGTAGGCGGAGAAGCCTTAAGCAACACTTGAAAGCAGATAAGGAGCACAACAGACGACTAGAAGTTAAGTTAGATGCAGAGAAACTGGGATCCGCTCGCTGAACAGTTACGCATGTTACAAGTGAAATGTGTGCTTTTGTTACGGGAGTTCTTTTATACCCAACCTATTGTTCGTGGGGAGGATATAGATAATGAAAACGAGGAAGGTTCGCCGATAGAAGACCTTTTTGTTCTTAATTCTGCACCACCGCCACGCGCTAATTTGCCAATTGAGCAAATTGATAGGGAACTTTCGAACAATACCTTATCAGATCGGGAGTTATTTTTTAATTTACAAACACGCATAGGCCGTCTTGAAGATAATCTTAGGCGCCGGGAAATTTCCGCTCAGACGGTAGATGATAATGAGCAAAGCAACTGTCCGACGTTTAGAATTCGATCGGAAGATAATCCTACATCTTCTTTCAACCTTAATAGGAATAACCATACCCAATCGCCTTTTCAATCTGCAAACAATGTGCCAAATTATTTCCCCCCTCAGCCTGCGCATGCATGGCCATCGTTTTTCGTACCGCAGAGCCTGCCACAAATAGAAAATAATTTGGAGACATCAAACTCAAATGCAATCCCAGCTTTCACTTCTGTTAGAACTTTAGCCAATCAGGGCCAATCATCACATCGTACCTTGCCAGTATCCAGGTGGACTTTGACAAAATATGATGGTGAAGATCATGGCTTGAAATTAAATGAATTTTTAGAAGTTGTTCAAGCATTGTCTCTGGCTGAACATGTATCTGAACCTGAACTTTTTAATTCAGCCATTCATCTGTTCACCGTTCATGCGCTCAAGTGGTACATGAGTATGCGTACCATGGGACGTCTGTTGAATTGGTCACATTTAGTATCAGAACTACGGCGTACTTTTATGCACCCTGATTTAGACGCCCTGATTAAAATGAAAATATATCAGCGGCGTCAGCAACGTAATCAACCATTTAATGAGTTTTATTACGAAATGGAGCGACTTTTCCGCACCATGAGTAATAAAATTCCTGATTCCGAAAAGATGCAAATATTAATGCAAAATATGCGCATTGATTATAAAAGACAACTTACTTTCCTACCGCTCACCGATTTAGCTACTTTGGTTGCGGCGGGGCAGAAAGTAGACGCGCTCAATTTTTCCGTATATAATAAAGTCTTTGGAACAGAGAAGCAAGCATATGTAGTCTCAGGGAAAGATCCAAAAGCAAGAACGAACAAAGCAGAACAGCAAATTAAACAATCTAAAGTCTACCCGCCACAACAAGACCATAGCGCCTGGAACAGAAATCTTTCCAACGACCCTCAGAACCCTTCTCCTCCAGTGTCAATTCAGGCTCGAGGGCAGCCTCAACCGGGTTCATTCAGTAACTCTTACAGCCTTAATCGACTCGCATTGTCCTCCACCAGCCAACCATTGCTTCAATTGTGGCACGCATGGGCATCGATTGGATACATGTATGTTTCCGAGAGCTGTTCTGTGTGAAAACTGTGGTTTTCGTGGAAATCCTACACACAACTGCCCGTATTGTATAAAAAACTCTATGCCAGCAAGCGAAAATCGCGGCTTGCTGCTCCATTGAACGCGTGCCATGTACATTTTGACATCCCGGCTTGCTTTGAACCAGCTAGTGATGAAATTTACTCTCCAGAACCCATTACATGTTTTGTTTCTTATCCATTTCCCAACGATAACCAACCTTATACCATCGTAAGTTTGTACGGAATGGAATTTCGGGCTTTATTAGACAGTGGAAGCAACCTTACCTTGATTAATTACTCTATTTATTCGAAAATCAAACCACCTAAATTCTCTTCCGTCCGTACTTCAACTGTGTTGCGAACAGCAAGTGGAGAACAGTTAGACATTTTGGGTCAATTATACTTACCTTTTTCTTTTAATGGTTTGGTGAAAATTATTCCCACATTGGTGGTTCCAAAACTAGCAATCGACTGTATATGTGGTATGGATTTTTGGGAAAAATTTAACATCCAACCAACCATTCAGCAATGTGCTACTATAGAGAACCCAGGTTTGGAAACTTGTAGTAACCAACCGTCACCGTCAATCTCTCTCTCAGTTGAGGAACGGAAAATTCTTGACCAAATTAAACAACTATTCCTTCCGGCTCGCCCAGGTCATCTGACATTGACCCCTCTTGCTGTACACAAGATAGAAATACAGGAAGATTGTAAACATAAACCTCCGGTCAGACAATTTCCGTATGTAATGTCCCCAAAAACCCAAGGATTGGTTGCAGTGGAATTACAACGTTTATTGGATACTGGAATTATTGAGCCTAGCAATTCCAATTGGTCGCTTAATTGCGTTCCTGTAATTGAACCAAATAAAGTTCGATTATGTCTGGATGCGAGAAAGATCAACGAACGCACTGTACGTGACGCCTACCCCTTGCCGCACCCTTGCAGAATACTTGGTCAGCTTCCAAAGGCGAGATATTTGTCAACTATTGACCTTTCAGAGGCATTTCTGCAAATACCCCTAGACCAATCTTCTAGAAAGTATACTGCGTTCTGTGTGCAAGGCAAGGGGCTGTTCCAATACACCCGAATGCCATTTGGTCTCGTCAACAGTCCTGCTACTTTAGCCCGGCTCATGGACAAAGTACTTGGACACGGTGCATTGGAACCTCATGTCTTCGTATACCTGGACGATATTGTCCTGGTTACGGAGACATTCGAGCAGCACGTACAGTTGCTCCGCGAAATAGCACGCAGACTACTGGAGGCGAACTTGAGCACAAATCTGGAGAAATCTCAATTTGGAGTAGCGGAAATCCCATTCTTGGGTTATCTCCTGAGCTCAAATGGCCTCCGTTCAAACCCAGATAAAATTCGGCCAATCATTGAATATGATAGGCCTACTACCGTCTCTAAGCTTAGGAGGTTCTTGGGAATGGCCAATTATTATCGGCGATTCATTCCCGACTTCAGTGGCATTGCTGCTGGCCTTACAGACCTCTTAAAGACAAAAACAAAAATAATTCGGTGGAATGAGGAAGCAGAGAAAGCTTTCTGTCTAATAAAAGAACGATTGGTGTCTGCTCCAATTTTGGGAAGTCCAGACTTCTCAAAAGAATTTACCATTCAAACCGATGCGAGCGATGTAGCTATTGCAGGCATTCTAACACAGCAACAAAAAGATGGAGAGAAGGTAATTTCGTATTATAGTCACAAATTGACTACCCCACAAAAAAATTACCACGCAGCTGAAAAGGAAGCCTTGGCTGCTCTCCTTTCAATAGATACTTTTCGTGGCTACATAGTAGGATATCATTTTACCCTGATCACGGATTCCTCCGCCCTAACCCACATTTTACACTCGAAGTGGAAGGTGGGCTCACGTTGCAGTAGATGGAGCTGTGACTTACAGCAGTACGACATGACCGTCATTCACCGAAAGGGTAAGGACAATGTCGTCCCCGATGCGTTGTCTAGAAGTACGGCTGTAGTCCAAGGTCCCCCAACTGCAACTTGGCACTCTACGCTCATGGAGAAAGTGTTGGATAAACCTGATAAGTTCGTAGATTTTAAAGTGGATAATGGTAACCTTTTTAAATTTGTTACTGATAGGAATGAACCTTTCGACAGTCGCTTTGAATGGAAACGAGTCCCCCGATCGGATGAAATTCCCGTCATATTGAGAGATAACCACGACGATTCCTTCCACCTAGGATATGATAAAACCTTGGCCCGCATTCGCAAACGGTTCTACTGGCCCAAAATGGGACCGGATATTCGAAAATATATTCAATCTTGCAAAATATGCAAAGAGGTAAAGGCTTCTTTTGTTCCAACTACCCCTGAAATGGGTAAAATCCGTGTTGCCAATAGACCATGGCAAATTATTTCAATAGACTTCGTTGGCCCACTGCCACGTAGCCGAAAAGGTAACCATCATATCCTGGTAATTTCGGACCTGTTTTCAAAGTGGGTCATGATCCACCCTGTGAGAAAATTGGACAGCTCAGCTATGTGTGCAATCCTTAGAGATCAGTGGTTTTATAGGAATTCCGTTCCAGAAGTTATAATATCCGATAATGGAAGTACTTTCACTTCGAAGGAATTCAAAAACCTACTGGACCAATTCGGGATTGCACACTGGCTGAACTCCAGGTACCATTCACAGGCCAACCCGGTTGAGCGTATCAACCGGACTATAAACGCGGCAATACGTACATAAGCCAAGGATGACCAACGGTCATGGGATCAGAAAACTTCTGAAATTGAGGTCATTCTTAATACAAGCATACACTCATCTACGGGCTACACGCCTTATTACATAACCCACGGCCAAGAATTGTCGGAAAGGGGAACAGATCATCATTTGTATCGACACGATGAAACTCTTTCTGAACCTGAGCAAATCGAGCGCCGTAAACAGCGATTCAGTTAAATTTATGATATAGTTCAGAAGAATCTTGCGAAAGCACACGAATGTTCTCGAAAACAATATAATCTACGTCACCGTTGTTTTGCAAAATCATTCTCTCCGGGGCAACTTGTGTACCGTAGAAACATGAGACCGTCTAGTGCACCGGCTAATTACAATGCGAAGTATGCAGCTCAATTTCTCCCATGCAAAGTAAAAGCGAGAATCGGTACCTCGTCGTACGATCTTGAAGACCTGTCAGGGAAATCCCTCGGTGTTTGGCCGGCTTCACATTTGAAACTTGGATAAGGTTATACTTCCTTCCATCCTCGTTCTTCCTTCTCAGGCTAAGAATAAACAGTTTTACCTGATGTCGGTCAATTCTCGCGAACAGTCGTTATTCCGGCCTTGCAGTGATTGCGTTTGCGTAGACAGCAGATTAAATTGTATTGCTAATTAATTTAAGAGCAAGGTAACGAAAGAACCCTTGTTGCCGTTCAAACTAACTCGCTCCAGCGAAAATATTGTTAAATTAGATTGATTCGAAATTTCGAACCCAGCCGCTCCGAAATTTGAGCCGTCTAGGTGTTCGAAAATTCCACTTTAGCAAAAGCGCGCTTTAGCATAATAAATTACCCTCTTAGGATCTGTTGAAAAATCAACCTGTTACTTCTTAGGACATATATTTTAATTTTTCCAAAGCGGTTGAGATAAAGATTTTTATATTCCCATGGAAACATATTCTTGCTTAAAGTACAAAGTATTAATTTCAATTAAATAAGTTTTGATCAATAATTGTTGACAGTAATGTAACAAATTCTAGCTCATCTTAGCAAACGTGAGAAGGACATATCGCACAAGACGTTTTTCTGACGAAATCTGATATTGCACATTGTACTGAACAATCATAGACCACTAAATCACTACACCAACTATCGCACATCGTATTATCTTATATATAAAAATATATATCTAATTTAGATCCTCTATTATGTTGAGGTTGGCTGAATCGAAGAACACATGAATCATGGATTCCCAGACTCACTATTTCAAATCCACGTGATTTGGTGGAAAAGATTCCCTCGGGAAGTAATCATTCCCCTGAATCAAACTGGATTTTAAAGAGAAGAGTGGTCTCCCTGATTATTATTTCCGGTTCAAATAAGTCTATCTCACCTATTCCATAAGGTTCACCGTTGAGATGCGTCACTTTGAGATAAAGTAGACACAGAATAACCAGGCTCACTCAACAAAATTCAAAATTGGATTTTTATGAGTAGAGTGTTACTCTGTGCCTTCGTATCTAAACTGATAATCATCTCAACACGTTGAACCCGTGTTCCCGATCCTCTTTTGGAGATAAAGTAAGTTAGGAATAGGAGATCAATGAAACCCAGGTTTACTCTTTGACATATAAGTGATTTTGTGGAAAAGATTCCCTCGGGAAGTAATCAATCCACTAAATCTAATTGAATTTCAAAGAGAAGAAAGGTTTTACTGATCATTACATTCTGACTTACTCATATCTCTAATACTTATCAACACCTGCATTGCTAATTAATTAGATTAGGAAGGGCTGACAAACAAGGTGTCATAGGTTCACTCTTTTAAATACTAAAATAATTCAGTGAAAAAGATTCCCGCTGAAAGCAATCATTTCACTGAATTTCTTTGATAGTAGAAGAGAAGAAATGTCTTGTTTAGTTGGTACACCTAATTTAATATAATTAATTGTATCCTTCGGTTCTTGTTAGCACGGACAAAGGAGAACGCATAATCCCAGGTTCACTCTTCCAAATTCACGTGATTATCTGAAAAAGATTCCCTCGGGAAGTAATCATTCCATTTAATTAAACTGAATTTGTAAGAGAAGCACGTATTATTCGATCATTCCATATGTCGTACTTATATTCGAAACGACAAATTATCCGATACAATAGAAATTAAAAGAAAAAAAAACATTGTAAATGAAACCGTTTTTTTTTATCCGGACGTCGGGGTAATTGTAACCTTTCAAAAAAAGCTTCCAATAAATATTTTTTCAGTGACCATCATTTCTTCATTTATGAGATTTGTTTTGTATATAATTTAAATAAATATTATTGTAACGTGTTGAATTTGCGATCATAAATAAATCATAATGTATATTTAGATTGAATTGAATTTCCTATACATCCTATCCCAATCCCATTCCCTTGGTGTCAGATCCCCATTATCCGCTATATAAATTTAAATTTGAATTCGACCTTGCTATAATCCTATACCCCCTGACACCAACTGACGGCTAGCAGCATCCTTTGTGTTGACGTCCTACATCCACGTCATCGCCCAGCCTGGACCCCAAAACCAGTACATGAGCTGGCATAAAAGGGGGACAGATCCATGGATCAGGAGCTTATTCGGTAACAAAATCTTAAACACTAAACAGTGAAAAATACTTAAATCAAATTTTCTTACAACTAAATAGTAACGAAATTGTGCCAAAGTTGGCAAAGTAAAGTAGTGCAAACCAACCTAGCTGTGCATCAGTGCCTACCGATAATCCGCCATCCATCGAGCCGATCAAGCCGATACCACTGTAGTGTCGATGGTGCTGACACATACGAGAAGTCGACGGAAGCCTAGCCACAACGAATCGCGCGCTTCCGCCTGAAATTGCGCCAACATCATAGCCGAGCTCGGAGAAGCGACGCCAAACTACCTCATCAACCACGCTGAGCCAAACAATAAGGTCGGTGCTAACCCCGAGCAAGAAAGGTGCGCTATTATCCTTTCCTTCTATTAGTTTTTTTTTCATCGAAAATTATGTACAAAAGTAGAATAAATATCCATTTAGTTTTTCATATTGTAATTAATGCTTTATAGTTTGTTATGATCGCACATTCCTTTCCGCCATCTTATTTTGTGATTTTTCTATTGATCAGTAAAATTTAGGGATGTGAGTCCGAACCATATTCAATTCTACCCGGGTAGACCCTGCTAGCCATCTGGCACAGAGTGAAGTAAAAGTCTAGACTAGACCTATAGAATTTAGCATACTCACAATCTATATGTCCTTTTTAAATAGGTTTGCGCAGACCATCAGTTAAATCGGTTGTGTAGATGCGTTATTCCGTAATCTTTTGTTATCGGACGTCTATGTCTATTGTTTTGGTTGCCTATTGCGTCGCCATTACGTTGCCATCGCAAAAGTGATCGAATTATCACTATCGCACTCTGTGAGTGGCCCGAATAGCATCCTTACTGTTGGTTTAAATCGGTTCAAATCGGAAATCACTCCTAATTTTTTAATGTTTAACTTGACAGCTAATCGTTAACCAAAACGAACCCTGCTGCTACCCAATCCTGTTATCCAAAATCCCAGTGATTTCTCGTGGAAGTGCAGTGGATTCCGCGGCTTTCAATAAAGCGAGTATCACGTCAACATATTCCTACCCTTTCCTTACTTTACCTGCATTCGGACAGGGCCGACGCCGGTATTGCCTTTGTTTGGGATCACCAGTATTTACACATTAAAGATGTATGTTAGTCCCAAGCATCATCTGTTGGTTCTCTGTGTAATAACAGCTGATCTGGCAACAACGGAGTAGCAACCTCGGGCGGTCAATCATGCTCATGCTCAACCAATCCGTAACCGATCTGACTCTGCGCTTTATAAAACGTGAAGCTTATGTCTAATTTCAATAAAAAGTTATAAACCATAACGTGTTTCACGTTTTGCTAAATCACGCAGAAGAAGGCAGTATGTGTACAGCAATACATCATATGTATTTTAAAAACACCATATGATCCACTTACTTGGCTGGTTTGGTTAAGTTCCTATCAGTCCAATGTTCCTCCAGAAATTTTCCTATTGATTCTGCAAACAAGATAGAATAGCAGTGCTGTCAATGTATATTTGCCTTTTAACTATCGTTGAATAAAGGGTGTCCACGATGAAATTGCCACACTATGAAATTGCTCTAACTTTTTAACTGTTGGGTAGAATTTAATGAAAATTTGGGTGGATAGTGCATTATTTACATCCTGCAAGTTTTAAAGTCCTGTGATCAAAACTCGCGGAAATGGAGTCGAAAGAACAGCTCGTGCGTGATAAAATCTTGCGCATTCATCACGAGAACAAGGATCTCTCGCATCGTTCCATCGCTAAAACGTTGGGAATCGCGAATTCCACGGTGTCGCGAGTGATTAAGCGGTTCGAAGAACGGTTGACCACCGATCGGAAGCCAAGAAGTGAAGGAAAAAGTATTCCGTACAACACCAAAAATCACAACCGCGTAGTTGGGGCCTTCAACCGAAATCCGAACGCCTCCGTTCGGGATGTGGCTAAGAAGCTGCACCTAAGCCGAAGTTTTGTCTAGAAGGCCAAAACTAAGGCTGGGCTTCGAACGTTCAAGGTACAAAAGGACCCTAATCGCGACGAGAAGCAGAAAAAGTCCGCCAAAACCCGTGCCAGGAAGTTGTACCTCAACATGCTGACGAAAGTTGAATGCTGCATCATGGACGACGAAACATATGTGAAGGCCGACTTCAAACAGATCCCCGGCAACCTGTTTTTCACGGCCAAGGATAAGTTCAGCGTTCCGGAGCATGACCGCACTTAGAAGATGTCCAAATTTGCGAAGAAATTCCTGGTTTGGCAAGCCATCTGCACGTGCGGGAAACGGAGTGCACCTTTCGTGACCCAGGACACGATGAACGGACAGGTGTACAGAAAAGAGTGCCTCCAGAAGCGGCTGCTTCCTCTCCTGAAGGCCCACAACGTCCCAACAATCTTCTGGCCGGATTTGGCCTCATGCCACTACTCTCAGGACGTGCTGAAGTGGTATGCGGACAATAAGGTCAATTTCGTGCCGAAAATGTTCAACCCTCCCAACACTCCGGAGCTCCGCCCCATCGAGAGGTACTGGGTGATTATGAAGCAGCACCTTCTTAAACGACCTAAGGTAGTGAAGACAGTCGAGGAACTGAAGAAAGTATGGGTTTACATGCAAAAAACGGTTGATTCACAGTTTGTGCAGAATCTTATGGCCGGGGTTAAGGCCAAGGTGCGGGCATTTGAGCATGGACTGTAAATAAAATACGAGTAAAATGGTAAAATGAAGTTTAATAGTTATTTCTCAATCCCTGAACATTTGATGGCAATCGGATGAAAACTCGAATTTTGCGAATCAATTTTGTGTGTGGCAATTTCATCGTGGACACCCTTTACGTCGACCAGATAGATTTCATCATGCTACTTTAATCTGAAACATAACTAAATAAAGTTTGTAAGGATGTATGTACTTTTTGTAGGTAGCCACTTTCCAAGCGTGGGCCTTGCTTTACATAACTTGTATCTTGTGTTAGGTCCTGGAATTCTGGAATACTGTAGCATTGTCTGGTTTCCATTTTCTAGCACGCAAATTAACCGAATAGAGTCAACATAGAAACAATTTTATTGTCTGCTCTTCGGAATCTAGGATGGACAACGTATTCTCTTCCATTAAGGAAGCGCGCTGCATGCTTATCAATATTCAAAAATTGCAACAGCGTCGCGAATTGGCAAAGGTTTCATTTGTTAACGACATAGTTCCGCAGCGAATAGATTCAGCTGTAATTTTGTCAATATTAAACTTTTATATACCTTCACGGCAACTACGGAACCGGAATTTATTCATACTTGATAATCATCGAACAAACTATGTCAAACTGGCCCTCTAAATCAAATTATGGCCACTGATAATCACCATTGTGAAATTATACACTTAACCATGTCACGGTAACACCTAAAAAACATATTTAATGCCAATTAAAACAGCATCTACTAATATTTATTATAAAAACCCCTTCTTCTTAACCAATTTTTTTTTTATATTTCATAAGAAAAAACGTATATGTAAAAATGTATATGCAAATGCACTAGTATACGCCGGTTAACGAAAAAAATAAATATATAAATAAATACCTAAATAAATAAATAAATAAATAAATAAATATAAGTTAAAATCCGGGGGAGCCAAATCGGGTGAATACACTGGTTGCGGAAGCAATTGGATCCGTAACTTCATGATTCATGGCGCATTAACTTGCAAAAATTAAACTATTTTTCTCTGCATGCGAGGCCGTTTTGCAGTGATGTCGGCCTTCAATCGCTCCGATAATGCACAGTAGTACTCGCTGCTGATGGTATTATTCTTTTCGAGGTAGTCCACGAAGTGTATGGCATGACAATCCCAGAAACCGACGCCCAAATCTGTCCGACCCATTGAGCCTCCCTAAGCCGCTTCAGAGCACTGGTGCCGGCTTTAGTCCATTGCAGGGCACTCATTCTGTTCGTAATAGTGGATCCAGGTATCATCAACAGTTACCAATCGGTGCCAAAAGTCCTTCCGATTTTGCATGAGCAAGTCTAAGCAAGTTTCGAAGTGCTCTTGCGTTCGTGTTTTTGGTCAGAAGTGAGCATTTGTGGCACGCCCAACAGCGGCAGAATAACTTTTTCATATGCAGAATCTCGCCCAAAATATGCGTGTGTGCTAACACCATTTCATGAACGTGTCCTCTGTAACCGCATCGGTGGGCCTGTGGGTGCTGCGGACTAAATCGGTAGTGGAGTTGCGGCCACCAGAAACTCTCGAAACCAATATTAAACGGTGTAATCATATCATACTTTTTTTTGTTTCCTTCGCCACTTTGCCACTCAAAAAAGTTTTTTTTATAGTTTCATTTATTTGCACAGGCTAAATCGAATAAACTTTACAGGGCCAAATTTTCATGTTTATATACATCAGTTACCTTACCCAGGTAACCAATAAGCAGTTCCAAAGCGTCTTTACGGCAGCCAATCAAGCATTTAAGTCTCCTTAAATGCAACATTAATGCCACTTTTGGCCCAATATACGGCTACTTTACTGGAAGATCGCAGCAAGCCGTGCTTTGAAAATGACGTGTTTTGCTTTTGCTGCGTTATTTTCGCAGAAATAAAATTAGAAATTATTCCTTTTTTCAACTTAAGTAAATGGTAAAATTGCAGTTTTTAGAGTAATTTACGGAGGACGTTGTGAATGGAAACCCTCTCTTAGTGTGTTATGGTCGTATTTCTTTAGATAGATTGTGTGGCGGTAGTTTTTTCCACATTTTTAGTTTTTGAGTGCCCCCGCATCCAGACGAACTTTCCAACATTAGAAAAGGAATATTGGTGAGGTCGTTTTAAATTATCAAAAATATAAATTAACTACATACACGCCAGGATCAAGAATGTCCATTTTTTATTCTGAAAATGTGAAAACTCTTCACATATCCATTTGATATGCGAAGATTTTCATGCGGGGCTTATTGTGCATGAAGATGACCTCAGAATGTACGTGTAGGAACAGGCATTCTTGAAATGGGTCGTTGGATTTTCAATAGAGCTGTCACCTTCAATCTCCAGGGCTAAAAATGTTCGCACATAGTGACTACACATAAATTACTGAAGAAATGCAGACAAGTTTCTTCCATAAAAGCACTGCCGGTCAGTGGGAGATTGATTGCAAACACACACACACACACAATATACGGCTACTTTACTGCAATGCTATGATAATGCTTCATTAATGCTATTTGCATTATAGCATTTTAAATGCAGCATAACAACAGATAGCTTTCAAGCTTGATAGCTTGATTTACTGCATATGCTAATGCTTATTGCTTATCTGGGTAGAACTCTAGTTAGAGGGGATAGAACGGATTACTCGGAGACGAGATTAAGAGGAATAACAATTCAACGGGTGGGATAATGGGTGGGAGTTCAAAGAATGGTTTACTTAACACATTAAATTTTAATTCTTAATCGTCTAATAATAACTCATAACTTTTTTTCAACTTTTGATTTACTTTTGACTTGAACATTTTCGAGAACGAAAAAAAGACACACACACAAACTTAGTTAAAAAAAACTAATAGTAAACATACATGATAAACAAACTGCAATCTAAGGATAATGTTAGTCAAAAACACATAAATGAGTTTCATTAGCTCCAGATCACGAACAGCCAAAATATCTCGAACCGGTACATTTGATTTTTACCTCGAGCCTGAAGGGAATCATAAAGCTCAGATCTGACTTCACGATGCTTAGCACATGACCAAATGTGATCAGCATCTTGGTAACCTTTTCCATATTCACAAAGATTGCTGTCCCTCAGCCCAACACGGCATAAATTATTCTTTTGAACGCTCATGTATACCGTGATTGGACATGAGACGAGACATCACACGAATAAAGCCTCACCCACATCCAACCCCCCAGACCATAATTTCTTCGACATTTTCGGGATGATTGAAAAATGCCATCGCCCTAAATCACCCTTACTCCATTTATGCTGCCAGCTAACGATGACTGTTGACGAAGAATAGGAAAAAAAATCATTCAAGGCGATTTGTCGATCATAAATATCGCCCCATAGCGCCCATCTTTGCAACCTTATCCGCTCTCTCATTGCTCAGAATCGACCAATTAGAAGGGATCGATTCAAAGGTGATCATAAAAAACGCAAAGATGATGCACTAAGAAGCTCCTGAATTATGACGTTACACTCTTATTTATTTATTTATTTATTTCGTCAAGCAATGTAGACTACATACAATGGTTACAGTGTTCTACTTACATACTATGTATACATTATTTCTGTTGTCTTTTAGACGACATTTTATTTGTTCTTTAGACATAGTGATGCCGATGATTTCGCAATGTAAGTTATACTGGCGCATCATTCGATTAATGGGGCCATTTTTTGCATAATTAGTTCTGTATGACTTTTCTAAGAATAATTTCCGTGTTCTGAGATGCCGACTGGGACTATAAAAGTTCAATTGCGAGAGTAGTTCTTCTGATTTTATGCGTTGTGAAATAATGTCATTGATGTAGAAAAGCATTGCAGATTCGCGGCGTTCTCTAAGTGTCTGTAAATTGATAAGCATGCAGCGTTAGGGTGGGGCTTATTTGAAAAAAATAATCGGGCACATGTTTTCCCATGTGGAAAATGATCTTTAGGGTCCATCAGATGACATACTAAAATTTCAGATTTTTTCGTTAAGGTTTAGAGGTGCCGAAATGGGCCTAAGTGCTAAATGTCGAGCGGTAGCAAATATCAACCAAAACAGGTGCGTCTATAAGTAAACACGTTTTTTTGTGACCCTAAAGGGCGAAAATTTTGTCGGTTTTGCGGTATCTCTCAACGCTTTTGAGATATAAGCCTCAACAATGAATGTGTGTTTGTACTTACGCCAACATATTTGAACTATCGCAAGCAACATCTTTGCTGTACGTTTATAATGACAAAATTATATACTGAAAAAAGGCAGAGAGAAAGAGAGTGAGAGAAGGAGGGAGATTTAGAGAGAGAGAGAGAGAAAGAGAGAATGATCTTATAATTGAGAGTACCCATGGATCTTGAACATATTTAAACATATTTATATATTGATTATGAAATTTCACGTTTACGAAAAGGTTTTGGAAGTGGTTTTCGTTTTGAGTTATGTTACCATCATAATCATGAAAATTTTAATTTCAGAAAGAGCCATCAATCTCTCTGAAATTAAAATTTCCCTGAAATTAAAATTTTGATACAGTTTGAACAATGGCCCAACATAAATAAATCTAATTTTATTGTTCCAAAAACATATCCTTCTACGTTGAATGCAGCTCGTTGAGCATAAATAATTTCATTTGCCAAAAATCAAATTGCTGTAAGTTATCTTCCACTAAACTATCAAAAGCTTACCTTATTTCCTTCCTAACTTCTTACAGACTGGCCAACCTCGCGACGATTACCTGATTTGCTTGACTTAACTACAATTTTCCTTGGTAGCACTAATGCTATAAGCGTCCAATTCCGTCAGCCTGGACCAATGCATGCTGCTAGCTGAATGGCGAAAGCCATTTATAGCTTGAAAGTATGGCTATTTCGAGCGCAATTCAAACTTTCAAGGACTTAAGGACTTCTTGATATTTGTACGTTTCTGGTATCAATGTATATTGAGGCCAGGTTTTCAGCAACTCGTCCTACGTTGGAACCTAAAATAAATCTTCTATTGATCTCCAGGCTTCAAAAATTCCAAACTATTAATTTGTTGGCCTCGCCAGTTTCGATGAAAGCCTTCCAGATATAGAACGACAGGACCTCGCACGCTCGATTTAACCGAATCTCAGCAATAAAAAATCTGCGAGGAAGATCTGCATAGCGCATTTGGGAACTGAGAACATAACATATTTTTTGGACAAGCTTGGTATAAATTTAAGATTTAAGGCCTACATTCATGGAAGAAAAATCGTTGATAATTTGAAAGTCTTAAACGATCACACTGAAAGAGCCATCAGACTGATTGAAGATTATAATGGTAACATAAATCAATACCAAAACCACTTCCAAAACCTTATAGTAAAGGTAAATTTGTGTTACCAAAACTTTGCTAATTTGAAGAAAGGTACGACTGTTAATCAGTAGTCGACATGACATGTAATTTTATCAGTCCCTAATATTAATCGATATATAAATACGTTTAAATATGTTCAAGATCCATGTGTACTCTCAATTATAAGATCATTCTCTCTTTCTCTCTCTCTCTCTCTCTCTCTCTAAATCTCCCTCCTTCTCTCGCTCTCTTTCTCTCTGCCTTTTTTCAGTATATAATTTTGTCATTATAAACGTACAGTAAAGATGTTGCTGCGATAGTTCAAATATGTTGGCGTAAGTACAAACACACATTCATTGTTGAGGCTTATATCTCAAAAGCGTTGAGAGATACCGCAAAACCAACAAAATTTTCGCCCTGTAGGGTCACAAAATAACGTGTTTACTTATAGACGCCCCTGTTTTGGTCGATATTTGCTACCGCTCGACATTTAGCACTTAAGCCCATTTCGGCACCTCTAAACCTTAACGAAAAAATCTGAAATTTTAGTATGTCATCTGATGGACCCTAAAGATCATTTTCCACATGGGAAAACATGTGCCCGATTATTTTTTTCAAATAAGCCCCACCCTAATGCAGCGTGCTTCATAAGATGGCAGTGGAAATACAGTCCAATTCAATTTCCTTAGGGCATATAAAAGAAATTGCTTTTGGACGGATTCTATGCGTTCGTCGTGTATGGAACAGTACGGGTTCCATACTAGGTTGCAGTATTCCAGAATTGGCCTGACATATGTAATGTATAATATTTTAATAGTATATGGATCTTGAAAATTGTGACTGAACCTCTTAATGAAGCCCAGTATGCTATTTGCTTTACTTATAATAGTGTTGTAATGTTCTACAAAAGTGAGTTTAGAGTCTAGGGTAATGCCTAAGTCCCTTACTATTTTGCATGTTTCTACTTTTTGGTTTCCTAAAAATATTTCCGTACGAGGTGTTTCGGTTTTTCTGCTAAATACTATTGTGTTACATTTTTTCACGTTAAGTTGAAGTAAGCTTTTGCTACACCATGTGTTGAATAAGTTAATTTCGTTCTGGAATTCTTCTGCGTCACTAGGATTGTTTATTTCCATGAAGAGCTTCATGTCATCTGCATATATCAGTATTTGGGTTTTTTTTAAGTATGTAGGAAATGTCGTTTATGTACAAAATAAAAAGAAGTGGGCCTAAATGTGAACCTTGGGGGACCCCCGAGGTGACAGAGATAGGTTCTGAAAGTTTATTTTGAAAGCGAACAATTTGTTCGCGATGCGTTAAATATGACTGCAGCCAATTTAACAGTCCAGGTTCCATTCCAATTGTTTGCAATTTGAAGAGTAATAATGGTATGTCGATTCGGTCAAAGGCCTTACTGAAGTCAGTGTAAAGTGCTTCTACGTGCTTGCCATTGTCCATTGCATTCAAAATAAAAGTTACAAATTCAAGAAGATTAGAAGTGGTTGAGCGACCTTTGAAAAAGCCGTGCTGTTTGCTTGTAATTTGATTTTTTACTTGCTGAAAAATATTTTCATTCACGAGAGATTCAAAAAGTTTTGGGATGCAAGAGATAATGGCAATTCCACGATAGTTGCGGATGTCTGATTTCGTGCCTGATTTGAAAATCGGAACCAAATAAGAAGATTTCCAAATGGTGGGAAATGTTCCGCTCTTAAGAGACATATTAAAGAGAAGTTCTAAAGGGAGGGCAAGTTCGTCTGAAAGGTTCTTTAAAAATACGGGTGCAATACCGTCTGGGCCTGGTCCCTTAGAAGCGTCCAAGTTTTTTAGTAGGTCAGGCAAACAAAGGAATTCGTAAATCGCTTTCATGTAGGGAAGATCACTCGCTCCCAAAATATCTCTTACCTCGCGGAAGGGTTGTCTACCTCGGGCCACTAAGGTATCCAATAGTCGTGCTCTGGAGCCATCATTATCCGGGCAATGCCAAACTACGTGAGTGATGTCATCATAACCGGTTCCACATCTACATAAATTGCTATCGACGAGGTTAAGTCAGTAGAGATCTAGCGAGGAGTGGTTGGACATAAATCTTGACATCACACGAATGAAACCGTGACTTACATCCAGACCTTTGAACCACGGTCTCGACGAAAAATTTGGAATAACAGAATGTAACCACCACCCAAGAGAATTACTTGTCCAATCGTTTTGCCAACTTTGAAGAGAACTCTGAAGTACTAATGGGAAAAATTCATCATGTGAAATTCTTCTTTAAAAAATCTCGCCTTCTGTGCGTTCACCTTTGCTAGAGAGTCCGCCATCTCATTGCCTGGAATTGAGCAATATGAGGGGACCCATACAAAGGTAATCTTAAATGATCTTTCGACCAACACACACATCTGCTCCCTTATATGTGCAAGGAAGTAAGATGAGTGTCTCACTATTTTCATCAACTGCAGGGCCTCAATAGAACTGAGACTATCTGAGAAGATGAAATAATGGTCTATGAGCATTATCCCCAATGCGAAATTGATTGCTGCCAGCTCAGCAACATATACGGAAAAAGGTTTCTGAAGTTTCCGGAAGGCAGATGAGTATTCATTGTGAACACCGAAACCAGTGGATCCATCAATGTGCGATCTATCAGTGAAAATTACTCAATTGCAATTGACATGTTGGTGCTTTTCAATAAAACTATGGGGAATTAAAATAGGTCGAAGTTGATCTGGAACTCCTTGACTAGCCTGTTTCATGGAGAGATCATAATCAATAGAGGAACTGTGATAAGGGAAGCGTACACTAGGAGAATTATAGCATAGAAGACTAATATCGGACGACTTATAGTTTTCTATCACAAGGTTGTTACTGATTCCACTCTTGATCAGTATTCTAGATGAGAGCTCCCAGAAGCCGTTCTGTAAGGGTTATACTCCTGTCAGAACCTTCAGGCTCATATTATACGTGTTGAATGCATACAGCCAAGAGCAATACGTAATCAACAATATTGAATGCGTTTCAATTTAAGGAGGTTGCTGTTTCTTGCCGAGAGGAAGCAAAAAGAGTCATATTCGAAAACTGAAAGAATAGTTGTTTTGTAGAGTTTAATGAGGTCTTCCGGGTGAGCACCCCACAATGTTCCGGAAATTGATCTTAGAAAATTGATCCTTTGTTGATGTTCAACACTGAGCGGACTATCACTAGACAGACTGTGGATTTCGAAACTGAATTTACACACGCGACGTACAGGTAAAAACAAAACACTTTATTCTACAGATCAACGAAAACTGTTCGGACTAATTTTATTATACACTGTTTCTCGGAACGGACGGACAGAGTAACCGTCTGCGCGCACGGTTTATTTATGACTATCTATTGATCTGATCACATGTGTATAACAGGGAATGTTTACAATAGGCTAAGGAAACGGGTTGTTGAGACTGCAGATAAATTGTGTAGAGTGACCAATTTCTACTATTGAGCCAACATACCGGCCACCTTGAAATGTAAATTTCAAAAAATACTCCTACTGTCCCTAACCGATTCTCATTACTAACTCTTAATTAAACAAAACTGGTAACTCCACTAGTCGTTAGATTTCGTCCGAATCTTCCTGCTCACTGGTAATGCTGCTGTAGATCGCTATTTCGCTGACATCAGATCAAGTCGTTCATGAAAGTTGAAGAAAGCATTTAGGGTGCAGTAATTCCTAGTCCTCGCTTCGGAAGGATACATACCAAATTTTATTTACCTAGGAAAACTGCTCGATTGCTTGCTTTCTTCTTTGGTCGATATTAATTGTAGGTTCCGGTGGGTATTATCGGTGCGACGCTTTCGATCCGTTCGATCAAAGTTCTTCCGGTTCCTCCTCGTTCTCTTCGTATACTGTTCCTTCCGGGTTCACATTCACAGGATGACGAATGATTCCGAAACGTTGGGGTGTCCACGATGCCTGACTTGGGAGCCTCCTAGCTCCACCGACCGCGAATTTTCCCTATAAGATGAGAGGGGCCTTTTTCAACTGAATAACAGAAACATAAATTAACTTGCCTGACGCGGAGGCCATTGGGCCTCCGCAAGCGCCTAAAGCGCTGACGCCGATGATCTCCGTTGATCATCGTGGTACTGGTTGTAGACTGATGTGACGACATTGACTTCAGCGTTGGTTAACTATCGGTACGAATTGGCCAAACTCGTTGATGGTGTCGAATGCTGCGCTGAGAGGGAAAGTACCATGGGTTGCTTCCTTCGATAGACGGTCGTGCTCCCGGCCTACTTCTACTGCGACGACAGAATGATTTTTAAACAACTGGATGGAACATACTGACAGACGCTGACACGGTTGTGCCAGGTTTCACTGGACGATACTTGGTTTCATTACAGGACTGGACAGGACATCACTATGAACGTTAAACATGCTTGACTGACTGGACAAAATAACTGCTAACTGAACCATTGTTCCAACAGAGATGTTATCCCGACGACGTGTCCATTTGGTGCGGTTGTGTAGATCAGACAGATGTTGACTAGACCATCTCTTCAACAACTTCTGAACGAAGTCTTGAGATATTTGCCACAAGGAAAGACGATTCTCCGGAATGTGACTGAGGTCCGGCTCTGGAACAGCTGTTAGCGGTCGCTGAATCAGGAAATGACCTGTTGTCAAGGCTTCAAAATCCGTTGGGTCGTTGCTGATCGGCGTTAACGGACGCGAATTGAGAATCGCTTCCACTTGTACAATCACGGTTTGCATATCGTCATGCAATAGTGTTCTGGATCCAATGGTACGCTTGAAGTGGCCCTTGAAGGATTTAACGGCTGCTTCCCAAAGGCCACCGAAATTGGGCGAACGCGGTGGAATGAATCGAAATTCAATATCGTCTTCTTCAGCTGTATTTACAACCGACTGCTGGAACTGTTGCTTACGGAATAGTTGGTGTAGCTCGTCAAGTTGGCGTCTGGCTCCGACAAAGTTGAGGGCGTTGTCACACATCACCAGACTTGGCTTTCCGCAGCGTGCGACAAAACGCTTGAAAGCTGCAAGGAAGGATTCGCTTGTCAAATCTCCCACAAGCTTTCGTAACCAAGCAGACGAAGATTACGACGAAATGTTGACGCGGAGTTGTTCGTCGATTGCTGTTTGCTACCAGAAATGGTCCGCAATAATCTACACCAACCTTGAGAAACGGTGGTGCGGGTGCTACTCGTTCCGAAGGTAGGTCTGCCATCAGCTGATCCATGACCTTCGGTCTACATCGGAAGCACGGCACGCATTCGTTGATTACGGTGTTGGCTAATCTTCTGATTTGCGTGGGCCAGTACTTCTTTCGTACTCTACTGATCAGGAGCTGTTGACCAGCGTGAAATAACTTTTGATGGTAATGCCTTACAACCAATTTACTCAGAGGATGATGATAGCTGATGATCGCTGGATGTTTACGACTGGCAGAAATAGGTGCCTTGGATAGCCGGCCACCTACGTACAATATACCGTCGACGAGAATTGGTGTGAGTTTGTTGATCGACGACGATGGCTTGACTTGATTTCCGCGCTGTAGTGCAGAAATCTCCTCTGAGAACGATTCCCTCTGAGACAACTGAATCAACAACGACAGAGTTTTTTGATGTTCAGCATGACTAAGATATCCCTTGCGTTTTTCTTCACGGTGGAGACTGTTGTGGATGAAGCAACGAATCCATGCTACTTTACGGACCAGCATTGACAGAGAGGAATGAAGTGAGAATATTTCGCTATATTGCTTGGAGTGTGCTAAAATGGCGACTACACTTCGCTCTTCAAGCAAAGATTCCTCGAAAGTTTGCTCAGGACTTCCCACCGGCCAGCTGCTGCGGTCTCGACGCAGCCATGATGGACCTTCAGACCAAATCGTACTGTACTGCAACTGGGCCGGTATCATTCCACGTGAAATGATGTCGGCTGGATTTTCTAAGCCAGAAACATGACTCCACTCGAAACCCTTCGTAATGTGCTGAATCTCGAACACGCGATTCGCTACTAACAGTTGACATTTCTGTTTTAAATACGCAATGTGAGTACTCGAAGTGCATTTTGAATCAAACATGACTCCAAGGTATTTGAAGATCTAAGATTGGGTAATGTCTCTTCCCCTCTTGAGACGCAGTTGGGCTGGGAACCGCTTTCTAGTAAACATTACCAATTCGGTTTTTTGCGGTGAAAACTCGATCCCCAAATTTTTGGCGCAGATGGACAATGGTCTCTGCAAGGTTTTCGCGCGTGGAGCTCTAAAGGAGATCACAGCATCGTCTGCAAGTTGTCTGAGCGTGGATCTGTTTTCCAAGCAGTTATCAATATCTTTAACATAAAGTAAGGGAGTTAAACATGAGCCTTGGGGTAAGCCCATGTAGCTAATTCTGGAGGTTGTCAGTTACCCAAGTAACACACAAAACATCTTTTGAGAATGATCTATAATTGTTTGTACTATAAATGTATTATAAACGTATTACAAAACATTTGGAGCGGTTTGTAGCTCTCGTATTCTATTCTATGTCACTCTGACAAACGGTCGAGCTAAAAATACCTATTTCACTGCTGCAAGTGATTAATACCTTATTATTGTTCCTAAAAATTTGATTCCATACATTTATAATACATAAACAGGACAAGATTTTATGTATACTTATACTTTTGAAATTATAATACACCAACCATGTTTTGCAAAACATGTTCTTTTTTCTCATTATGATAAATTTGTTGTACAAGATTGTGGTTTCACTGCCAACATCATTTCATTTTTTCTAACAATTTCCTTAAAGATGATAGCAAAGAGATTGAATTTAATCATATCGCTTCCCGGAGCAGAGTTGTTCGATAAAAGTAGTGCCATTGAAAATTCCAACACTGTGAATTGTTCGTCCAGAAAACCGTTTCGTCGGGTGGTATCCCGTACGTTCGGTTGTGTTGGGACAGAGTTTGGACAAAACTTTTGAGCGAAGTCGAATATCCACTGCATGGAGTATTCTTTACTCTCATTGGTGGATGACCGGTTTCGCATGTAGCGATCCTTTCCCCAAAGCGTTGTCATCGAGGATTCTCTAGGTAGTTCCCCTACAAACATACGCCAATAACTGCGTTTCTATGCTTTGAGTAAGTTTTTAAGCTTTTTTTCAAACTTTAGGTTCTAATCAAAAAGCTAACATGTTTCATGTCTACGATAATCTTTAAACGCATCGGATTTCTCAAGATACAACTTAGTGCATTTGTCATCCTATCCAGGGGTGGCGGGTCTTCTTTTAAGGGATGCACTTGGAACACGTCGTTTCTGAGCTTCTAATGCAGTTTTGTACATCAGTTCGGAAAGGAAACGATATTCTTCTAATGGTGGAAGAGGATTCGTAGAATCAATACCAATGGTTACCGTCGATGCAAAATGTTGTCAATCAATATCCTCGTGAGGTCATACGGAACATGGATTGACTGGTCTGTTTTTTGCCATCCATTTGTGATTGAGATAATAATTGGTAAGTGATCACTACCATGGCACAGTGGTCGGAGATGGTCAAATCACGAACTTAATTGTATGGCGCCTTAAATATTAACTTTATCCAAAAAGTGTCTGCAGACGAATGGTTTACATATATGTTGCACATAGTTTGGTAACTTCAAAAAAATTGCATCGCCTACTATGAAAAAAATAAAATAAATAACTTTTTTTCCTCAATAGATAGAAAGATATGTTCTTGGACAAAGCTGTAGATCTACTCAAAATATGAAACTTTGTAGAAAACGAAAAAAATCTATGTCAAGTAGTTTTGGAGATATAAGTAGTTTTTGGTGACAACCCCTTAAAAATTTGTTTTTCTTACGTAACTTTTCATATATAAATTTTTTATGCAAACTATGTTTTAAACACATGTAAACAATATAAAATCACATGTTTTGGTGAAAACATCATGTAGATCAATACATTCCTTGCAAAGTTAGAGCACTTTTTAACTTCCTTTTACCACAATTTTGACTGTATATAAGAGAGACGGTGGTAAACCGGGAACCAAGAATAGCTACTTATAATGAAACTTAAACTTGATTCTTTAAATTAGTGAAGGTTTGGTTAGCACCAATTCATAAATGACTGAGTACGATTACGTTGAATGATTGCATGTTTTTGACTGTTTCTGTACAGAAACGAGCAAGTAACCTATATTTTGCAACTCAGCTTCAGAGGTGTTTGTGTGGGAAAATATGAAATATGTCGATCAAGTAGTCCATGCTCCTATGTTTACTTTTAGACAATGAAACTAGTAGCTACCCTAAGTTGGCGGCCTTTTGTTATTGTTATTTCAAAATATATTCAGTACGAGCGCGATTTGTACGTAGTATATTTGTCAAATTGTACGAAAACAGCTGAGCTTTCAATCAAAATGGCTTCAACTAACGCAGGTAGGTTTATATTAGAAAACTGCATTCCTAATACCGGTCCAACATTATAATTTTTAAACCTCTGATTAAAAATATTGCTGTTTTTGTAGTTCCGGTTGCAAAACGGGAATTATTCTCGATTTGGCGGAATGTCAAAGGAGATTTATCGAGCAAAACTCTTGAAGTATACAACTTTATTATTCGTTCGCATAAAATAGAACCCGATATTATGCCCGAAATTGCAAAGGAAGCTGAAGAATGTGTCCGTAACTTGAGCAAACGGTTCCACGAAATGTGGTTAAAGCATAATAGAACGGCAAGCAAAGTGATGGCGGCCCACGCACGTTTTATGGATGAGTCGTTTGAATTGCCACTTCATATTTTGGATCAGTTGCCATCCAGCTCAGGTTCAAGCTCGCAGCGTGGACGTAAACCACTTCCTTTTAAGGATAGTTCTGAGATCTTTAAGCGAAGGAAAACGATGGGCCTTCGTACAAATTACGACACAGAAGAATTGTTTTATGCTGCTCAAATGAAACTGAACAATGCTGAGCAAAAAATTGTTACACAACCATTGTTACAGGAAGCGGAATCCGGTCCTTATAATGTGCCTCATCATATCAACAAAATAAAACCCAAATCTATTATTCCATACAGCGCGTTTAATGCAGTTGCTTTAATTGTTGACTTGAACCTGAGTAAATCTGATTACAATCAGTTGCGAACACAAGCCAAGACCCGAAACTGTGACATTTACCCCAGCTATGACAGAGTTCTTACTGCTAAGAAAACCTGCTATCCATCAGAATGTTTTTTCCAGATCGAGAAAACTGTAGCTGAAATTCAGCTACAAGCGCTTCTAAATCACACTGCCCAGCGGATTTTGGAAGCAACTCCATTAGACGATTATTCGGACTCAGAACTAATGAACGTTATCCTCACAATGAAATGGGGATGTGATGGAAGTACCGGTCACAGTCAATACAAACAAAAGTTTGCTGATGATGACGATTGTACCAAAACGGACGCAAACATCTTCTTCCATCGCTCCCGTCAGGGCTGAAGCTGGGTCCAAAATTTTATTTCAAAACCCTACACCATCCTCGACAAGATACTGTAGACCCGTACGAATTCAGTTCGTTAATGAGACGACTGAGATAACTCTGAGAGAAAAATCGGATATGGATGGTCAGATAAAAAACCTGCGACCAACGGAGTTCGAAATAAAAAGTCGTATTGTCCGGATTTCTTATAGACTGCATATGACCATGATCGATAGCAAGGTTGTAAATGCTGTGACGAATACGAAATCAGCACAGCGATGTAATATCTGTAAAGCTACACCAACCCAAATGAACAACATCACAAACGTTCTTTTGCGACCAATAAATGAAGAAGTATTTCAGTTTGGATTATCCGTTCTTCATGCGAAGATAAGGTAACTAATTAACATTTTACTTTTTGTTATGCAATCAATCCTATATCTAAATAACTTTTAGAGATTTTTTGAATATTTTCTTCACGTGGGCTATAAGATGGAAGTGAAAAAATGGCGGTGCAGTGGACCTGATTCAGAAAAAGTTAAAGACCGCAAGCAAATTATCCAGCACCAATTCAAACAAAAACTAGGACTAATCGTTGACATGCCACGTGGTAATGGAGCAGGCACGACAAGTGACGGGAACACAGCGAGACGGTTTTTTGAGAATACTGAAGTTTCTGCAGAGATTTTGGGTATGGACGAGGAGGTAATCAAACGATGCTCATCAATTTTACAGGTTATTTCTTCTGCAAGGAAAATTAATTCGTCCAAGTTCAAAAACTATTGTCTGGAAACTGCTCGGTTGTTGGTATCCGCATATCCTTGGTTTTATTTGCCCACTACTGTCCATAAAATATTGATGCACGGTGCCGATGTAATTCTTCATTTTAGTGTTCCTATTGGACAATTGAAGAAGCGCAAGAGTCGCTTAATAAAGTAATAAAAAGGTTCAGACTAGAACACACCCGGAAAACATCACGAGCTGTTACAAACGGTGATCTCATTCGTCGACTATTGGTTTCTTCAGACCCACTTATTGCCAGTTTGCGGGTAAAGTCGCCAAAGAAGGAAAAAGAGTTTTCCGAAGATGCACAGTATATGCTAGATTTTTCATACAGTGAAAACGACACAGATGATGGAGAATAATTATCGATGTGTTGGCATTATGGTTCTATTAATGTTCAATATATAGTATTGTTTTAAAATACGCAGTAGCAAAATAATTGTGTTATTTGTCGAATAAAAGAAAAAGACTCCGAACGAAATGCAATACACTTTCACACAATTTCCCATACAAACACCTCTGAAAACCCCAAAAACATTTCTTCATTGGTTTTGACTATATTTGATCATATATGATTCTCAAATGTGCAAGCTGTCGTGCAAAATATAGGTTACTTGCTCGTTTCTGTATAGAAAAAGTCAAAAACATGCAATCATTCAACGTAATCGTACTCAGTCATTTATGAATTGGCGCTAACCAAACCTTCACTAATTTAAAGAATCAAGTTTAAGCTTTATTATAAGTAGCTATTCTTGGTTCCCGGTTTGCCACCTTCTCTCTTATACACAGTCAAAATTGTGGTAAAATGAAGTTAAAAAGTGCTCTAGCTTTACAAGGAATGTATTGATCTACATGATGTTTTCACCAAAACATGTGATTTTATATTGTTTACATGTGTTTAAAACATAGTTTGCATAAAAAATTTATATATGAAAAGTTACGTAAGAAAAACAAATTTTTAAGGGGTTGTCACCAAAAACTACTTATATCTCCAAAACTACTTGACATAGATTTTTTTCGTTTTCTACAAAGTTTCATATTTTGAGTAGATCTACAGCTTTGTCCAAGAACATATCTTTCTATCTATTGAGGAAAAAAAGTTATTTATTTTATTTTTTTCATAGTAGGCGATGCAATTTTTTTGAAGTTACCAAACTATGTGCAACATATATGTGAACCATTCGTCTGCAGACACTTTTTGGATAAAGTTAATATTTAAGGCGCCATACAATTAAGTTCGTGATTTGACCATCTCCGACCACTGTGCATGGGGATCATAGAGTACCTACCACAGACAATCCAATGATAGTGAACTAGAGCACACAGATATGTCAAGTCGACTCTCCCTGGAAGGAGGTTTTGCTATTCGTGTCGCTTCCCCAGTGTTCAAGATGGTCAAGTTGAAATCGTCGCATAAGTCATAGAATATACCCGCTCTATTGTCATCGTATTGCTGGCCCCAACCAGTACCGTGGGAGTTCAGATCGCCCAGAATCAGATCTGGAGATGGAAGTAAATTAACTGCAAAAAGCTATGCAAAGATTTTTATTCTTTACATTTATATGGCAAGCGACGATTTCAATGCGTGAGATTATTGGGAGTGAGATTTTATAGAAGGGGTAGGACTTTTTGATCCCCAAAAATACGCCGCAGTTTGTTTCGGTTGACTTGATGAAATATGGTCCCTGGATAACGACGCGTAAAATTTCTTTTAATGCCCAAAAAGTCTAGGGCTTTTGCTTTCTGCCGAAAGAAGACAACCCAAGGAGAGGCAGACGACCCCCCAAAATAAAGGAAAACCAGTTTTTTTTTTTAACATAGGGTGGTTCAGAAAAAAAAGGATCTGAACGATTCACTATATGGGAGAAAGATAAACAAAACGCTAACAAGCGAATGGGAAAAACAAATGTGCTACTTGCCCTTACGCTGCGCCTTTGCCGGTATAGCACCTTCTGTTGTTTTTCGCAAACAATGCACCGGTTGCTGATCGGCAGTGGATGGAGCGATGACCTTCCCTGTTGCGATGATGCCTGGAGTGGTTACACTTTTTTCCTCGAGTGTTTGATGAGGTTTAAGGCTGGACAGAGCATCCGTCAGACTCGGCTGGGAATGGCTGCTTTCATTAAAAAACCGAGCGTTTCGACGATTCTATACAGTCCATTTATGTTTTCACACTACAATCACCGCGTGGTGGAAACGGATTGAGCTGAAAAAATATCGTAACACGGACTGCAAAAAAAAACTAAATCGAAGCTCTTCAGCGTTCGATGCGGAATGATAGTTTATAAATTTAGTTGTACTTGAGATGAGTTCTTCATAAATGTACTTTAGATAAGTTCTTAATAATTTCTTCAGAAATTTTGTTATAGGGTAACGGGATGTAATGTTAGCCTAGCTCCTTGATTCGGCCTATGTACCAAATATATCATTATTTCGGCGATAATCAACAAAATCATGTTGCTTTCATGATGATCAATCTATTTTAAAGCAATTGAGACATAATTAATGAATTTATAATTATTCACTTTCGCGTAATTTTCGATTTCCTTAACTTTTCAGACACCATAACTATAACTTTACTGGTTAAGCTGAAAAAATTATCCACATGCTCTTCGATTGATCTAAATTTGCCGAAATTGAACCTTTAAACCGAATAATGCAGCTAAGATGTACAGAAAATAGTCACACGTTATAAACTAACAGGTCGTATAGTTAAAATTACAATGATTTAACATGAATACCATAGACCCAATGTTAGGGACATTTTTTTTCTTGGTTCCCAATTATGGCCTGTCTTATGGAAAGCGTAGTAAAAATGTTTTTATTGGTAACATTTACAATACAAATGTCTGAGTTTTAGTTGAATGTTTTTCATATGGCTCATCTTAACACAAACCAAAGGAACAAAATCTGTGTAGAGCGAATTATAATGTTTTGATTGCCGAATGACCGCTAAATCGTATGTTAAAATCACTTAAGTGTTTCTTAGCAGTTTAAATATAATTTGATTGTTAGTAAAATTGTTTGTTGGGTAGAGCGAATACAGCTGGGAACGCCTTGGATCAGAAAATTGGCCATTAGCGTACATAGCCAACATTCAATAACAAATCTACCGAATGGGACGAATTTGCATCCATGAATAGACCCAATTTGATGCCTACAGACGGACATTACATTCATATCCCTCGAAAGTTTCTGACTTTATAAAATGAGTTGTGTAACTTTTCGTGATACATACTACCAGATGGCTTATTAAACATATCTTAGCAAGTGTATAGCTAGTTAAATTTTGCTTCCAGCTGAAAAACTTTATGAGTTATGATAAAAAATTTAATCGATTGTTGCATACTAGGCTGAGTCAAGGGACACATACCCTATCAGCGGTGTTTGTTTATTATAATGGATAAAATATCACTTTATCCACTGCACAGTGGGCATAATCGAGGCTGCAATCGTACTTATTTCAAATCCGCTAGTATTTATACATGAACTATAGGTAAAAAACCTCAATAAATCAACTGCCACTGATTTCATCCTCTGTAGAGCATGAGAAGTGGCTAATGTTGCCCCATTTCACCCTTAATCGGTGTGTTTTTCAGTTTTTCTCCTATAACTACAATAGGGGGTTTTAATTTAAAAAAAAAACATGTTTTTTCCATCTGCATCGATGATGGGTGTTCTTCCTAGCACAAACATATTTTTTATGAACCTCAACTATTTTTTTCGCGATTTTTAAACAAGAAAAATCTAATCACTTTTATTTTCACAAACCGACATGCAAATTCACAAAGTGACATTTACTTTCAGTAACAGGGGGCTTCCAGCACTTAATTATCAGTTACAGGGGCTCCCATTATGACATAAATGACAACTTTAGTATGCTAGAAATCAATGGTTGGTTCGTTGGTTTAGGTGGTCTGTAGCGTGTTTCATGTTGAAATAGGATGATGTTGTCTTGCAATCAAAATGTTTTCATAATATTTTGAAATTGTTTTTTTCAATAGTTACAATAGTTCAATAGTTAAAATAAATTAACTGCCGGTATATTATTATATTTGCTATCGAACAATGTTATAATCCACATACCCCTATAATACCCTATTGCCGCTGAATTTTTTGCTTGAGAATGAACATATCTGATGTGAAAAACTCTGAGGAATCGAATGGTGTTGGTTTCATGCTGTGCCGGGGTCGAGAAATGGTCCAGTTTACCATAAACATGTGTTTTTGTAGTTTTTACGCCGATAACTGTTGTAGTTATTAGGTCATCAGATGACTTCGTAGATCGCTGATTAATCGACGCCTATGAAAATGTTATGTGATGATTATGTTTCTGTCATGATAGGGTAGGTTTACCTGTCATGGCAAGTATACCATTTCGCACCACTATCGCATTTACGCAATGGCACCAGTTATGACCATACTCTAGTCAAACTCCATAGGCCAAACGTTCCTAAAAAATTTAGAATCCTTATCTCGAATGTTTGATTTAGCTAGTCGTCGTTTCTCTCATAAAAACGTTCCTTTCCACCGAGTACACTGTTTCACCTAATTCTTCACATCTTTAGACACAGTTGACTCACAGCCTACACCTCTCGCTATCAGAAGCTGCACTACTCGCTGCTCCTTGCAATTAGAGTTTAAGTAAACTTTCACAATATCACTATTCAACATTTTGAAAAGCAAAGTTTTGTTACTCGTTCGAGCTTCAATTTGAGTTGGGGCTTCAAATGGAGAGTTGGCAACTTCGAAGGAGGGTGGACCGACCTCTGGTCCTCACAAGTTCTACCTCACGCCTCCCCGAGTCATATGATCACAAAAGACTGCCAGCTGAAATATGGAGACGCTGGTTGGCGTAGCCTGGGCAATGTTGTTATTTTGACAATAGAGAAGTGAGGGGGTGCGACCTACCAATCATATCATAATTTTCCATTCTCCTATCTTTCAGGTCTTCCAGGTCATCATTGCAAAAAAAAATTAACATTTAAAATTCATTTGGCACATATGTAATTTTCAGTTCATTTTATACACTCAAAAAAATTGACACGTTGTTTTCACGTGAAATTTCACGTAATTTCTACCTGAACACTTAACCAAATTTTCTTCAGTAAAATCAGGTAAAAATTACGTGCCGGTGAACTGTACGTGAAAAATCAAGTAACATTTATGTGATTTTCACGTAGAATGTGAACTTACGTGGAAATCACGTAGCTCTTACGTGAATTCCACGTGTTTATTACTGGTTTTGGCAGTGGACGAAAATTACATGCGTTTCACGTGGATGTAACGTGTCGATTTTTTTTAGTGTAATATCCCTTCTCTATATATAGGGTAGGGAACGGCTTAAGCACCCCAAGACCCTATTCCAAGCACGGGGTAAACGTTAACCTACAACGCTCATTTTTTTGCAGTATGGTGCTTCACTACAGCGTTGTAGGTTAACGTTTATCCCGTGCTTGGAATAGGGTCTTGGGGTGCTTAAGCCGTTCCCTACCCTATTATCTTATATGACATTGTTTATTCACTGCCATTACCATTCATATTTATCATCATCATTATCATTTCGATCATAACTTGTGTTTTCTTGATTTATATATTAACATTAAAATAATTTTATAATTTGTGTCTTAAAGGTCATATATACTTTTATTTATTATGTCTTAAATGTCCAGTTATTATTTTGGTGCTTTTTTCTGATTTAGCGGATGAGTGGATGACCAGCTAAGTTACGGATATATATTCTACTATAGTTTACTGGCTTGGTCGTTTTATTTTTTACATTATAACGTCAATTTATTATTTTATGCTATGATGTTAAATGATATGATATTTAAAATTGAAAATATATAAAAAAAATGCAATGGTATCATGCCATTTAATTGTAATTGAAATTACAATTAAACTATATGATATTATTGCATGTTTAAATGATTTAATATTATTGCATTTAAATTCATTTAATTAAAATCACTATAGTACCTGTGAGAATTTGAAATTTGATGTTTACTATTCTCTATATGCTTTATAATTTTAGATCATTCATGGATATCCCATGTTATGTAAAATATGTTTAAATCATTATTTTCTTTCGTAGCTACAGTGTCTAAACTTTCAGGTTCACAAATGGAATTGTTATTATCATTCTTATATACACTCATTATATTATTTATTATTATAATATTCATTCACTATAGAGCATTTCTCTGCCAAATAAGCAAATGACTGAACTCGACCCTCTCCGATTTGGATTAAACTTTGCACATGTCTTCGGAATTGATGACGATGGATTTTTCGCCGGTTAAGGGAATTTTTTGACTCAAGACAATTTTTTCAAAAGGGCGTATGTGTTTTGTCATGCGTATTTTTCAAAAAATCATAACTCGAAAACCGTTGGTTGTAATAAAATTGCGTCTGAGCAGAAGTTGTAGTTAATTAATTTGACTTAATGAAAAAAATATGTACACTGTAAAAATTTTTTTGTTTTTCTGCAAAAAAAATCAAAAACTTAAAAATCAATAAGCAAATCTGTCCAACGTACGATTTTTATAAATTTTTTTTCGAAAAGGCTTTGTGTCATAATAAGAAGAATAGAAGTTGTTCTACGATGGAGCAACTTAAGATAAAAAAGTTCTTAGAAGTAAGAAAAATTCAATATATTTCTAATTTGTTGTTTTTGCATGAATAACCATATTTTAATAATATAATACGATTCTTCTAGTGATTTTAAACAAAAATGCTCTCGGTGAGCAACATTCTAAATGTATCCGTTTACGAGATAATTTGAAATTAATGTCTAAAAAATGGCTTTTTCCATGAAAATATCCCTTTCTCAAATGTTAGTCGTGATTGTTCATCTGCAAAAGTATTCTTTTCAAATTGTACATAAAATTTTCTACAATATACCTTTTATTACCGTGAATACTAGACAAACTGATTCCTGATATTTACTGTAGGTAACACGACAAAATTTGCTGCTTTTACTTACAGTATATTATGAAAACCTAACCTGAAACAAAAATAATTAGTATTCATGTTAGTGTACAAGCGTATTTTGTTCGGGTAGAAACATAATGTATTTAGTTAGTTAAACTGTTTATTCCAGTAAGAATACAATTGTTACACCCATTTATACCTGCATTCCCTTTGGTGTCGACAGAAAATATAATTTACATGCATACCCCTGCACATACCAAGGTACAAAATGCACTTTAGGTACAAAAAATACCTAAAGTGCGTACCTAGTACGTATAAAAAGGATTACATTACAAAGTCAAAACATCAGTTTAACAGTGTCTTTCATAAGTAGCGTAAAGTGTAAAACGATTTGAAATGGAACTCGAAACAAAGTATTGTTGTACACCTTTTCGTGAAATCGGGAGACGGTGTTCGCCTAAACATAGAAATTTAACTGACAAGTTACTTGAAAAACTTTTATCCATGCAGTGTACGGTCCATTTGGACACGTCATTAAGAATTTTTTATTCATGTCGGTTATATTCGTATCGTCGTAATCCTGTCGAAAGAGTGGAGCAACCAGAAAACGGTGGACATGACGAAGCACCAACTACATCACGGAACGATTTGGAGGAAATACCATCGGCAGCATCAATTACCTCGGCATCTTCTCAGGACAGTGACCTACCGGATTATTCCAGGATACACAACATTGAGTTATTCAATAATGGAATAGCAGGAATAAATGTGTCTCCGATATCCATTAGAGAATTTAAAAACGATAAATACCGTCGGCAAAAATTTGCCGAAATTGTAGCAGGTATTAGAAAATATCTATTCAGCTTACCACCACAAGAAGAAGTCGAAGAGTTAGCTACATTGAAAACAAAGGTTGTGGAATATGATGAAATTATTTCCAAATTGAAAGAAAAATTCATAGAACCAGATTGTTCGAGAATAGATAAAATACGTATATTAACAGTTTTGCCTAATTCGTGGACGATTCAGCAGATAACGAGCAAATTTGAAACAAACAAATACCTTGCATTACAAGCAAAAGAATTGGCAGCCGAAAATGGAGTATTGGCTACCCCCAACGACAGATCGGGGAATCGTTTGAATCCGGATATAAAGAATCAAGTGATACAATTTTTTGACGAGGACGACATCAGCAGAGCCATGCTGGGACAAAGAAATTATGTCTCTGTAAACACTAATGGTAAGCGTCAACAAATTCAAAAACGGTTATTACTTTCATCACTTAGAGAAACTTTCACTCGATTTAAAGAAGTCAGTGAACATAAAATTGGATTTAGTACTTTTGCAGCATTACGACCAAAACATTGTAAATTGCTAAATGCTTCAGGTTCTCACAACGTTTGTGTTTGCGCAATTCACGAAAATATTGATTTAATGCTTCACAGTTTAAAAAAATATTCATTCAACACTGATTGTAATCAACATTTTGAGAAGTTATTGTGTAATTCATCATCAAGATCAAAATATTGTTACCTCCGTGAATGCGAAAATTGTCCCACGCTGTCAGAATTTGAGATAAGATTTTTAAAAGAACTTGAGAAACATAACTTGTCTGAGATATCGTTCGAACAATGGATTACAACTGATAGATGTAATTTAGAAACGCTATTAAAACCTGTGGATGAATTTGTTGAATATTTTAGCGAGAAATTAGAAAAACTATTAACTCTTGATTATATAAAAACAAAGCAATCTAAATGTTTAAAAGATACAAAGTCTTCATTAAAAGAAGGAGAAGTAGTTATTATTTGAAATTTTGCAGAGAATTATTCATTTGCACTTCAGGATGCTGTTCAAAGTCATCATTGGAACAATGATCAGGCTACAATTCATCCGTTTGTTATTTATTATATGGAGTCAGGAATGCTTAAAAATCTAAGTTTTGTTGTAATATTAGAAGTTCTAAGACATGATACAATTGCGGTACAAGTATTTGTTTCTAAATTACTAGCGTATTTAAATCAACTAATGAATATAAAAAAGGCCATTTTAATGTCTGATGGGGCTGCTCCCAATACAAAAATAGAAAAAAATTGCAAGTCTCTGCAAATTTAAAAAGAAATACAACATTGATTCTGAGTGGCATTTTTTCGCAACTTCACATGGTAAGGGACCATGTGATGCAATTGGCGGCACATTAAAACGAATGGCAACAAGAGCAAGCTTGGCCAAACAACATGAACATCCAATAACAAGTGCGAAAACTTTGTATGATTGGGATATTAAGAGAAATCAAGAAAATTTCACAAAAATATCATTTTGCTATGTTTCACAAGAAGAATATGAAGAGGGAGCTGCAGAATGGGGTGGTAGTTATCAGCAAACAAAAATGATTCCTGGTACACAGAAATATCACTCCTTCATTCCGGTTGCAGATAATAAAATCGCTGCGAAAATATTTTCAACTGACGAAATACTGAGTTTTCATAATATTTATAGGAATGTTTGGAAAAAGTGTTTGTAAAAATGTAAATACCAAAATTTTTATTTGGTAATTAAGATTCGAAGATGTTCAATCTTCTTGGTGTCAAAAGGATGGTTATTGAAAATTTCATGTACAATTTGAAAAGAATACTTTTGAAGATGTACAATCACGACTAACTTTTGAAAAAAGGATATTTTCATGGAAAAAGCCATTTTTTCGACATTACTTTCAAATTATCTCGAAAACGGGTACATATAGAATGTTGCTCACCGAGAGCATTTTTGTTTAAAATCACTAGAAGAATCGTATTATATTATTGAAATATGGTTATTCATGCAAAAACAACAAATTAGAAATATATTGAATTTTTCTTACTTCTAAGAACTTTTTTATCTTAAGTTGCTCCATCGTAGAACAACTTCTATTCTTTTTCTTATAACTTAGAGTCTTTTTAGAAAAAAAATTATAAAAATCGTACGTTGGACAGATTTGATAATTGATTTTTAAGTTTTTGATTTTTTTGAAGAAAAAAAATTTTTTTTTACAGTGTTCATATTTTTTTCATAAAGTCAAATTAATTAACTACAACTTCTGCTCAAACGCAATTTTATTACAACCAACGGTTTTCGAGTTATGATTTTTTGAAAAATACGCATGACAAAACACATACGCCCTTTTGAAAAAAGTGTCTTGAGTCAAAAAATTCCCTTAACCCGAGGAAAATCCATCATCACCAATTCCGAAAACATGTGCAAAGTTTCATCCAAAACGGAGAGGATCGTGCAAGATTTTGACTTTTTCCGGCTGATTTCATCTGGAAACGCTCTATATTTTATATCCTTGTAATATTCATTCTCTATATTTTATGTGTTACTATATGACATTGAATATATATTGGGAAGGGAGGGAGCATCAGGGTCTCACTCAAGTTGGAATTGCACATCGACTGGTATGACAAGCGGCGTCAATGAGGAAACAAACAGTATCATTATCTTTATCCTACCGATTCGATTATGATGCTGTGAATTCTACTCCAACAGTTTCAGCACCCTTCTTAACAAGCCATCCCGTAGAATGCTTAATAAGTATTTCGAATTGGGTTATTCGATTTGTTGGATAGTATCCCTATAGGATAGGCCCTTCATACAACGTTATTGGAAATACTAACCGGTAACTCAATTTGATCTTGCTATTAAGTGGAACTGCATACATGACATGGTCTTAGAAGGGATGGTGGCTAAAGCTTGCTTCAGATAGAATTGGAACAAAAACAATTGCCTGTATTTCAGTTATTTATTATTGAATTCAAGATCTTTTTTTATACAAATGTGCGGTTTCTTCATACTTTTAAGAAAAAATACGGATAAAATTATTCGTCATGGTTTCGAAGGAATTCTAGAATTTTTCCTGTAACACCTTCTTCGTCCATCGTTTTAGCTATCTTATTCCACCAGGTCTTCATCTGATTGATGTCTTTGACAACCTTTCCTTTGCCTTGAGTCTCCTCTTCATGATTGCCCAGTATTTCTCAATAGGGCGGAACTGGGGGCAGTTGGGTGGGTTAAGATTTTTCGGAACAACCTGGACCCCTTTCTCTGCATACCATTCTTGAACGACTTTGCTGTAATGACAGCTTGCCAAATCTGGCCAAAACATTACGGGATGGTCGTGGGATCGAATGAACGGCAAAATTCGTTTTTGGAGACACTCTTTTTGGTATAGTTCCGACGTCATTGTCTTATTTGTAACGAAAACTTTCGTTTTTTGCCACAGCTGCAAATGCCCTGCCAAATCATGAATTTTCGTTCAAATTTGTCGGCAAAAACAAATTTAAATTTGGCTGGAACATCCCCCCGAGCCGTTGCCAAGTAAAACTTTTGACCTGGGATTTGCCCGAAGTCAGCCTTGACATAGGTTTCATCGTCCATCAGAAGACACCCGTCGAACTTGGTCAGCACCTGGTCGTATAGCTTCCGAGCACGGATTTTGGCCACACTATTCTGTTTTATGGTCCGATTTGGCTGTTTGCTAGCTCGATACGACTTGCTTCCTTCCCGGAGTCGAGTTCTCCTCACGGTACTATGGGCAGCACCGAATTTTCTGGCCAAATCACGGTCCGACAGATTGGGATTCCTCTTAATCGTCTTCAAAATCTTACCACGCATTTCCCGGTCGACAGTTCCACTCCGACGATTAGCTTGAGGCTTCCGAATTGTCGTCAATGTTTCCTTATTCCGTTTGATAACGCGCCATACGGTATTTCTGGGCAATTTCAGCTGCTTAGCTAGCCTAGATGCAGACCACAATGGATTTTCCAAATAACTGTGCACAATTTTTTCCCTTCTTTCGGCTTCCATGTTGATTGTTTACAAAGTACAGTTGATTTGCGGAATGTCAAAAATACATACGTGAAGCTGTCAAAATTCCCGACACGTGGGCGCCAAGAACTTCCAAATTCGTCCACCAGGAGCGCCACAATATGAGCAAAAGTTTGTTCCAATTCTGAATGAAGCAAGCCTTAGCTTACATATATACATACATACATACATATGAACAAACAACTCCCAGAAATATTTCGTTCGCTAGCCTTACCGCCCAAACACAATGATAACGGAAATGGAACGGAAAATGGCAATTTGGAAAGTCGCTGAAAATGACTTCGATATGTCCAATTAGAATCCGCTTGGATCTAGCTTGTTTTCTTTCCGACAAGTAGGAATACTCAGATCGGGCTTTGCCGTTTTCCGTTGCCGTTATCATTGTGTTTGAGCCATTAGCTAGCTAAGGCTTTAGTCATTTCAATGGAACGAGTTGGCAACATCATGCATTCTGTTTTGGGTATGAAGAAGCTCTGCGCGCGATGGGTGCCGCGTTTGCTTACAATGGACCAAAAACGCATTCGTGTTACAACAACAGAGAACAGACATCCAAGCTGGAGTTCCCTCCGTGTGTAAATGTCTGTAACTGCTATTTTAAAATTACAGCTCTTTTCCATTAGTTTTGGTGAATTGTATATTGATGGCGCAACTTGCGTGCCTCTAGATTTGATAGTCTGTCAATTGTAGTTTGGTGAAACCTAGACTAGGCTTTTGCTTCTAAAAATTTACCCAGTAAATTGTGAAAATAATATTCGAGCCTGTTACAACCTCTCAAGAGAATTTGAGCAAGTTTACACGCAATCCGAAGGAGTTTGTGCGCCAATTCATAACCATGGATGAAACTTGGATCCATTACTACACACCGGAGTCATCGCAGCTGGCAAAACTGTGGGTTCCGCCGGGCGAAAGTGCTCCAAAGCGCCCGAATCGATGGGCCTCCGTGTTTTGGGATGCAAGGTGTAATATTCATCGACTATCTTGAAAAAGGTAAAACCATAACAGGCGCATACTATGAAGCGTTATTGGATCGTTTGAAGGATGAAGTCCAGAAAAAATGGCCGCATTTGCAGAGAAAAAGTGTGCTCTATCATCACGGCTCCTGTCAATGCGCCTGCTAATTCATCTTCAATTGCTCAAGCAAAATTGAATGAAATTCGGATCAATTGGTTCCCCATCCACCGTTTTCACCAGACATGGAGCCCAATGACTTCTATTTGTTCCCAAACCTGAAGAGATGGCTCACAGGTAAACTATTTTACTCAAATGATGAGTGCATAGCTGAAACCGATGGCTATTTCGAAGGACTTCTGAAGGAGTACTATTGGGATGGGATTAAATAAATTAGAAAATCGCTGGACTTACTGTATCGACCTAAAAGGAAAGTATGTTGAGAAATATAACCGAAATTGTAAAAAAAAAAAAAAATGTTTTCGAGACTTTTCAGGCAACCTAGTAAAGAAGTACTTTTTGCCACTCAAAGTCGGTGCATAAAGTAATACATTATTGAACTGATTATTTTGGCACTTAAAATATGACGGAAAACAGCCTATTATGAAGCACAGTTTCCAAAAACATGTCAGAGTCAAAGTGTGGCATAATGGTAGATTTTGACTGTTATAGTTGACTTCCATGTATACATTTGCTCGTAGAATTTGCTGCTTGATGCAAAATTTTAGTAAATTAATCCTATTATGTAATAAATTCCAAGGTGCAGATTTTTTATCACGTTTCATATATATGTGAAGTTCAATAATTAGGATGAGTCCTGGAAAAAACGTATTTTGAATGTATTAAAATTCATTGCGACATTCCAAAGCACATGGGATAATGTAGCGCATTATGCATCTAATTTTTAGCAATAAAAAAAAGAAGGCGATTATTCTATTCTATACGATCGCGTTATGAAAAACAGTCAAATATCGTGCATAGTTTCATAATAGTTATTCGAGTAAGATAATTACTACCAAATAATACAGTATTGCAACATTATATGCAATGATTTGCTTATGATTCTATTGAAATCAGCTGGGGTACAATATGCAACTGATTATTTATTGAAGATAAGTAGACCATTACTTTACACTAATGCATGATGAAAAACAGCCTATTGTAAAACTAACAGACAAAAATGAATCATTATGTACACAGAAAAAAATAATTAATTTTAACAAGCGTGTAAAATATCCTCTCGTTTAGATCCAAGCTAAAGGAAGCGTAAACAACGAAATTGTTTGCGACTTTTCATGTGCCATACAACAATATTGGCAATCTTTCATACAACAGGCTGGATTCAGGCGTTATCTGGCTTAAATTTACATGAAATATCCCATTACTCTCTGGCAAATCTAGCATTCCCTTTATGTGCATTAGATAACGCAGAAAGTTCAATGTTTATTTTTATCTGTGTAAATTCAAATATTTTCAACGTTTGAAATTGCATGTCAAGGAAAATAATCCCTCAAACTTACTTAAACTTCGCCCTTTTGTGTAACATATTGAAGTAGCTGGGAATGTATTATTCCACTGGAGATAAGATGTTTCTATATTAATGTTCACTGTTTCGTCAAAACTTTCCAAAGTATACAGCAGTATTAAGGTCATTGAAGTGAACGAACAAATGATCATAGCCAGCCAGAACATTCTGCAATAAAATAATGACTTAGACAATTTCAAGCATTGGTGATTCAATGAACTTACTTTCCAAGAACATTACACCTGGAGCCAAGGTACTTTAACCCATGTATTGAACAATTATCAAGAAAATATATTAACGATATTCCAATTTTGTTCCACATGTTTAGTTTGTTGCAATAAATACACTGAGCGCGATAGACGAAATAACATATGGTGGAATATCGCTTAAAACAACAAGAACAAGAAGCGGGTAATTATGACTACACAAGTGCATTAAATATTGCATGAGAATAATTGTTTCACAAGCTGTGCAGTTCCTGATTAAAGTTTCTTGTAGTGGAATGATGTGAATAATTGTTCGCATGTGTGCAGGAGCGGAAGCCTATAATTTTTTTTATAGACACTTTTAACGTTTTCAATACAACACAGTTTGAAAGAAATATTTAATTTCGAAAAAAGAAGCAAAAAAATATTGTTAAATAACTATAGCTAATTGATCATTTTACCTTGATTAAGCAATGAGCGTTGAATGAGCTAGGGTTTAAATAACCACACATTTCCGGAACCAGTAAAATTGGAGATACATTTTGACGAATGGGGCTTTTGGTAAGCAAACGATTAAAAAAGATCGAAAGCTTGTAGATTCATAGGGTTAATAGCTATTGAGAAATTGTTGTTGTTTGTTTGTCTTTTATTTGAGAGGCTTTCAGCTGGCGGCTTGTTCGTCCCTTGTGAATTGGGAAATTCAAAATTCCAATTTAAAAAATGTCTATGTCATATAGAAAACTTTCTGTACGAGCTAGACATTTTCGTTAAGGCGTCTTCTTGTACCCAAAAGCAAGTTTCAGGTTTACAACAGAGGCCAGCATAGAGTTTAATTCTCACTAAGTGTGGCGCCCGCATCCTATCCGCTGTTTATGTGTTTGTAATGCAGCCCAGCTTGATCATGTTCGGGCCTGGCAGATTTTCGTTTTAAAGTGTTTTTATTGATTAGTGCGATTGTTTTATTGCTTTTAGGACATTTTATTATGGCGTTTATCATTTGAATGCGGGAATTTTTGGAATTCTCAATTATTTGTTTATATTCGAACGCGAAAGTTGTTTTTTAAGGCAGTTAGAAGTAGACCGCGCTCTTGAATTGACGTTTTTCAATTTTGCTCTTTGATTTTTTCTGCAAAATGAAGTTTAAGTGCCCAAACTTTGAACAAGGAACTGAAAAATATAAGTTGGTGTAATTTTGTAAGCAGTTTATATCACAATTGGTATTGGCGGTATTGAAGTTTCAACGGGTAGTGAAACTACGTCAATGAAAATCCGAAACCTAAAAGTTAGTGTCAAGTCCAACCGAAAGTAAGAGTAGGTTTAAAAGTGTTTCTCCTTGTGGAACTTTCAATAATGTAGTTGTGACAAAGAAAACAAAGACAACAATGTCCACAAGAGCAACAATAATTAATAGTTCCATCTCGGTTGAGACGGCAACAGTCGGAGTTAGTGATAACGATGGGGGGCGATTTAGCCAGGGAATAGCAATTTAGCAGACCGCATTGATCATGGGCGTAGTCCAACACAGATGCAGCATTCTTCGAATCTCAACATTGTGATTTTGACTTATAGCAATCGGAATGCTAACCAGTCGGACCCTGCAAAGGGTTTTCGGGCAATTGAGAGGTGATAAGTGCTCAAAATAACTTGGAGCGAGGCTGGTAATTGTTTTCCATTTTGTCCCTATATAACTTTATTTCAAACCTACATCATATATAATTTAACGTTATTATGAATTATTATCATTTATAACAGCGCCATTATAAATCTTTTGAGTGATTCTTCAGTACAGATAGAAACACAATAGTGCTGGCTACCATATTCTACAAATAGTTGAATGAAAAACGTAACGCTGAATTGAATATGAATGAAAGAGAAAGTAATCAAAGAGAGGCTCTCAATTTCAGAGTCGCCCTAATGAAAAAAAAGATATGATCAAAACACTTATCAAGGTGAATCCTGATTCATCGAGCCCTATCTACTAACATAGAAAAACCTCCTTTCTGTGACCTTTGTGGGGATTACTCCCCGTCTCATTCAGTTGATTCATTGTGCAATTCCACTGATTCTGATCAATCACGCACAGAAAAAAATAATTTATTTTAACAAGCGCGTAAAATTTCCCCTCGTGTAATTCCAAGTCAAACAACGATATTGTTTGCAATCTTTCATACAACAGGCTAGATTCAGGCGTTATCTGGCTTAAATTTACATGAAATATCCCATTATTTTCTGCCAAATCTAGCATTCCCTTGATGTGCATTAGATAACGCAGAAAATTCAGTGTTTCTTTTTATCTGTGCGGAATAGCAACCATTAATACTTGCAGTCAGTCAAGCTTAACTAAGCTAAGCTAAGTAAGGAAAAGTTGTTGTTGAGGTATTCTACAGCTGTCTTTGTCTTCGATTTTGTCGTTTGACCATTCGGTTCTGAGGGGTTTTAGAATTACTGAGAAAATGTATTGTCTGCTTTGATATATCATGTACATGATCTTCAGTAATAGCCCCCTGGATGATCCACATTCAACTCTTTGATCCGAAATCCTTTGATAGGCGGAACATATTTATCAAGCTATTTCTTTTTTTCGATTATTTTGCAAGCGCCTATTTACTCACGTAATTTAAACCACTGACGCCAGGAAGACGACTTCACCACCTGGACCCTACATATCGCACCCATCAACACATGGGCAGAGACCAACGGCTTTATTTCCTTTCCGAAGAAAGACGTGACCAGAGATTTTTTTCGTCCCCGCCTGTTCACAAGCATCAGTAGGTGAAGGAACAAAAGGAACCCCACAGGATAAGATTGAGCTAGTTATCACCACTGCAATCTATCGCTTTGCAGAAACTTTTTTTAATTAAGTTTAATTACAGCATCTTCAATTTTTCTGATGGTAACTGGAACTTGATCCTGGAGATAAAAATACACTACCAAAATGACATATAAATTTCTGTCCCCTAATACCGACACATGCAAGCGTAGCACATAAGAATGAGTTGAGAAAATAAATTGTCGAATTGCATATGTCTCAGTTTCATGAGACATCCCAAGTAATCACGAGGCTGTACCAGAGTAACCACGAGCATGCATATATAGGGCATATGTATTACGTCTAGTGCATCATTGAAGTTGGACTAAAGCTGAAAAGGGCCCCACTAAGATCGAACCAATGCTATATTTTTTGTAATGCCATAAGACATATGCTAAAGTAGCATTATTGCGTTGGTAAAGCATCACTATACTGTATACATCCTAAGGCTAATATAACGCTTCATTACTTGACAACTGTTGAATTGATGCAATCCCGCATTACCGATGTTGATTTTGGGTTGAATAAGTGCAATAATATAATGCGTGTAGTTACTTGGGATTATTTCACACGAAATCTTTCTATACGTTCTCCGACTTTTTACATACATGAATTACGTCTCGTGTTCAATTCAGAATTTCTAAGTGTGCTGTGTCACGAGGACAATCTAAATATTAAGGAGTTAACTGAGAATGATTTTTGGTGGAACGGTCCACAGTTTCTCCTCACCATCGATTACAAAGAAGAGAAGTCAGTTTCACTGAAAGACGGTGACATTCCTGGGTTGCGAGATCGATTGGTCGCCTTACCGGTAATTAACTAGTGAATTTCCATGGTTAAAGAATTTTTCCTCATTCTGTAAGATTCAACGAATTGTGGCATTGTTACGGTTCATCTCGAGCGCTAGAAAGATAGTGGAATATAGGTTTCTGCCACCGTACCTCTCGATACCTGAACTTCGAGCTGTAACTTATCTTATAGTACAGTTTGAAGGAAACATTTAATTTCCTGCTTTATCTAATAAACAAAACAGAATGCTAGATTTGGCTTAAGTTAATGGGACCTTAAGGGTAACCCACAATTGATACGTTGAGGATGCGTTGACGTAAATTTGACAGAAAACCTATGGGAAAACTGTCAAATCCACGCAAACGCATCCGCAACGTATCTATTGTGGACCAGCCATTACATGTAAAGTTAAACCAGACATCTTTGGAATCAAGTCTGTTGTATGGAACATTGCAAACAACGTTACATGCTGTATAAATATTGCATACAATTACACTGTTTACGCTTGCAATTAGACGAGGGGAAATTTTACGTCTGTTAAAATTCATTTTTTTTGTGTAGTACGGTTCCAACATCAGGAGTTCACCAAAGTGATCGAGTATTTAGCTTGGGAAAATCGCGAAAATCTACAGACTGGATGCAGCAGCGTTCGATATCTTTGTGACAGTAGTTCTTGTTACTCAATACGTGGTTGATCATCAGGAAGGTGTTGAAAGGCTGCGTCAATTGGTTCTGGACCAATCGTACTAACATTGATCAACAAATAAGAGATTTACAATTCAACTGAATTATTTATCTTATTCTCATCTCATTTATCTCATCTATTCAAGATAGTTGGACTAGATTTCGTGGGACCAATTTATGTCAAGCAGTCAGTGCGGAAGTCCTGTCGGGGGCTTCATTTATGAATTTGTGTGCAAAAATATAAATGTCCTTTTCTATAAGTTCGCCAAATCACCCCAGAGGTTTCCGGTGGGGCCATTGTGGTAAATTAATCTTTTCATGCCTACCGAAGAACTCTCCAGGTGAAGTAAAAAAGAAAGAGCTGTCACACGACGACAAATGTCTTCTCCGGGGCCCTCAGAGGTTCCGAGAGAGGCCAATGTGGCTAATGGTTCTTGTCAGCCCTACCAAAAGTCTGAAGAAAAAGAATGAAGAAAAAAACATGAAGAAAAACTCGTCACACCACGTGGTTTGGCGCAAAACAGGTTCCCCCAGGACACCCCAGAGGTGGCCAGAGTGGCCATTGTGGCTAACGGTTCTGTTTCATGCCAACCAAAAATCTATCCAGGAGAAATCATGAAAATGGCATTTTTTCTTCATTCTTTTTCTTTAGATTTTCTGTAGGCCTGAACAGAACCATAAGCCACATTAGCCTCTCTCGGAACCTCTGAGGTGGCCCGGGGGAACCTGTAGGAGCGGACATTTGTGTTTTGGAAACAAACCACGTCGTGTGACAGCTCTTTCTTTTTTATTTCACCTGGAGAGTTCTTTGGTAGACATGAAATGGATAATTTACCACACTGGCCCATCCGGAAACCTCTGGGGTGATTTGGCGAAACTTATAGGAAAGGACATTTATATTTTTGTACCAAACCCCAGTGGTTTCCAGAGAGACCACTGTAACCAATGGTTCTTTTCATGCCAACCGAACGTCTCTCCAAGAGAAATCACGAAGAAAGAGCCATCGCAATTGACTATGTTTAAGACGATCACCGTATTTGTCAAACTGATGAAGGAACACTAGTTTAGCAGCGACCGATACAGAACACGGTAACATAATATAGTAGCGACCGATGTGAGATTGAGTGACTAAACTAAAATGACAGCTCGATGCGCTAGTATTTTAGTCGCCCAGATAGTTGTGCCCGATACGGATGCTCTAATCAATCCACAACAATCATTTCGAAGAGGAAGAGTTCAGCTATCTGATAGAATTGGTGGCTTACATGGGTAGCCTTTGTACCACGAGAAATTTACGGAAGAAGTCATTGCTTAGGTATGTCAGTTAGGTCCTAATGAAAAATCTTTGTCGCATGCAGAGGAATGACCCATGGAGTGCGTTGTAGTGTGCGTGCGCTAAACGTCACTAAGCCTTATTACCATAGACTAACTTTAAAACCAGTAGGTCCCATACAAAAACGATTTTTTTCTTGGATCAGTCAGTACTAGCACATCGGTCCCAAGCTCGGTCCCGAGCTTAATAATGCGCCCCTTATAATGAACTCACATGAACACACTCTCAAATATTCTGTCAAAATAACACAGCAAATCAAAACAAAGGCGCAAATATGTACAGCAAGGTGCTGACTTCAAGGTGTATTTCGGACCAAGGGGTTCTACAACAGTGAACCAATCTCAAATCGCTAGTTGCATATTGATTGTTGTAATTACTGCATAGTAGGAATCAAAAAACCACTAATGGGAAAAATTTAACCCATTTTTCAAAACTGTATGCTGCTGTCAAAAAAAGGGTAAATAAAAAACCAGAAGATGGGTAAAATATTACCCACTGGGATAATTTGTCATTTTAAATTATATGGGTATTTTTTCACCCATAAATGGGTATTTAAAAAATTTCAGCTATTTTGCTCCTGCCATCCACTTCTCGCCATTTCGGATTTCGGAAAGTTTCAGTCGGAAATAGTCGTAGGTTTTGACTTAATATTTTCTATTTGCAGGATGATACAACCAAGGATACAATATCATTAAGCCTCAGCTGATAACTGATGGTGATAAATATTAGCTCTACTTAGGGTGTAAACCCTGGCAGAAAACAGCAATTCTGGAAGTGGCTAAGAATCAAATTCAGCATGATATTCGATGAGAAATAAAACTTAGGTTTAACAGAATTGTTGCTTGCGTTTTTCCCCTCTTACGGTAGAAATAAAATTCCCATTAATGGTAAAATTTTATCCATTTAACAAAAAAGGGAATCTACCCCTAAAATGAGCAATCTCAATTTACCCATTATGAAGTATTTCACATAGATGTCATAAAATTGGTATATTTTACCCATTTTCCAAAAATAATTCATTTTTAAAGATGGGTTAACTAGTAACCAATTTTTAAAATTTATGCCAAATACTCATAAATGGATAAATCGAGCGTACTCATTTAAAGGGTTGACTCCCTTTTTGGGGAAATGGGTGAAATTTTACCCATTGATGGGTTTTTGAGTCTTATCGTGTGAAGACTCACCACACGCTAAGATCAGTTTACCCAAATATGGTTGAAGAATACCCATAACCGCGAAAAGTGTACATACCCATTTACGTTACTACTAATATTTGCGTATTTTATCTCATTAAAATTTACTCAAATATGGGGAAAGCCAACATTACCCAGCCCTTTTTTTTTTTTTGCGATTATGGGTAAATTGAGCTTAGCGTGCAAGGTGGCTCTAATACATCAGGTGGTCTATTTTCTTCAGTTGGCAAGGAAGACGGGTTGAGTAGCGGGGTATCAAAGGGAACGTCAATTAATCATGTCTCGCAAAAATTGTACTATTTATGGATGTAGTGAGGCATTACCAATGCAATAATGCTACTTTAGCAATGCCTTACACAGTCGTTTACAAAAACCCATAAATTGGTTAAAAAACACCCATTTTCGCTAGAAGTGTCTCTCCCCATTTAATGGGTAAACTTGATTTACCCGTTAATGGGTTAAAGCAGTCTCTGTCACAAAATGGGTATTTATTCACCCATTGCTAAATAGCCAGGTTTCCCCAAAATAGGTAAAAAAATATCTAGTTTTGCATGTAGATTATTTAGCAGTTTGATAATTTGTAAATTGATGGTACTTAATGAATACATAAAATACAAAAAAATATGAAATAAAATACTTTTACTAGTCTTTATTCATGCCTTTTCTGGTGAAGCTATTCGAACGACGAATCTATCAAAAAATCAATGTTTCTGCGTCCAACTTCTTTCATAATTCCTCCATGTTCCGTGCACACAAAGCGGTTGTTAACGCTAGTTTTAACAATCGACGACCTGGAAGCTAATTTTGAAGCATTAGATTCTTATAGTACGTTCACACTACAGCTTATATTACGTGAAATAGAGTATCTTGGGGCAGGCCTTCAGTGCATGTATGGGTGGCTGTGTTCCGGCGTAGGAAACCTAGCATCGCATTAGCTTTCGCAGTTGTCCGGATGTGTTCGTTAAAGCGTAGTTTACTATCAAGTATGACGCCAAGGTCCTTGATCGACGTGACTCTATCTAATGGCAAATTGATCAGCCCGTAGTCAAAAGACACTGTAGTCTGACATCAAGTGAACGGCATTACTTTACATTCATCTGCATTCCGTTCATTTCGCACCAAGTTGAAACACGTTTAGCATTAGCAATGCACCGTAATCCGTAAAAATAAAATATAAACAAAATCAAATTGAACAATTGTTTTATTATTAACGGTTGGCTACAATATACTAGTGAACCAATAGATGGGTATCGAGGCTCTACACCATATTTATAGATCGCAGTTTTCTGTATTATAATAATTCCCGAGAAAATATCTCTCCTGAAGTATCCGTTTCCGTTTTTCGCAGCCTTTAACAGTATGTTGTTTGCTGCCGCACACCAAACATCCCGTTTTGGCCATTTTTTGGGTTTTAAAATACTTCCAAATACTGCATGACTTCTCCGTATGTCCCTTCTTAAGGCAAATACGACATGTTAGTTGTTTTTTGTATGAAATACACACATGCCCATGTTCCTGTGTACATCGTCCACATGTATTACAGTGCTTGTAGCTTGGCTTCACACACCAGTTACATCTGATACAATGTCGGTAAGTTGCGCCGTTCTTCGAAGCACACTTTTTACACACAAAGCAATGTCGGTTAGTTTTATGTACAGATTTATGGCATTCCGAGCACCATTTATAGCCTTCTTTATAAGGTAGATGAAATATATCTAATGGAACATTGGTGAACATACGGACAGGTGATCCATGTTTCAAACTTTTCGCGCCGTTGTGATAAGTAAGGTGATTTGTGTAATTAACTTGATAGTCCGACATTTCCATGGATGGCATTTCGTTCCTAATATATGTTTCCATGAAGTATGGAAAAATCCAAAACGTTGGTAAAATCTGTTGAATAAATTCGTTGGTGTCATTGTACAGCTGGTTAATCTTACGAATAGTATTTCCTAGTAACTCCGTGCGACAGCCAAATGGTGGATCAGTGAAAATACAAATTTGATCATTCGAACTGGAAACAAAACATGTAATGCAATCTGTATAAGAGGCCATATTTCATAGTTAGTACTTACTTATTCGTTACTAAAAACCTACTGAAAATGCTTTCAGCTCTAGTTCGGTTGAAAAAAAAATTGTTGAACATATTGTAATGTAAATACAATGACTCGTCATAAAACCAATGGAACCGATTATCAATGTCCAACAATAAAGAGCGTATATCAGTCTTCGATAGTAAGTGTTCATGAAGCCTTGGAGCTCCTATACAAATAACTTTTGTTATTTTAAGCTCTTTGAGAATACTTTCGAAGCAGGTCAACGTAGAATCACTGAAAAAATATTGTGCTTCGTTACCATCCTTGCTTAGCGGTGCCAAAAATCTCGTGGGTTGTTGTAGAACACGTTCTGAGAGATTTTCAAACAATTCATGGTTTTCGTGACCTTTCAATCTAGATGTCAGCAGCATCTGTTGGCACTGTTTACAGTATACTTTTTCAGAAGCTCTTTTGTTACGAATCTGTAAGTATTAAAAATGTATAGACAATATTAGGCAGAACAGTGTTAACTATCTAGGTTATCAGTTTATGTATTTATGTGGAAGTGGATTGCTTATTTGAATTGGAAATGTGATTTTTGCTTTGGCAACGAAAGAAAAAATCGTTCCAATTTCAAACGCGTACCCGGCGGGGATACGATTAAAAACTTCGTACGATGCATAATCAAGCGTGAATAATGAATTTAACAGAAATGTTAGATATCCTATTTTGGTTTTCTTCCCTTTCACTACCTAGCGCCTAACCTTAAATCTATTTTTTGACGTAGGACTACGTCTGTGTTTTCAATGCTGGGGTACACGTTCGCATTGCGAAAATTTGGAGCGTCACGAAAAATATATAGGTTTTGAACGTTAATAACTAAGTCATTCCACGATTGATTTTCAAAATGTTTGCACCAATCGATCGGAACATTTTCTACGCTTCGATTTAAATATTAAAAACTATTGATTTTTAACATTCAACTATTGAAATTAACGCAAATATAAGGTGATGTCTTATAATGCCGATTTTTCAGAGTAAATTTACCAAGTACACAGTACTTTGCTAGCACAGACTTCATATTTAAGTAAGGAACGTCTCCTATGCATCAGGAAAAGATATTTAAAGGAGACACGTTGAAATTTTCCTTCAGTCTTTCAGCGATCTCAAAGATGTTGGGTCAGTGCTCGGCTACGCACCGTCACCGGATTGCAGCTCCCACTCGTTCGCATTCACTGTCTGCTATGGAAGGTCTCTACACCGAGTGCGTTGGTGCTGGAGCCCCCGTCTATTTCGCTGCGGTGGTGAAATACCTGGCCGATGAAGTGCTCGAGATGGCAGGAAATACCAACGCGTCGACCAAAATCATACCACGTCACATGCAGCTGGCCATTTACATTCCCACGCACTGGCTCAACATGGCATAGCTTTAAAGGTCGCGTCTCGGAGTAAATGGCTAAACATGTTTAATAACCAACAAACGAAAAATATGTCCATATCTCGACTCTCTTTGGTTGGGGGTTTTGTCCCTGAAAAGGGCATTTTTCTTTTACATAAGGTGATGTGAATTTAACATCCGAAACCATACAGCGTGATGATTTCATTTCCTCGCTGGTGTCTGCCGCAACTAGTGAGGCCCGTCCCCTTTTGTAAAATTTGTTTCGCGTTGCCTTTGTGTTACCACCTTCCTTCCATTCAATGATACCCGATGCCATTATATAAAAAAAACTAGAAGGGACAGCCCAATGGGGTTGTACGCAAAGTTGACGTAGGACTACGTAGTGACATTGCAATTTTTTTTTTCCAATTCATTTGTCTTACATACTAATTTTTACATTTTAAGTGTTTCAGCCCATTGGGCTCTTCAGCTTTGTTTAATTGTTTGTGTTTGTTGTGTTTGTAATGTTTATGTTTTACATGAAAAATTCAGTTCGGCCCTTGGGGCGTTGTTAGTTTTAAAATTTGATAACCTACCTAATCTACAACTAAAACTACAATTTGAAAATCCTAGGGGTGGGGAACCAGATTCCGAATGATCTGGTGATCCGATGTCAGGCAGCGTGCCATGTACCGATTGATAGACTCACTAAAGCGATCGTCGAGCATTTTTATCTCGGCCAGACGGTGGACCTCAGATGTTCTTGTCCTCGGAGGGGTGTTCATTATCATCCTGAGGAACTTATTTTGGACACGCTGGAGTTTCAGGTGATGTGTTTTTGCACAAATCTCCCAGATTGGCATTGCATACTCGATGACCGGAAGTATAATTTGCTTGTAGACAGCAAGCTTATTTTTAAGGGATAATGTAGACCTTCTGTTGATCAATGGGTACAGTAGTTTCAACAGAGTATTACATTTTGTGACAGTTTTGTCAACCTGATCCCTGAAAATAAGCTTGCTGTCTAGAGTGACACCAAGATAGACAGCTGATTTGGTCCATTCCACCGTTGTGTTGTGCAGGCTTATTTTACAATTCTCAGGCGGGACAAGTCTGGGAGAATTTGAATGTGGAAACAGGATGACCTGGGTTTTCGCTGCGTTGATACGAATCTTCCATTCAGTGAAGTATTCTGACAGAACATTCAGGCTTCGCTGCAGTTTCGCGGCAAGCGCTCTTATTACCCTACCATTGTGGACGACTGATGTATCATCGGTGAACAACGAAAGAGATCCATTTTCAGGGAGCGGGGGTATATCCGAGGTGAATAGATTGAACAGAAGTGGACCTAATATACTTCCCTGCGGAACACCGGCGGAGATCTCCTGACTACCGGAAACTGCACCATGCAACGAAACACGGAATGTCCTGTCAGAGAGATAATTTTTAATAATCTTCACCAGGAAGATTGGAAGATTGTATCGCTTGAGCTTGTACACCAAGCCATCATGCCACACATTATCGAAGGCCTTCTCGATATCAAGAAGGGCCATAGCGGATGTTTTCGAAACAGACTTGTTCCGCCTGAGGATGTTCACGACTCGATTAAGTTGATGGACTGTTGAGCGACCATGCCGGAAACCGAACTGCTCATCCAACAGGATATTGAGCTCGTCAGCAGGTGTTAGAAGCCGACGGTAAATCGCTTTCTCAAACAGTTTAGATAGACCTGAGAGAAGGCTGATTGGTCTGTAGCTTCTGGAACATGAAGTATCTTTCCCAGGTTTCCGAATGGGGATGACTTTGGCTGACTTCCAGCACGATGGGAAGTAGCCAAGACGGAGGCATATTTGCGTTAATTTCAATAGTTGAATGTTAAATATCAATAGTTTTTAATATTTAAATCGAAGCGTAGAAAATGTTCCGATCGATTGGTGCAAACATTTTGAAAATCAATCGTGGAATGACTTAGTTATTAACGTTCAAAACCTATATATTTTTCGTGACGCTCCAAATTTTCGCAATGCGAACGTGTACCCCAGCATTGAAAACACAGACGTAGTCCTACGTCAAAACAGCACTTACATTGCAATGTCACTCGATTCCAGTTCGTTCAAGCGACACGTACGGACGTGTTTTTCGCTATCTCGGTTCGAAGTTTTTTTCCTCGTGTTTCGCTCTCGTTCGTTTTCACGCGATTGCGTGTCCAGCTAGAGACATATCGCCAGCTCTTGCCAGCTTGTTAGCGGTGGCAAGCCAAAAGGAAGCTTTGCAAGCGTGCGCAAGTTTTCCCGCTCGACCTGTTGCCGTGGCAATGGGTCGTAAAAATCAACACGTGGTGACAACCACGCCAACGGCATCAGCTCCTGCAAACACATCGAAACCGAGTTGCTCCAAGCGACAACGGCATGACGACGACGGGCTATCGGATCCCAACGCTAGCGAGCAATCGGTTTGCTGCGCTCCCGGTGCAGGACGTACCGAAGCAAGTAAAAATTCCACCGCTTTTCACCACGACCAAAAACATTGCTGCACTGAAAACGGAGCTTGCAGCAATTAAGCTAAATCCGCTGTTCAAGTCGTGCAGCACGGGCACGACAATAATGTGCTCGAGTGAAGCTTAATACAGTGCTGCTGGCGCTCATCTGATCGCAAAGCAACACGAGTTTTTCACGCACGATGTACCCGGAAACAAGCCGATGAAGGTGCTCTTGTGTGGCCTTCCAGCAGAGTACACCCCGGAATTAATTTTCACTGAGCTGCAAGCGGTGGCATTGAAACCCCTGAAGGTGTTCGCGATCAGGCGCCAGCAACAAGGAAACCATCGGGACCAACTTTATCTGGTCCACTTGGAGAAGGGTTCCGTCACAATGGAGGATCTGAAGAAAACACGGGCCCTCTTCAATATCATCATTGAGTGGGACCGGTACCGCCCAAAACAGAATGACGTGACACAGAGCGGCAAGTGTCTGGCATTTGGTCATGGGACCCGAAACTGCCACATGAAACCCCGGTGTGGAAAGTGTGCTGGAGCGCACACAACAATGGATTGCGCCCCGATGGATGAAGGTGCCTCATCAAAGTGCGCAAACTGTGGCGCTAACCACGAAGGCATCAACCGAGCCTGTCCCAAACGAGCGGAGTATTTGGCCATTCGCAAACAGGCGTCCACCAAATCTCGGCCTGGTCAACGCCGCCCACCACCTCGAATGGACGAGGAGAACTTTCCGACGCTTCGGTACCAAGTGCCGAATCTACCACCAGTTCCATTGAACCATCACCATGCAAACCGCCCGTCAGCATCCGTTCAGCAACGATTCGCAGCTGCTGCCGCCGCACCCATGCCGGCACCTCCTCCAGGCTGGGGCAATCCAAATCCGAGTTGCAGTACCTCCACGCAGACACCCATCGATGGACAGCTCTACGACACGGAGCAAATGGTCGAGTTCGTTCAAGAGCTCTACCGCCAACTACGTTCCTGCCGCTCCAAGGAGGAACAGCTCAAAGCCGCCACATCCGTGACGATGAAATTTATCTTCAAACATGGACCATAATCACACCATCAGCATCATAAATTGGTATGCTTGTTCCATCCGGAACAAAACTATAGAGCTCGGTGACTTCCTTAACAGGAAGGCCATCGACATCGCCATCGTCACCGAGACACATCTCAAGCCGGAACACAGCATCTCCATACCCGGGTACCGGATTGTGCGACTTGATCGTAGCGGCTCCAATGGAGGAGGAGTTGCGATCGCCCTGCGCTACAACATCAATTGCCAGCTGTTTCCGAGCATTCAGCTGCAGTCCATCGAAGCCATTGGAGTCGAGGTCGAAACTGCCGTTGGCCCAATCACCATCTTCGCGGCCTATTGTCCCAAGCAAGCCAGCACCGCTAACGGAACAACAACGATCCTACGGAACGACATTCATAAACTTACTCGGAGGCAGGGGCAATTTATCATCGCCGGCGACCTAAATGCGAAGCACGAAACCTGGGGGAACACCCGGCGAAATCGGAACGGAATAATCCTGCAGGAAGACCTGGAAGAGGGACATTACACCTCACCAACATGGGGAACAACATCGCCCAACCGGTAGTACACCAGGAGCTCAGCTCGGACCACTATCCGGTGGTGGCCGAAGTTGGGTCCTCGGTCAACCGTTAGACGGAACTACCATCGTGTCAGATGGGAGAGGTTCCGACAACATGTCGACGACACGGTCGATTTCAACGTGCACCTTGATTCGGTTAATGACATCGAACGGCAGCTGCAGAGCATCGAGCAAGCGATCTCCCAGGCCCGGGAACAACATGTACCGATGATTGATCAGGTGAGTGACTCTGTACCCATTGATAGACCCACTAAAGAACTTATTCAATTGCGCAACGCCATTCGAAGGCAATACCAGCGAACTGGTTTGCCAACGCTCAAACGTCACTGCAATCGACTGACAAAAATTAATAAGGCCAGAATGGTGGACCTTAAGAATAACAATTTTGCCGACAAGATCCGTTGTCTCTCTCCCAGATTGTGCTAAGCCGTTCTGGAAGATGACAAAAATTTTAAAAACTAAGCCAAGGCCCATTCCACCGCTGATCCCACTAGACGTCAATGACTCAAGGGATCGGTTGATAACACCTTCAGAGAAGGCTGATGAGATAAGTCAACACTTCGTCAGCTCCCACAATCTCGGTCAAAACATCGTCAGTCCACACGAAGCTGCCGTTAGCGCGCTTATAACTAACATCGACCAAAGTCCTAACGACTTCTCCGAAGATTTGGAGATCTCAGCTGACGAATTGTTGACTTATATCAAGACCTCTAAGAACATGAAGGCCCCAGGTTTCGACAACATTTTTAACTTGGAGCTCAAGCAATTGAGCCCCCAGTTCTACAACCATCTGGCGGTGGTGTTTAACCAATGCCTCCGTCTTGGCTACTTCCCATCGTGCTGGAAGTCAGCCAAAGTCATCCCCATTCGGAAACCTGGGAAAGATCCCTCATGTTCCAGAAGCTACAGACCAATCAGCCTTCTCTCAGGTCTATCTAAACTGTTTGAGAAAGCGATCTACCGTCGGCTTCTAACACCTGCTGACGAGCTCAATATCCTGTTGGATGAGCAGTTCGGTTTCCGGCATGGTCGCTCAACAGTCCATCAACTTAATCGAGTCGTGAACATCCTCAGGCGGAACAAGTCTGTTTCGAAAACATCCGCTATGGCCCTTCTTGATATCGAGAAGGCCTTCGATAATGTGTGGCATGATGGCTTGGTGTACAAGCTCAAGCGATACAATCTTCCAATCTTCCTGGTGAAGATTATTAAAAATTATCTCTCTGACAGGACATTCCGTGTTTCGTTGCATGGTGCAGTTTCCGGTAGTCAGGAGATCTCCGCCGGTGTTCCGCAGGGAAGTATATTAGGTCCACGTCTGTTCAATCTATTCACCTCGGATATACCCCCGCTCCCTGAAAATGGATCTCTTTCGTTGTTCACCGATGATACATCAGTCGTCCACAATGGTAGGGTAATAAGAGCGCTTGCCGCGAAACTGCAGCGAAGCCTGAATGTTCTGTCAGAATACTTCACTGAATGGAAGATTCGTATCAACGCAGCGAAAACCCAGGTCATCCTGTTTCCACATTCAAATTCTCCCAGACTTGTCCCGCCTGAGAATTGTAAAATAAGCCTGCACAACACAACGGTGGAATGGACCAAATCAGCTGTCTATCTTGGTGTCACTCTAGACAGCAAGCTTATTTTCAGGGATCAGGTTGACAAAACTGTCACAAAATGTAATACTCTGTTGAAACTACTGTACCCATTGATCAACAGAAGGTCTACATTATCCCTTAAAAATAAGCTTGCTGTCTACAAGCAAATTATACTTCCGGTCATCGAGTATGCAACGCCAATCTGGGAGATTTGTGCAAAAACACATCACCTGAAACTCCAGCGTGTCCAAAATAAGTTCCTCAGGATGATAATGAACACCCCTCCGAGGACAAGAACATCTGAGGTCCACCGTCTGGCCGAGATAAAAATGCTCGACGATCGCTTTAGTGAGTCTATCAATCGGTACATGGCACGCTGCCTGACATCGGATCACCAGATCATTCGGAATCTGGTTCCCCACCCCTAGGATTTTCAAATTGTAGTTTTAGTTGTAGATTAGGTAGGTTATCAAATTTTAAAACTAACAACGCCCCAAGGGCCGAACTGAATTTTTCATGTAAAACATAAACATTACAAACACAACAAACACAAACAATTAAACAAAGCTGAAGAGCCCAATGGGCTGAAACACTTAAAATGTAAAAATTAGTATGTAAGACAAATGAATTGGAAAAAAAATTGCAATGTCACTACGTAGTCCTACGTCAACTTTGCGTACAACCCCATTGGGCTGTCCCTTCTAGTTTTTTCCTATAACTAATTCAAGAATTAATTTCCTTATCGCGAACATTCTCAAGGCTGTCACATCGGAAAATGTATTCGTTGTTTTGTTTTTGCTATGCTTATGCATATTGCGAAATTCTGTATAGTGTAAAGAGTTAAGATATCGCAATTCGAATTTTTATTTTTATATTCCATTATATTATTTTATTTTCCATTTACCCTTTTCTTCCGCTGAATTAAACAAGTATCTAGTAGTTTAAGATGGGTTAGCTTAGCTTACTCTTTTTTTTTTTCTTAAATGGTGTAAGTGTAAGTTTCTGGTGAATGAACAGTGATGAAACTTTTTCCATTTGTTTCATTTGATTTGAGGATTTGTTCGTTCACAAAAAATCCTCACCTCCAAGTAACTTATTTTTTAATGGATCAATCTGAGCCTTATGGCCTAAGACGAAAACTGGAAGACAACGACGACTCGGAAAAAGTTAAAAAGCCTTCGAAAATCGATACTGAAATAAGATGCAAAAAAAGCAAGTTAAGACATGTCGGACGAACATAGATGACGATATCGAACATAAACACACACGGCAAAATGAAGACAATTCAGGAAAAGAACCGGAAAAGAAAGAAGGTGATTTGAAAACCATAAAAATTTTACTTTTCATGACTGGATTAGGAACACAATACACAAACTCTTTTTAATTGAGAAAATTTACCAAAATCAAAAATCAATGCACACTATGGAAAATGCAAAAATCCTCATAATAGCGGTATAAAAACTATAAAGAACGTAAATTTGCTAGTCAAGGAAGATATAGAAATTCATCCTCGGACGATCATCGTGAGGCACAAGGTTTGATTAACTAAAAACTTCTTGCTGATGAATTTCATTAGAAAGTTTATCTCCTCAACATATTAGCGAAAACCATAGGCGTTGTAAGAACTATTCCGCCTAATATCTAATATCTTAAATCCAAGCAGGAAACAAGAAAGTCAAAAAGTATCGAACACATCAACAGAATGAAAGATGGAAAGCTGATTGCTAAATACACTATAAAAATTTATATTAGCGGTCAGGAACTACCCGCATTTATTTCTATTGACGGTGTTATTTATTTATTTATTGAGTTCTATTACGTAACTCAAGCCTTGAAGGTCTTTTTAATGTAACAATAATGTTCACTGGTAGAATAAACGCTTCAATTTCAGACTTTACAAATTTATCTAATTTTCTGTTCTTCAATATTGATTCAACTTTTAAACTTCTTCTATTACTTGAAATGCTTTATACATGTTAATGCTAAAGTGGAAGATTACATCTTTTTTATTAAAATGTGTAATAAGCGGTGGAGATATGGCTCCCGAAAAATGACATGTAAAAGCAAGAACCCTAGGTATGAAAACTGTGGATTAGAACATGAAAGTCAAAATTGTCCAAACAATACACGATTTATACATTACACACAAGCACAATGGCCCCGAAAGGATTGGACAAAATACGCTACGTTATGGCTTATGAAAAACTAACCTTCACAGAAGCTGCCAACGAATTCTCAAAACCAGAGGTGATAAAAGTACATTTTTTTGCAAAACGGTCAACTGCTGCGAAATTTGAGGCCCCCACACCACCAACAGTTCATGTGTAAAGATCTAGCGAACGCAGAGGATAGAAAACAGAAAGAGAAAAATATCGTCGAATTTCTGCCGACAGTTTCAAATAGTTTAGAAATAGTATGTGACAGTTTTTGATAGCTCAATTAAAAACGCACTTATTTGGTTATTTTTGATTATGAATTCTTAGTATCCACTTTTGTGATTTGATTCCATATAAAACACATCATAAGGAGTGTATCGAAAAGTAGTTATAAACATTCGATGCGTTATTACGCATAAACTACTGTATATATTTTTAGCGTGTAAGCGCCATTTGCTTTGTTTACATGTCAAAAATGATTATTCGGTTCATTCATTTCCGTTGATAAAGTTGTATTCAAAATGTCGCGAATTTGAGACTAAAAAGAAAATTCTGCACACTTGGTGCACCGAAAAGGGTGTTACTTACAACCAGATTGCGAAAAGAGTAAATGTTCACCCGGCAAGTGTAAAACGCATCATCGAAAAGTTTGGTAAGGAGTGCTCCCTCAAGGATTTACCAAGAAGTGGCCGGAAACCCGGCTCCAGCAACCCCGATTTGGACCAAAAAGTTGTGGATTATATTCAACGGAACAAATCTGCCTCTACTCGCGATCTAGCCAAGAAGTTCAGGACCAGCATCGGAATGATTCGAAGAATCAAGCGCAGGAATGACTTGAAGATGGACAATGTCGACCAGTGCATTTTGATGGATGACGAAACATACGTTAAAGAAGATTCAAGAACGCTACCGGGGCCGCAGTTTTATACTAAATCTGTTGGGGAACGTGTGCCAACCGCAGATACGACTGTTGCGATGGAGAAATTCGGTCAGAAGGTGCTCATTTGGCAAGCTATTTGCACATGTGGCTTGCGTTCTTCAATTTTCTATACAAAAGGAACTATAAATGCTGAGATTTATCAAAAGGAATGTTTGAAGAACAGGTTGCTACCATTGTATAGAAAGCACCAGTCCCCTCCTCTCTTCTGGCCAGATTTGGCATCGGCACATTACGCCAAATCCACTCTACAGTGGCTGACGGAGAATAACATCAAGTTCGTAGAAAAAGACATCAACCCACCAAACTGTCCCCAGTTGCGACCGATCGAACGCTATTGGGCAATAGTCAAGCGTATATTTAAGAAGGATGGTACAGTGTCCCAAAACATGACCGATTTTAAGAAAAATTGGGCAGCGGCATCCAGGAAGTGCACAAAGGTCACTGTGCAGAATTTGATGGCAGGTGTCAAATCAAAGGTACGGGCATTCTACAGAAATGAACATGATGACTAGTTTTTCCGTTTGGATCTTTTGTAAACATGTTAAGCTATAATAAACTGAAATAGTATGTTAATTTTAACCATGTCTTCATGCCTATTTTATTATTTGGAAGTTTATAACTACTTTTCGATACACTCCTTATGCAGTAATAATCCAGCAATCAACGAAATTCTGGGCGACATAAATCTATGTCGCAAATTTTTTTAAACCAACGGCTGGAGGCAGCAAAAATGTTTCGCCGCCTTGAGAAAACGGTACAGAAATATCATGTGATATTTTTCCCCAAGACGGTTCACTTTTGCGTGTGTCAATTTGGTCCTAATGATAAATGTCATACATAAAAATGCAAATATCAAAATACAGTACATTTACCGCCACTGCTCAAGACAGAATGGGATTAGGATAAATTGTCTGACATGTTTTCCTCCTCTGCTAGCGAATGATTCTAAGAATGGTACTAACAAGAAGATAAAAGCTAACATCAAAATAGCTGAATAGCTGATAAGACAACTACATACCCCGACGTTGCACACATACCTAAAACAGTTCAAGCTGTCTATCAATTAGATAAACATTTCGATTTGACAGCAATCTTCAACAAAATTTCAATCATCCAACAAACAATAATCGAACACACAGAGAACCCCAAAAACAGCAGATGTCCATATTATTATTAAAACTAAGCGATCAAAATAAATTCATTATTGAATCATGACGGAAACTCTTACCCTACCTGACCCATCATAGAAGTTAACACCAGATTCCCTTATTCTCCAATATACCACACCGAACGTCCGTACACCTGCGATACGCTGACGCTGCACCACATGGCCATCAGCCCATGACTTCGAGCTGTTGCCAACACATAGCTGTCACTGCTTAGTTTGCATTTTTTTGTAATTATTAATTGAAATATAATTTACACTCCACTTCTGTTTCGACCGTCAACGACTTCGCGTTCCTTTTTAAAAACCCGAAACGGCCCATCCGGTCATAACTTGGATAAGAAACTTAAAAAACGTGCAACGCAATATCACTGATGTCAGCCCATTTGATATATGGAAGACACTCAATAACTTCCTTTCTTTAAACAGTATAGATATTGCTCTACTTAAGGAAATTTGGATGAAACCAAACGAATACATTAAACTTAAAGGCTTCAATTAATAAACATTAAAACAAACCTATGTACAATTCACATTACTCAATCTCTACATGAACGCAACATTTCTGTTAATGACTCGATTGTATACTAATTTTTTTTTTTCAAAACCAAACTTGAATATACATACATTCTTTGCATTACAATCACCAACAATGAAATTATACCACAGAGAACAGACATCCAAGCTGGAGTGCCCTTGCTGTGTAAATTTCTGTAACTGACATTTGAAAATTACAGCTCGTTTCCGTCAATTTTGTTGAATCGTATGTTGATAGCGCCACCTGTGTGTCTCGGGGTTTGATGCTCGTTGTCAATTTTAGTTTGGTGAAACCTAGACTGGGCGGCGCTGGTGTTCCAATGGTTTGCTTTCAAAAATTTACACAGTAAATTGAGAAAAAAAGTTCGAGGCTGGATGTCTGTTCTCTGTGATTATACTACTGATCAAATTTCAAATAAGAATAATTAAACATTATTTTGAACATAGAAGTACTATATTCTTTTGCAAGATTTGTGAACATTAGCATAAAACACCCACTGTGTTAAGCGCTCCTGGATAATTATAGCAGCAGGGGGCGATCCCGGCGTAGTGGTTAACATCCATACCTCTCACGCTAAAGTCAGGAGTTTGAATCTCACCACCGGAAAAGTTACGAAAATAGCCAGAAGGTATTTCAGTGACTACGACTGGAGATAAACCAGCCCAGGGCTGAAAATCTCGATAATAAAGGAAAATAATAATAAAAATAGTAGCAGCTGTTTTGCTTACTTCTGTCATAGAACTAATTTTCTACAAAAACACTTATTGCGACATATATTACCTCACAATGTAGTAAGCAATAAGCTACAAGTTGTGGCACAGCTACTCAAAATTCAGCATCCTCATTATCCTAAACTGGCACTCAAGAAAACCATACATTGATTGAAAACTTTAAAAAAATTGGTTCTGTTTGTGTTGTCCTTATAATTCATCGTAATCATTTGTTACGATTTTTGCAGGGGAAAGTCACTCTGCCACGTTGTGTTTGTGTTGATCGTGTTTCAGTGTGCTGGAAGGTGCCAGAAGGTGTTTCTGTGCTTCAACATATTTTTCAAAACTACACTCTGATCCACGCACACACATGCAGCATCTGAATCACATCAGCGCAAGCGAGAGGGAAACAAAACAGTGGGAAAATAAACATTCGATACATGACAGAGGTGCCAGACATGATATTATTCTTTCAAGTGGCGGCGAGGTGTTTGAAGTGTGGCGGATTGTGTTTTTGAGGGTGGCCAAACATGGTGGTCGAGTGACTTGCCCGCTGGATTTTTGTTATTTAGCAACATCCGCGATAAAATTCCAACAGCTTTTGTTAACTCTAATAGCAACGTAACAGAATAACTAAACTTGAATCAATTTCGAAACGGTCAAAAAGAAACCTAGGGGCTTTCAAGGCGAATCTAACACTGAGAGACTCTCTTTGATTATTTTCTCTTTGGTTCATATTCCAATCACCTTTACGTTTTTCATTCTACTATGTGTAGATGCTAGCGAGCACTGTTGTGCTTCGATCTGTACTAAAGAGTCCCTCAAAAGTTTTATAGTGGCGCTGTAATAAATGAAAGAGGGAGTGAGAGAGGAGATAATCTCTCATTGTTAGATTCGCCCAATTGAAAAAAGTTCCTAGATATCAACCCAGGTAACCAATAAGTATTAGCATATGCAGTTAATCAACCCTAAATCTGCATTTCACATGCTACAAGCCTTATATTAGCATTATATTAGCATCGTGAATGCTATCTGTTGTAAAGCTGCATTTCAAATGCTATTAAAATGCTTTTAACCTGTAATAAGCATTTTGAATGCAAAATAGCATTAATGAATCATTATCATAGCGTTGCAAAAAAGCAGCCGTACATTGGGCCAAAAGTAGCATTTATGTTGCATTTAGGGCGACTTAATTGCTTGATAGCCTTCCGTAAAGACGCTTTGGAACTGCTTATTGGTTACCTGTGAACCAATGTAATGGTCATCCCACACGTATGAATTCGTTGACTTCAACTGCATAATCCCCCAAAACATTACCTGATGCAGCAACCGTTCGCTAACTGCACACTTAGAAAAAGTCATGTAAATTTATAGTCTACTTGGATGCACATAAAGGGAGCGGCCCATTGGACATAAATTTACATCTGTTACAAAATTTACATGACAGTAAAAACTAAAACTGAAGGTTTACATGCCATGACGTAAATGTAAGTTGATACACAAAATTAGAATTTCAGAATGCACCTATCGTTCACGTAATTATCTGCCTTCTTTTGATCATAATTAATTAAGATTAATTTAAATTCAAAAATCGATTATAATAAATGGCACGAAAAGATCGTCTACTGTGGAAAAAGTTCTCATTTTTTTTAGAAATTATGATCATCACAATAATGTATTAAAATGCACTTTAAATGCGCAGTAAAAACTTCATTTCAAACTTCTTGAAGATGCAAAAAAATGCCCGTTCAATGATTTGGAGGGCTAGAGAATAAGGATCCTTGAGGGTATGTGTTACGTCTCATATTGTATCATTCACAACCGAGTGTCGGACAGGGATGATACATTTAGTTTCTTTTTTTTTCTTTGGCGATGCGGTGCTTCCTTGACATGCTATGAAGGATTTGAATTCCACTCTGAAACTAACTGCGCACAGGAATGCTTCTAACTTTCGATGCACTTGAATGTGTTTTCAATAAATGGTGGTGTTTCCGCACACCAAATAAAAAGCTTATCAAGGCACCATTCCGGATTTTTTTTTTATTAATCGTTTATTTGTATAGGCTCAATCAAATCAACTTTACAGAGCCAAGTTTTCATATTTGTATACATCATGTATCTTAAATCTAATGTTAAGGGAATAGAGTCGATTACTCGCGGCCGTCTCATGGTTAATAGGAATAACAATTTAACGGATAGGGAGATGGGTGGGAATTTAAAGTATGGTTTACATAACACATTTATTTAATATTCTAAATTGTCAAAAAACTTAAAACTATACAACTTTTGGTTTTCTTTTTATTTGAACATTTTTGAAAGAGAAAGAAAAACACACAAACACAGAAAAAAAAACTTATACTAAACATACATGTTAAACTAACTACAATCTCAGGCTTATGTTAGTCAAAAACACATAAATGAGTTTCATAAACTCCAGATCACGTAGAGCCAAAATATATCGAACCGGTACATTGGGTTGTCTACCTCGAGCTTGAAGGGAATCATAAAGCTCAGATCTGACTCCACGATGCTCAGCACATGACCAAATAATGTGATCTGCGTCCTGATAACCTTGTCCACACTCACAGAGATTGCTGTCGCTCAGCCCAACCCGGTATAAATGAGCGTTCAAAGAATAATGATTGGAAATAAGTCGAGACATCACACGAATGAAGTCTCGACCCACATCCATACCCCAAAACCAAGATTTCTTCGACACCTTTGGGATTATAGAATGTTGCCATCGCCCCAAATCTCCTTCACTCCATTTATACTGCCAGCTGACGAGTGACTGTTGACGAAAAATAGGAAAAAATTCGTTGAAGGCGATTTGTCGATCACAAATATCGTCTTCCATAGCGCCCACCTTTGCAAGCGAGGCCGCTTTCTCATTGCCCGGAATTGAACAATGAGAAGGGACCCATACAAAGGTGATGATAAAATATCGCGAAGATAAAGCACTTAGAAGCTCCTGTATTTTCATGAGAAAATACGAGGAGTGCTTTACCGGCCTCAATGAGCGAATAGCCTCTAAAGAACTGAGACTATCCGTGAAAATGAAGTACTGATCCGGTGTTAATGAAGCAACAATTTCTAGCGTAAAATGTATTGCCGCTAATTCAGCGACATATACGGAACAAGGAGCTTGAAGTTTACGGTTGGCGCTATAAATTTCATTAAATATACCAAAGCCTGCTGACTCCTCTATCAATGATCCGTCAGTGAAGAACGATTTAGTGGAATCAACTTGGCCAAACTTTGCAGCAAATATCAAAGGAGCAATCATAGGACGATGATGCTCTGGGATTCCACGAAGCTCCTGCTTCATGGATAAATCAAAATGAACCGAATTGTCGAAATCGGAGAAGCAAACACGATTGGAAATATTCGGCGAAGGGCTGACATCCTGTGTTATGTACAAATGGTACAAGGTCATGAAGCGGGCTTGAGGATTCAACTCAAGGAGCTTCTCAAAATGTTCGATTACCTGAGGGTTCATAACTTCACACCTGCTGAGGAGCCGGAGAGATAATTCTGTAAACCGATCCGAGAGTGGCAACATGCCAGCCAGCACTTCAAGACTCATGGTGTGAGTCGAGTGCATGCAACCTAACGCGATACGAAGACACCGATACTGAATACGTTCCAGTTTAATGAAGTGTGACCGAGCCGCTGACTGAAAACAAAAACTACCGTATTCCATAACCGACAAAATCGTTGTCCGGTACAACGTTAGAAGATCTTGTGGATGAGCTCCCCACCAGGTCCCGGTAATTGTGCAGAGAAAGTTGATCCTTGGCTGGCACTTTCGCTTCACATACTCAATATGGGATCTCCAGGTGCACTTTGAATCGAACCAGACCCCAAGATATTTAAAGGACATAGAATGAGTTATCGGCTTACCCCAAATTTGAAGCTTCGGTTGTGCTGGGTTATGCTTCCTAGAAAAAACTACCAACTCAGTTTTCTCCGTAGAGAATTCGATACCTAACTCTAGAGCCCAAGTAGACAAATTGTCTAAGGTATCCTGTAAGGGCCCTTGCAGATCGACCCCATTGGGTCCCGTGACAGACACTACGCCGTCATCTGCAAGTTGTCTCAACGTACAATTGTCACTCAGACAACCGTCAATGTCTTTGAAATAAAAATTATACAAAAGGGGGCTTAAACATGATCCCTGGGGGAGACCCATGTAGCTAATTCGGGAAGCTATAGAGGTTCCATGAGAGAAGCTCATTTGTTTGTCTGACAGCAAATTGTACAAAAAATTATTCCTGAAATAGGAGGAAAATTCACTCTATAGAAGGAGTAGCACTTTTTGATCCCCAAAAGTACTCCTCCTCCACATGAATCCTCACGATCAAGACGAATAATATTGAAATCATGAATCGGAAGATTGATTTCAGAAGAGAGCCATGTTTCACAAAGAGTGAATGCATCACAACCGGTAGTGTGAGCTAAAAATTTAAAAGATTCCAATTTGGGAATCAAACTTCGACAATTCCACTGTAGAACAGTGATCAAATCCCCGACCTCATTTGGAAAATTATCCATCGAAGGAAATGATAGCTGCAAGGAGGGGCCACTTTAATGTTAATTGCTTCAAAAAAGTCTTCACTGTTGGAAGCATTGCCAAAACAATGCTTTTGAGAGGGTCAGAAATTTCGAGGTATTTAAAGATACCTTCGGCAATGTCATCAAATGAGAACAGCCCACTTGACGAGGGGGCTTCTGTTCTTAAAATTGGGGTTTCAGGGGTTTTGGATGTCCCGGGGAGAGATGGAAACTCCTGGGTGTAATTTAGAAGGAGATGTTCGCTCATCACCATGAGGCACCAAGAGTGAACAACAATGTTTTTGGCTAGAATGAAAGATGTGAAGAGAAAGTGTTGAAAGGTCCGTCAGAGTGCGGTAGGTAGGAAAATTAACAGATGTTTTTGAAAATTGAGCGAAAGGGCATGTATCCAATGGTACTCGAACCATGGACGTCAATCTTTGCCTAACATCCCACTGCGGGGTAGGTTGTAGCGACGGAACAAGTCCGCCACTTCAACAGGCAAAAATTGACGCATGGAAAGACGCTCATGTACCACTGTGGCTTGTATAGTTTATTCTTAGCGATCTATTGTGTGCACTCTGTTTACTGATGCGCACATGGGAGAGGAACTCTCTCCTTTTTTGGGTTTGTTTTGATTCGCACCGACTGACGATCACTAAAGTTTTTCTCGTCGTCTCCAACGTAGAGACCTCGGAGAGAAACATCGTGAAGCGATGCGATACTGGTCCCCACCAGTATAATTAATGGTTACCACCATTTATGGGTTTACATACATTAAATTGTTATGTTATGTATTCTCCGTGCGAGGAGTAACGATTATGATTTAGGGTGTAGTTAGTACTACGGAAACCAGGAGGACTAGCATTTTCCTTTCTTCCACCTTTCCTTGAATTGGGCAAACTGGTTTTGGGCTCCGGCTCAGCAACTTTCCGTTGGCGAACGCGTCTTCGCTTCCTTGAAGCACCTTCCGGAAAACTGACTGATGTTCCCTCTTCAACCAAGTCAAAGTCAGACTCGTCATCTGACAGAGGAGCAAAGGGATTCGTATTGGCATTGGGTGATGGTGAGGCTTTTTTCACCATTTCGGCGAAAGATTGCCTAGAACGCTGTTTAAGTGATCGTTCTAATTTTTCCCCGCGTTGCTTGTACGCCGGGCACGACGAGAGAGCATGAGGAGGGGTACCCGTACGCCGGGCACGACGAGAGAGCATGAGGAGGGTACCCTTACAGAAAGCGCATTTTGGTGTACTGTCTGCACAGGCGCCATCCTCATGTTTCTCCCCGCAGTTGGTGCAGCGTGCCTTATTGCCGCAGTGGGAGGTCGTATGTCCCATCTGCTGGCATTTTTGGCAGATCATTACCCGTGGTGCAAACAAACGCACAGGTAGTCGAAGTTTTCCCAACTCGACGTATTGAGGGAGGGCTGAACCAGAGAAGGTCACGCGAAACGAATCTGACGGAGTGAACTTCTTTTCACCCTTAGTGATCGATACTGTGTCTAATTTTCTCACATCCAGTATCTTCACTGGAGAAAGCAGGGGGTTCTTGAATCGACCAACCCCCTGCTTCATCAGGATCTCAGGGGTCAAAGTCGCTTCGGTGACCACACCTTCTATCTCAATACCTCGAGCTGGGATGTACACTCTATACTCGAGTGTAAAGAATTGAGAGACAGCAATCTCTTTATTATTTATTTATTCTCTTTATTTATTCCAAATTTTACATTGTTTTACATTCATATATTATCCTAGGTGATCCTGCTAAGTAATTAACATTTCAACCTTATATGCTATCATTAATATCTAATTGTGTTAATATTATTTTTACTTTGTCTATTCAGAATTTTTAACAGGGTTTATTTTGCCTGCGTGTCAGAATTACAGTTGATTTCTTAAAACTAGTTCTTATCTATAGAGAGAATTGATCATTGCAATTGAAGATTGCAATGATTTTTGTCTAAAATTATGAATTATTTTGTTGGACATTTCTTCTAGAGTCTCAACGTTTGAAATTCTATGTAATTCAATAGTACTGAACCAGGGTGGCAGCTTCAAAATCATTTTCAGAACTTTGTTCTGAATCCTTTGAAGTGCTTTTTTCCTAGTTGCGCAACAACTAGACCATATTAGCACAGCATAAAGCATGGCCGGTCTAAAAATTTGTTTGAATATTAGAAGTTTGTTCTTTAAACAAAGTTTGGATTTTCTGTTTATAAGAGGATACAAACATCTTATGTACTTATTACATTTGGCTTGAATGCCCTCAATGTGATCTTTAAAAGTTAATTTTTGATCAAGTATCAGTCCAAGATATTTTACTTGACTTGACCAAGAAATTGGAACTCCGTTCATAGTGACTATATGACTATTACTTGGTTTCAAAAATGCAGCTCTAGGCTTGTGTGGGAATATTATAAGTTGAGTTTTGGAAGCATTAGGAGAAATCTTCCATTTTTGAAAATAATCTGTAAAAATATCCAAGCTTTTTGTAGCCTCCTGGATATAACACGAAGACTTTTTCCTTTAGCGGAAATGCCTGTGTCATCAGCAAAGCAAGATTTTTGACACCCCTGAGGTAAATCAGGGAGATCTGAAGTGAAAATGTTATATAGTATTGGCCCAAGTATGCTACCTTGAGGAACACCAGCTCTAATGGGCAATTGAACAGATTTAGAATTCTGATAATTTACTTGCAAAGTTCTATCAGTTAAGTAGTTTTGAACTAATTTCATGATATAAAGCGGAAAATTAAACTTCTTCAGTTTCGCAATCAAACCTTCATGCCAAACACTGTCGAATGCTTTTTCTATGTCTAGAAGAGCAACTCCAGTGGAGCAGCCTTCAGCTTTGTTTGAACGAATTAAATTTGTTACTCTCAAAAGTTGATGCGTAGTTGAATGCCCATGGCGAAAACCAAACTGTTCATCAGCAAAAATTGAGTTTGAATTGATATGAAGCATCATTCTATTCAAAATTATTTTTCAAAAAGCTTACTTATTGAAGAAAGCAAACTGATCGGTCGGTAGCTAGAAGCTTCAGCCGGATTTTTGTCTGGCTTCAAAATTGGTACGACTTTTGCATTTTTCCATTTATCTGGAAAGTATGCTAGATGAAAACATCTGTTAAATAGTTTTACCAAGAAAGACAAAGTACTCTCAGGGAGTTTTTTATGAGGATATAGAAAATTCCATCATCACCTGGTGCTTTCATATTTTGAAATTTTTTAGTTATAGTTCTTACTTCATCCAAATCGGTTCCCAGGAATCATCAAAAATATTTTCTTGAGAGAAAATATTCAGATACTCCCTCGAAACCGATTCCTCAATAGGACTAGTAAGTCCCAAACTGAAATTATGGGAACTCTCAAACTGCTTAACAAGTTTTTGAGCCTTTTCCGCATTTGTGAGCAAAATTTTATCACCTTCCTTAAGTGCTGGTATAGGCTTTTGAGGTTTTTTCAAGACTTTAGAGAGTTTCCAGAAAGGTTTGGAACTCGGATCTAATTTTGACACATTATTTTCGAAGTTTTTGTTCCTCAGGGCAGAGAAGCGTTTTTTAATTTGCTTTTGTAAATCTCGCCATATGACTTTCATAACGGGATCACGTGTTCGTTGATATTGACGCCTACGTACAGTTTTCAGACGAATCAAGAGCTGAAGATCGTCATCAATTATAACTGAATCGAATTTAACCTCGCATTTAGGTACTGAAGCTGCTCTTGCTCTAACTATTGAAAAGGCCAGAGATTCAAGAGCATTATTAATTTCATTTCTTGTTTGCAATGGAACATTAGGATCAAAGTTGTATTCCATAAATGTTTGATATTGATCCCAATCAGCTCTATGGTAGTTGAAAGTAGAACTGATGGAATTAGAAATGATTTCTTGATATATTTCGAATGTAACTGGAAGGTGATCAGATCCAAAGTCAGCATGGGTAATCAATTGACTACAAAGTTGACATGAATCAGTTAAGACCAAGTCAATAGTTGAGGGGTTTCTTGCAGAAGAAAAGCAAGTTGGGCTGTTTGGATATTGTATAGTATAATAACCCGCAGAACAATTATCAAATAGTATATTACCATTGGAATTGCTTTGAGCATTATTCCATGAACGGTGTTTTGCATTAAAATCACCAATAATGAAGAATTTAGACCTATTACGGGTAAGTTTCTGAAGGTCACCCTTAAGCCAGTTCTTTTGCTGGCCAGTGCATTGGAAAGGCAAATAGGCAGCTATAAAAGTAAATTGGCCAAATTTTGTTTCAACTGAAATCCCCAAAGTTTCAAAAACTTTGGTTTCAAATGAAGAAAGAATGTGATGTTTGATTCGCCTATGGACAATGATGGCAACGCCACCACCAGCTCCGTTAAGGCGATCATTGCGGTAGACAAAATAATTTGGATCTCTTTTGACCTTATGGGCAGGTTTGAGATAAGTTTCAGTTATAACAGCAATGTGCACGTTATGAACTCTTAAAAAATTAAATAGCTCGTCCTCGTTATCTCTGATGGATCGAGCATTCCAATTCAAAATATTTAATGACCTAAAATCCATTACTGAATTTCAATGTCATGACAATATTATTGGCAAATTTAATACCAGTTTGAATAGCATCAAACATGGAATTAGCATATCGGTTATCATATCGATTAACGATTGCTGTAAAAATTCTAATTTAGGAGCGGATATGCTACCTAAATCGAATTCATCAGAAGTCCCGTGGGAATTTTGGTTAGAAGTTCCGTGGGAATTTTGGTTTTGGTTCCTACCCGCTGCAACGGAAGCATAGGTAGGTCCATTTACATGTTGAACATTGTTAACAACACGGTTGGGTAAGAATGTACGGTTTGCAGAATGAACCCTGTTGGTACCTGCAGGTATCGAAATAGTATTTGCTGCTCGTTGATCGTTTGAAGTTGCGGATGGAAAACCCTGTCCACTGTTTCTACCGACGGTTTGGTAGGAATTTGTGCTTGGCTGATCGATGTTAACAGCTGCAAAATGGGTAGTAGCTGGTCGGGAACGTATATTGTTTCCTACCTGTCGTTTAGTGCGCGACTGCAAAATTGCTTTGCGAGTCTTGCATTCCCAAAAATTTGATTTATGGTTTTCACCACAATTCGAACATTTAAATTTTTTAGGATCTTCCTTTACAGGACAGTTGTCCTTTGTGTGTGAGGAATCACCACAATTCATGCATTTACCAACCATATGGCAATGCTTTGTTCCGTGACCCCATCCCTGGCACTTACGGCACTGGGTGAGGCTTTGAAGTTTGCTCCAGGCTTCTTGAAATGTTCCCAGTTCACTACGACATGGAGCAAAAGGCTTGCTTTTTCTAAAGCCTTAAGGTTATTAAGTTCACTTGACTTGAAGTGAACTAAGAATAAATCGTTTGAAATCCCTTTGCGAGAATCGCCAGGCCGGGATTTCGTTTTCATTTCAATTACTTGGACTGGGCTTGTTCCAAGTAATTTTATCAACTCAGTTCTAATTTCTTCCACAGATTCACCACTGGGCAGACCTTTCAAGACAACCTTGAAAAGACGCTCAGCTTTGGTGTCGTATGTGAAAAAGTTATATTGCTTCTGAGTAAGATACTCTAGAAGACGGTTGAATCCGTCCAAGGTTTCTGCACGCAAACGGCATTCACCTCGTCTGGAAATTTGAAGGGAATATTTCACACCTTCAACAAATGTTAAGATTTCCTTGCGAAAGCATGGAAATCCGAAATTGTCACCACAATAGGGGAACTTTTTCCTTTCTCAATCGAGAAAGTTTATTCGAATTTTGTTTTGATGATGGATCACTCTCATCATCTGTGAGCAAATCAAATTGATTACTCACATTGATTTCATTTGAAGGCGAATCAGTAGATTGCCCTCTACGTTTGCGTTTATTTGCCATAGTGGCAGAATAATTTTCTCCGAATCGTCGTCCAAGCAGATAACTATAAGAATACGATGGACCGAAGAGGAATTTTCCAATGCGATATCCAAGCCGGGTTACCCGAAGGGCCTAACAAGGATCGAAAAGGAATAAGAGGAAATCAAAAAATGTTGGGTAGTATTTAGCACTGAAAAGTGCTGTTTAAAATTTGTTGTAGCGTTGGGTAGCAATAGCACTTCCTTCAGCAAATAGAAATAGAACCGCACGGCATGAGAGCACAATGCAGACGTTCTCTATCACAAGTTGAAATGCTGGTGTGTGTGATCAACAGAGATGCGGCAAAATGGCTGGTCACTTGATTGCAGCGAATTAAAATTGATCACCACTGCTCTACCTTCTGGCTTTCCACTTCAGAAAAAAATAAACTCGATGACAACTGCGGCCAAAATAAAGTCGAGGAGAAAAAAAAACTGAACTTCAAGCTAATACACCTTGAGAAACCATTAACACAACGGAGCACGGAAGAAACGAACTGTACCGTTTGCTTGTTAACTAGGGAATGAACATTCCGAATTAACTTGAATTAACTTGACGTGTGAAATCGACTTTAGGAATTGCACAACGCTAATGCTGAAGTCGACGATAATGACTCGATGACAATGACCCGACGTGTACTTGTATGTGTTATTAGATATTTCGAATGAGGCTTTAAGAATACATCCAAATAAACTTAAAACGGAAGGATATGTGAATTTAAGTTTGAAATATTTATAGGTTGTAAGGATTACGTCTCGCGTAAAATTCATTATTTTTAAGAGTGTGGGCTTAGTGCACATCCCAGTAAGCAGATGCTGCTCGGTAACTGGGCTGTCATTTCAAATCCAGACAAAATAGTCAAAAGTTTGAAAATAACATTTATAACAATGACATCGAGCAGGTGAAGAACTAGCCCAGGAGGTTAAAAGTCATCCTAATAAAGACAGAACAAAATGACATCTAGCGTATTTTTCTGGGATCTGCTTGCTCCCACAAACAAAATAGCTCGAGAAACAGATACAGGGAGTTGTAACCTTCCCGTTGGTAGTGGATATAGATGTTAGCAACCTGGCATTTCTAGGAAATTTATGTTTAGTCATTGTTTACAATTATTACTTTCCACATTTTGCGAATTTTGTCTAGAAATGTAAATAAATTTCGAGGCTTTCGATCAGATTTCTGTTGGCATATTTAATTGCGCAATTCATAAATTAAATAATGTTTTTATGCTTATACATTATTGCGATTTAATATGCTACCCCATTGTGCAAAATATTTGACTCACTTTATATGGAATTACAACACAACTTCGTACAATTTAACAATTTTACATGCCTCTTTTTAATTTTGACAACAAAATGTCAAATGCTGATTTTTGAAGTTTATTTGCTTTTTAGCGAGCGCCCAGTTAAAAAGCACCCAGTTAGCGAACAGGTGCTGTATTTTTATGTGTTTTAACCAGCAATAGTATTCAAATCAAGCTAATATGTTGTTTCTACCAAAATCAATGTGAAATTATGGTTAAACCAAATTTTAATGCTAATGTATTTACAAATATTGTTTCTCCTTGTACCATTAACAAAGCGTTATGTGTATGTAAAGCCGAAATTATTGTAGTGCACCTTACATTAGAAACAAAAGTTGATTTTATACATAAGCGACCCTGCAAATAAGGCATTATCTACAAATAAATGTTTCACAGTTCCCATTTTTTGATTCTAACAAAATCACCGGGGTCAAGATATAAACAAAAAATGAACCCAACAATTTTTTTTTACACCCATGAGAATCCATCAATCTGTTCTTGAGTTAAATAGTTACATACTTGTCGTATCCGGATGGCACAACGAATGTTCCGTCACCATTTCCGCTTTCGACATCTGCCGATAGCACGTAAGCCCCAGCCAATTCATCGAACTCAATGGAGTTATTGGGATTTAATTCCATGGCACGTCCGTTGCTGTTCGCTATATTCCTAAGACTGACTACTAGATTTTCTGAAACTTAGTAGGGAACCGGTTTTGATTTTTTAGCTGTAGAGAAAACAGCTTAAGTGAGAGAACTCTACCACAGTTCCATGTAGGGCAAATGTTGCTTTGCAACCGCTCCGTTGTTTATTTGTTATGGACAGCATGTCTACATAATTGCGGGAGATGTTTACGTAACACCCGTACTGCAATAATGTCGAAAAGACTTCTTTTTTTTGTTAGATCAACATCTGAAATTCTAAAATTTTAATTCTTGATTTAATCCTTCATACCACAATACTGTCACCAATCATTTTTTTATTGTATATAAACAAATACTTGTATAAATATTATAATTATAGTTACTCTACATCAATATTTTATATTATTATTGATAGTACCCTTCTTTATAACATAGCTCGGTCTTAAACATACTGATTGGAACAAAAAAAAAATACATCTAATAACGAGTTATGATGCAGAGGAAGAATTCTGTTTACAGCATGAATTTTCCCATCTTTGATCATACCTCTGTTGTTGAAAAAAAATCATAGCATCCGGACATAGACCCCTTTATCAAAAACTAACGTTCCATTGGGTGTACAAATTGGTCATGCTGGTCAATGGATTCTGAACCGTTTCCCATTAGGGTTTTAAGAATTCTACCAAAACCTTTCAATGCATAACTAACACAAGGCTTACCTCATCATAATTTTCCGTAAAATTCTCGTTTCCAGTATCTAGGTATACAGTTCCGTTATGAAAATTTCCAATATCGCTCGCTTTTACTTTGAATGGGCATTGTCCATCCCGGCTTGCAGTGCAAGCGTAGTACTTTTCAGTCGTAGCATTATTTAGATCGGTTCTACAAAACAACACCGTTGGACCATGCTGACAGCATGGATTGTCTTGTAAACCATCTATAATTACATCCAATCTTGCTGTTGGTGTGTAAACAAATTATGTATGTTTTCAACGAGTGAAATAAATTGATTTAAATTAATTTAACTGAGCTTACCCATTGCTTCTTCAACAATATTTTGATCTGAAAACTCAAAAAGAAAACAAACATCTGAATCTACCATTAGCGTTAGCAGCGCATTTATTGAGCACATCAGGCACACACTGTAACCGGCCAGTACCCATTAATGGGTAAAATCTCACCCATTTCGAACTTAAGTGGGCTAACTTCTTTAATGGGTAAATCTATTTTACCAATTAATGGGTAAAGAGCCTAACGTCAGGCAATCGAGTATTTTTTACCCATTTTTTAAAATGTTCGTCATTTGGGAAATGGATATGAAATATCCATTTTTCAAAACTTTTGTTATTTGGGAAATTAGTATGAAATACCCATTTTCCAAAATGTTTGTTATTTACGAAATGGGTATGAAAGACCCTTTTTCCTGATTTGTTTTTAGTTTTGATATTGAATAATGAGCATTGTCACAAACATAATGGATCGCACTTACTGTCTTTTTAATTGTGTATGTAGTCGTAACGACAACCTTTTAGCAAATACCTTATTGTTAGTGTCGTTTTCTATATTTATTTGGAATTAAAGTAGAAAAATACAATGCTTCTTACACTCACATTCAGTCATCTGAAACACTTTGTTCACTTCGTGCAGCGTGCAGTGGCAGCCTCATAGATTCATCAAACTACCGGAAGCTCTGGTTATGAATGTTCCGCGCAAAGATACTCGGAAGAATGATACTACTGATGATATTGAAGCATTTTATATAATTATATTCAATTATTAACGATTAGATTAGATTAGATATCTTTATTATTGAGCTTTTCAGCCTCGGCTGGTTCAGCTCATAGAAATTATTAACGTACCTCTCAGATGCTTTCATTATCCAATTCAGCCATCAGCCGACTGTATTCCGACGAGAAGTTTATTTTTAATTTTTCGAACAGCGTACTTGCAACTATTCTGAGCGAGACAGAAACATGCTAAGATATTTTTCACCACTTAATGGGTAGAAAAATACCAATCTTTCGGACTCTCAATGAAAACAAAAAACGGGTAATTAGTATGCGTTATTTTAATTTTTAAAGTACCCATTTTTTTGACAGCTTCATATACTATCAAAAAATGGGTACATTTTTACCCATTAATGGGTACATGCCGGATACAGTGACTAAATTAAAGGAGCATTCACAATGATAGAGGCTTAAGGCTCGAACACAGTGATAACAGAAGCGGAACGGCAACGGCAGCGGAAGAACCTAAACTTGTCGGTTAGAAAACTCAGCGCCAACATTTGATTAAGGCGAATCTGCTTTTGTAGTTTCATTTTACAGAGTGCTATAAAAAAAGACATGCAATTTAACAATTTATCCATTCGGATTAGTATTTCAAATTCTGCACTCAAGGAGAAACAAATGTTCTAATGTATTACCACAGAGTTTTGTTTTTTATTAAAAAAAAGCATATCAGTAAACAGTATGGATGAATCCAAGGTAAGCTAAGGTGAGGTTAAACATCGTTGTATCGAGAACTGAAATTAATAATAGCTTTCTGGCTATTTTTTTTATAAACTGTATGAAATTGGTCAGTAACGTCATTATCAACGATTTTTTGCTATTTTAATCACCAATTATTTTGCTTAAACAGCTTGAAAATTCATTTTCCAAGTGCGCTATCGACGAAATTTAACCTCACTTTTGCATTATGTACCAGGAATCACCCAACTTCAGTGACGAAAAATTTATTCAATTTTGAGTAAATAATAAAATCCAATATTGGAAACTAAACATTGTCACTAAACATTGTCACTAAACATTGTCACTAAACAAATGTCAATAAAAATAACTGTTTTTTTATAAATCATTTATTTGTACAGGCTCAATTGAATCAACTTTATCGAGCCAAGTTTTCATATTTATATACATCAGTTATCTGAAAACTATGCGCCCAGTTAAAAAGCACCCAGTTAGCGAACAGGTGCTGTATTTTTATGTGTTTTAACCAGCAATAGTATTCAAATCAAGCTAATATGTTGTTTCTACCAAAATCAATGTGAAATTATGGTTAAACCAAATTTTAATGCTAATGTATTTACAAATATTGTTTCTCCTTGTACCATTAACAAAGCGTTATGTGTATGTAAAGCCGAAATTATTGTAGTGCACCTTACATTAGAAACAAAAGTTGATTTTATACATAAGCGACCCTGCAAATAAGGCATTATCTACAAATAAATGTTTCACAGTTCCCATTTTTTGATTCTAACAAAATCACCGGGGTCAAGATATAAACAAAAAATGAACCCAACAATTTTTTTTTACACCCATGAGAATCCATCAATCTGTTCTTGAGTTAAATAGTTACATACTTGTCGTATCCGGATGGCACAACGAATGTTCCGTCACCATTTCCGCTTTCGACATCTGCCGATAGCACGTAAGCCCCAGCCAATTCATCGAACTCAATGGAGTTATTGGGATTTAATTCCATGGCACGTCCGTTGCTGTTCGCTATATTCCTAAGACTGACTACTAGATTTTCTGAAACTTAGTAGGGAACCGGTTTTGATTTTTTAGCTGTAGAGAAAACAGCTTAAGTGAGAGAACTCTACCACAGTTCCATGTAGGGCAAATGTTGCTTTGCAACCGCTCCGTTGTTTATTTGTTATGGACAGCATGTCTACATAATTGCGGGAGATGTTTACGTAACACCCGTACTGCAATAATGTCGAAAAGACTTCTTTTTTTGTTAGATCAACATCTGAAATTCTAAAATTTTAATTCTTGATTTAATCCTTCATACCACAATACTGTCACCAATCATTTTTTTATTGTATATAAACAAATACTTGTATAAATATTATAATTATAGTTACTCTACATCAATATTTTATATTATTATTGAAAGTACCCTTCTTTATAACATAGCTCGGTCTTAAACATACTGATTGGAACAAAAAAAAAATACATCTAATAACGAGTTATGATGCAGAGGAAGAATTCTGTTTACAGCATGAATTTTCCCATCTTTGATCATACCTCTGTTGTTGAAAAAAAATCATAGCATCCGGACATAGACCCCTTTATCAAAAACTAACGTTCCATTGGGTGTACAAATTGGTCATGCTGGTCAATGGATTCTGAACCGTTTCCCATTAGGGTTTTAAGAATTCTACCAAAACCTCTCAATGCATAACTAACACAAGGCTTACCTCATCATAATTTTCCGTAAAATTCTCGTTACCAGTATCTTGGTATACAGTTCCGTTATGAAAATTTCCAATATCGCTCGCTTTTACTTTGAATGGGCATTGTCCATCCCGGCTTGCAGTGCAAGCGTAGTACTTTTCAGTCGTAGCATTATTTAGATCGGTTCTACAAAACAACACCGTTGGACCATGCTGACAGCATGGATTGTCTTGTAAACCATCTATAATTACATCCAATCTTGCTGTTGGTGTGTAAACAAATTATGTATGTTTTCAACGAGTGAAATAAATTGATTTAAATTAATTTAACTGAGCTTACCCATTGCTTCTTCAACAATATTTTGATCTGAAAACTCAAAAAGAAAACAAACATCTGAATCTACCATTAGCGTTAGCAGCGCATTTATTGAGCACATCAGGCACACACTGTAACCGGCCAGTACCCATTAATGGGTAAAATCTCACCCATTTCGAACTTAAGTGGGCTAACTTCTTTAATGGGTAAATCTATTTTACCAATTAATGGGTAAAGAGCCTAACGTCAGGCAATCGAGTATTTTTTACCCATTTTTTAAAATGTTCGTCATTTGGGAAATGGATATGAAATATCCATTTTTCAAAACTTTTGTTATTTGGGAAATTAGTATGAAATACCCATTTTCCAAAATGTTTGTTATTTACGAAATGGGTATGAAAGACCCTTTTTCCTGATTTGTTTTTAGTTTTGATATTGAATAATGAGCATTGTCACAAACATAATGGATCGCACTTACTGTCTTTTTAATTGTGTATGTAGTCGTAACGACAACCTTTTAGCAAATACCTTATTGTTAGTGTCGTTTTCTATATTTATTTGGAATTAAAGTAGAAAAATACAATGCTTCTTACACTCACATTCAGTCATCTGAAACACTTTGTTCACTTCGTGCAGCGTGCAGTGGCAGCCTCATAGATTCATCAAACTACCGGAAGCTCTGGTTATGAATGTTCCGCGCAAAGATACTCGGAAGAATGATACTACTGATAATATTGAAGCATTTTATATAATTATATTAAATTATTAACGATTAGATTAGATTAGATATCTTTATTATTGAGCTTTTCAGCCTCGGCTGGTTCAGCTCATAGAAATTATTAACGTACCTCTCAGATGCTTTCATTATCCAATTCAGCCATCAGCCGACTGTATTCCGACGAGAAGTTTATTTTTAATTTTTCGAACAGCGTACTTGCAACTATTCAGAGCGAGACAGAAACATGCTAAGATATTTTTCACCACTTAATGGGTAGAAAAATACCAATCTTTCGGACTCTCAATGAAAACAAAAAACGGGTAATTAGTATGCGTTATTTTAATTTTTAAAGTACCCATTTTTTTGACAGCTTCATATACTATCAAAAAATGGGTACATTTTTACCCATTAATGGGTACATGCCGGATACAGTGACTAAATTAAAGGAGCATTCACAATGATAGAGGCTTAAGGCTCGAACACAGTGATAACAGAAGCGGAACGGCAACGGCAGCGGAAGAACCTAAACTTGTCGGTTAGAAAACTCAGCGCCAACATTTGATTAAGGCGAATCTGCTTTTGTAGTTTCTTTTTACAGAATGCTATAAAAAAAGACATGCAATTTAACAATTTATCCATTCGGATTAGTATTTCAAATTCTGCACTCAAGGAGAAACAAATGTTCTAATGTATTACCACAGAGTTTTGTTTTTTATTAAAAAAAAACATATCAGTAAACAGTATGGATGAATCCAAGGTAAGCTAAGGTGAGGTTAAACATCGTTGTATCGAGAACTGAAATTAATAATAGCTTTCTGGCTATTTTTTTATAAACTGTATGAAATTGGTCAGTAACGTCATTATCAACGATTTTTTGCTATTTTAATCACCAATTATTTTGCTTAAACAGCTTGAAAATTCATTTTCCAAGTGCGCTATCGACGAAGTTTAACCTCACTTTTGCATGAGTAAATAATAAAATCCAATATTGGAAACTAAACATTGTCACTAAACAAATGTCAATAAAAATAACTGTTTTTTTATAAATCATTTATTTGTACAGGCTCAATTGAATCAACTTTATCGAGCCAAGTTTTCATATTTATATACATCAGTTATCTGAAAACTATGGTTAGGGGTACACGAAAAAAAAAAACTGCACATAATCAATGGTAAAAATCCATAAGTAATTTTAATAGATTGGATTTGCCACACATAAACATAGTCCCCTTAGAAGGCAAATGAAAATTATGCGTCAAATGAATAATATGTGCGGCCATACATGGATTTTAGATGGAACCAAAAGAATTATGCGTCCTGCACATAGATTTCATTGTACAAAGCAGATTGCAAAAATGTATGTGTGGACACATAGAATCTATCAGTATTTTTTTTTTAAGTGTATAGAACCGATTACTCGCGGCTGTCTCGAGGTTAATAGGAATAACAATTTAACGGATGAGAAGATGGGTGGGAATTTGAAGTATGGTTTACAAAACACATTTATTATTAATTCGAGATTGTCTAATCATAACTTATAATTAAACAAATTTTTGTTTTATTTTTGCATGAACATTTTTGAAAAAGACAAAAAAAAAACACACACACACACAAACACAAATAAAAAAAACTAATAGTAAATATACAGTTTTAACTAACTACAATTTAAGGCTAATGTTAGTCAAAAAAACATAAATTTATGTATTAATGTAGTAATGAGTTTCATTAACTCGAGATCACGAACAGCCAAAATATCTCGAACCGGTACATTGGGTTGTCTACCTCGAGCACGAAAGGAAACATTAAGCTCAGATGCTCAGCACATGACCAAGGAATGTGATCTGCGTCCTGGTAACCTTGTCTACATTCACAGAGATTGCTGTCGCTCAGAGCAACTCGGTATAAATGAGCGTTCAAAGAATAATTATTGGACTTGAGGCGAGACATCACGCGAATGAAGTCTCGACCCACATCTATCCTCCAAAACCAAGATTTCGTCGACACCTTTGGGATGATAGAATGTAGCCATCGCCCCATATCTCCTTTACTCCACTTGTACTTCCAGCTGACGAGTGACTGTTGATCAAAAATAGTAAAAAATTCATTAAAGGCAATTTGTCGATCATAAATATCGACTTCTATAGCACCCACCTTTGCAAGTGAGTCCGCTCTCTCATTGCCCAGAATTGAACAATGATATGGGACCCATACAAAGGTGATAATAAAATACCGCGAAGATAAAGCACTTAGAAGCTCCTGTATTTTCATGAGAAAATACGAGGAGTGCTTTACCGGCCTCAAGGAGCGAATATCCTCTATAGAACTGAGACTATCCGTGAAAATGAAATACTGATCCGGTGTTAATGAGGCAATTTTTAGCATGAAGTGTATTGCCGCTAATTCAGCGACATATACGGAACAAGCAGCTTGAAGTTTACGATTGGCGCTATAAATCTCATTAAATATACCAAAGCCTGCTCAACCCAAGTAACCACAAGCATTATATTATTGCATTTATATAACCCAAAATCAACATTGGTAATGCGAGTTAGCATCAATTCAACAGTTGTCAAGTAATGAAGCGTTAGATTAGCTTAAGAATGTAGTGATGCATTACCAATGCAATAAGGCTACTTTAGCAATGCCTTATGGCATTACAAAAGATATAGCATTAGTTCGATCTTAGTGGGGCCCTTTTCAGCTTTAATCCAACTTCAATGATGCACTAGACGTAATACATATGCCCTATATATGCATGCTATTACAGCCTCGTGGTTACTTGGGAAGTAACCACAAGAATTATATTATTGAACTTATTCAACCCAAAATCAACAGCGGCAATGCGGGGTCGCATCAATTCAACTGTTGTGCGTTGAAGCGTTAGATTAGCTTAAGAATGTAGTGATGCATTACCAATGCAATAATGCTACTTTAGCAATGTCTTATCCCGAATAAAAAAATCTCATAAGTTTACAATTGAATATATTGTAACCATACATAAGAATCTATAGTATGTACAATTATTCTTATTGTTCACAACGATAAGATGACAATAGAAGTTATTGTTACCACAATAGAATCTCATGTAAATTGAGGCATCGACAATTGAAAAGGGGGGTTGTTATGTATCTTAACTGTAGAAAAAATCATTATTTTCCGAACAAATTTGAGTCAATTAGTATTATTTGTATTGTTCTTCAATTGTTGAAAATCCTAGCATATAGAGTGAATTGTAAATCTATTGTAAAGTCAATATGCATTTTCCATTTATCCGATTCATGAACAATGAGATTTATGGTCGGAAATAGATTTTATTGTTATTTTCTATTATTGTATTGTAATTGGATGGTTATTTTAATCCGGGATGGCATTACAAAAGGTATCCCGATTTAAAAATTCTCATAGAATAACAGTCGAATATATTGTAACCATACAATAGAATCTATAGTACACGCACAAAAATACGAAATTATACCAATACAATTCAACAAAAACTTTGAATTGAAATAAAACTTCATGCTTTATAGAATTGAATCAAGCTATGTTAAATCAACGAAACGCATATGTTGAAATAATAAACATCGATGAACTAATTCAATAAAACGATTTGATTGAAATAAAATTTCATGCTTTATGGAACTGAGAGTCGTGTATTATTATGTTTAAACACCCGGATAAAAATAACCATACAATTACAATACAATAATATAAAATAACATTAAAATCTATTTCCGGCCATATATCATATTGTTCTTGAATCAGAGAAATGAAAAATGCATATTGTCACTACAATAGATCTACAATTGACTCTATGCGCTAGGATTTTCAACAATTGTGAAACAATTCAATTAATTGTAATTGACTCAAATTTGTTCGGAAAATATGGGTTTTTTCTATAGTTAAGATACATAACAACCCCCCTTTTCTATTGTCGATGTCTCAATTTACATTAGATTCTATTGTGGTAACAATAACTCCTATTGTCATCTTATCGTTATGAACAATACTTTTAATTGTACATACTATAGATTCTATTGTATGGTTACAATATATTCAATTGTTAATCTATGAGAATTTGTTATTCGGGCAATTACCGCACCATATTCCCCCAGCCGAATGGCGTGTTGGAAAGCATGAATCGGGCTTTGCAGGAGTTGGCATCGTGCATGTGGTTGGATGCAGGACTCGGGTAGAAATATTGGGGAGAAGCAGTCATAATTCCAGCTTATTTTCAAAATCGTCTTCCATTGGAAGTTGTGCGGTTTTTCCAGTTATCTGCAAAGAGAATAATTCGTTGATAATCTGTTTTACAAATTATAATGTTTAAACTTACATTAGAAAAAACCGAGGCAAAGGCAGCAATATGGCTGCTATGAAATGTCGCTTATGCAAATATTGTTTTAAAACAAACCATTCTAGTTTAAAACGAAGTTTAAAATAAGTGTGTTGTTATAAATCAAATATTATTTAAACGAATATCACACAGCAGTGATTACTTTAAATAATTTTATTGGTTTGATTTGATAGAAATTTTGAATTGATTTAGAACTTTTTTTGGGCTGACCAAGGATATCTCCAACCAGGTAAATCGAGAAAATTTCCAAACCGAAAAAAATCTGGACCTAGTCAAACTTTTACTTTCAACCAAAACATAATTGGCAAGGAATTCCCCGACAATCAGCCAGACAACCCACTACTATTTCATGATATCTCTTTCAGCATCAGAGGCCAATTTGTTCCATAAATTCAAAAAGAAGTCCTTTATACCTGCATACCGCGCGCGAGGCTCAAACTTTTGTAGACAACTTTCTTTATTTACTTTTGTAACAACAACAACAAGAAACAAATTTCCTTCATCTTCACCTTCATCCTTCATCATCATTGATAAAAGTGAGAAAGCAAAAGTATGAAAAAAGAAAATAATCAAAACATTGTAATCCGTTTGTAAAGAACTTCGTCAAAATACAATCTTCATTTTTTTTTAAACAAAAACAAGCAACATAACCGTACAAGAAACAGTCCACACAAAATAATCCGTTTTATAACAGTAAAACATCGTCAGTTACAATCTTCATAAATGATTAAAACATTTCGCTCACTGTCTAGCATCCAGTTTGAATGTGTGAAATACATAGTCTTGGCTGTGAAAAACAAAGTGTTGGCGCGCGTTTAATGTGTCTTGGGGTCCAATTGAAAGCATTTATTCCTTTAAAGTATAATGAGTTTTGTGAAGCACATGTCAAGAAATTCGCTGTTCTTATATCATCCGCGTTTCTATTATTATATCTATGAATATTACTTCCTCTTTCGATTCGATCATACAAATATCGAGGCAGCAAACCATTAACTACCTTTAAAATTAACACCATAGTCAAGTATACAATTCTTTGCTTCACCGATAACCATTCCAAAGCGTTTTACATAAAGGTCGAGGAAGTGAATCTCCCGCATAACGAAAAACAATTTGCTATATAGTCAAAACTATAATTCGAATGTAAGATATGTTATCACATTTTATGTTATTGTTATTGAATAGTTCAATCCCAGTTTTGCCATACAACCTTTACACTAACACATTGTGTTATTTTTTGCCATATTTCCAATGAAAGGTTTATAATTGTCTCCACTCGGTCTGGATTATATGCCAACTTTATGGCATAGGGTACAGCAAAAATGTTGTTCGTGGAAATTGTCATTTTTTTATGGTAACCTTACTTAACCGCCTATTCAGCATATTTTTATTTGGCCTTTTACCATCTGAAATATTGTTAAAACTATATAGGAGATTGGTAGTTCATAGTTGCCAACTATAAGGGTAAATGTCGTAACAATAACGGAAACAGTCGTCAACAATAAGGAAAATGGTCCAGAAATGGTTTATGATTATGCGGGCTGTTACATCTTAAAATCAAACGCATTATTTTATTCTGCAAACGTTGTAGTCTCAGTATTTGCGTTTGAAAAAATAAAAATAAAATGGAAAGGCAAAAGTCCAAATGAGGAGATGATTGATTTGTATAGCTGTATTTTACTGCAAGTTGTTAAATCGTTTTTCAATCGGCATAGAATTGTCAATGTGAGCGTTGAACTTTAGCTTGTCGTCAATAATCACGCCAAGATATTTACTCTCCCGAACGCGATCAATTGCCTAATCATCTATTGTAACTGAGACATCCTCATTTACTCGATTCTACGAAATTACCATAAATTTAGTTTTGCTTATATAAAATTTCAATTGCTTACATTTCAACCATCTACTTAGACAACGCAAATCTTCGTTCAAATGGAAAACGGCTTCATTTAAATCCTTAGCTGCAATTAATAATCCTGTGTCATCTGCAAACAGATTTGTAAAACACGTCTGCAACAAAATTTTAAATCACGTCGCATGTCATTAATATACATAATAATGAAAAGGGGCCCTAATACACTTCCCTGGGGCACTCCAAAGTCATCCCCCACGGGACTAGAAACAGAATCATTAAAAACTGTCCGTTGAGTTTTGTCAGAGAAATAGCTTTCAAACCGTCTGTATGTAGTACTCGAAATTCCAAAGCGCTTTATTGTTTTCAACAACAAGGGCCTAGAAATTGTTTCAAAAGCGCGTTTCAGATCCAAAAAAACAGCAACAATCGTATCTTTACTCTCTAAGTTATCTTTCCATTTCGCTAATAGGGTTGGGAACGGCTTAAGCACCCCAAGACCCTATTCCAAGCACGGGGTAAACGTTAACCTACAACGCTCATTTTTTGCAGTATGGTGCTTCACTACATGGAACACCATACTGCAAAAAATGAGCGTTGTAGGTTAACGTTTACCCCGTGCTTGGAATAGGGTATTGGGGTGCTTAAGTCGTTTTCTACCCTACTAAATTCAGCGCGGTTTCACAATAATGGCCTTCCCGGTAGCCAGATTGCTCCGCTATCAACAAAGAATTACTATTTAAGTATTCTAGCAACTGGCCTTTCACAACAAGTTCTAAAATTTCCTCTATGTGTGCAGCATGTTTATAGGACAAAACCCTTCGGATTTAATCGTTTAACCTTTTGAATCGGAACAACCAATGATTCTTTCCACACTTCAGGCACGTGCCCAGTTGATTCATTAATAAGGTCCAGTAAAATGCGACCAATGACATGGGAGCAATCTTGAATTACTCTAGCATTAACATTGTCTACTCCAGCCGATTTTCCTGTTCCTAATGAAATGCAGTGTTCCTAATGAAATGCAAATATTTCTAAGTTAATCTATTGTGGGGTGAAAACTTACAATTACTATTAAGTGCCTGCTTTATTTCATCAGGTTCATCAACCAATTCAATAGATTGAGTGATCAATGAAACACTATTGACGAAATAATCATTAAACATAGATGCAATCGCTTGTTCAGATTGTTCTATTGTGCCGTCAAAAGTTATGGATCGCGGTTAGCAATTGCTAGGTTTTAATGAAGATTTCAAAGTTTTACATAACTCTTTGTTAACAATAACATCAAAACAGCTGATCAATTTTCCTCTGTATATATTCACAACGAGTTTTTTTTTTAAATGCATTGTGAATGTTTATTCCGTGCTATTGTTACTTGGGGTCGGTCAATCTGATCAATTTAAAATCTTCAAAAGATTTCAAATCTTTTTCAAAGATCGGACCACTGATCGGGCAATCTTGGTAAAGCAACCAAACCTTTTTTTTCTGTGTTGGAAAATTGTAAATAAAAATATAAAAAGCAACAAAAAAATCATAATAAGATCAAGTCCTTCAATCTCTGTACGATTAACATTAATATAGGTATGTATGAATATATTTTTGGATTTCAATCGTATATTAAAGGTAATGTTATATTTATGCTAGGCATGAAACTAAATATGGTTTATTTTTTAAGCTATGATCCGGAAATCGCAAGTTGATCTTGATTCAATGAATGCATTCGAAACGACTGGATGTTGGCGTTGCCACAGTCAACAGGTTATGGCCGGTCATTGGAGGATTCGAAGCCAAGGAAAGTCTGCCGAATGTATAATGTAATCATCCCGAAAACAATGTATGGTAAATTATACCGGCGATGAAGTATGGTCGGGCAGGAGTGGCTGCTCTTTATTAGAGCATTTAAGTTGTGGATGGATTCGAAACACCATGGTGGGAGGATAAGATGGACTATACGTGACCCTGTCAACAACACATGGAAGGAGAGCACATCGCTAACATCTGGGAAATGTGACCATGCTTCAACATTAATCCATGCACCGTCATGTACATGGAACATAACGGGTGACTCTAAAGGACACAAACGTGAACAAACGAGTAACGAAGATCGTGGTTTTGGATCGAACATTGGCGTTCAGACTATGGAATGCGAACCTTACCTGCAGAGGAACATTAGTGGGAAGCGATGAAGGGCGCACTCATAGCGCGAATGACATGACTATGGAAGTGCCATCAATAAATTTCAACAGCGATTGCGAGCTGATGAAGACAATGTGTAGTAAAGCCCCTTGCAATTGCCATTATGTTCCTACGACCAACGATTGCCTCACGACTACCGAGTGTTAATTTTAAAGCTCACCAGCAATTAAGCCACCGCTAGGTCTTAAATTTACCAATAACCTGGACAACCAACCTTCGGAGAACCACTCACAGCAACCTAACAAACCGGGTTTCCACTCAAAGCCTTGGCAACAGTCAATTTCTGATCTTGCTCCCATACACCCAACTCCCATCATCCATCTGACTTCATCTGAGATCAAATAAAAAAATATAACGATAAACAATAAAAAATATGTGCATTACTGTTGTGCTAAACTGTATTGTGTTAGCTTCTTTTACCTGAAGAAAATCGGGTAAAAATGTGTTTAGATCTTGCTTTGAATTAAACTTTAAAATTTATTGAGTTTAAAATGTTACACAGTCTGTACATGACTGAGCGTGTGCTTAATATGAAAACAAACGTTCGTTATCAAAACAAGTTTGTTGATATTTTGAAACACTGAAATAAAGAAACAGTCGGTGTTCAACTGTCGTTAACGATTTTAAATGTTAATAAGATCACCTGATCTTTTTGAAAGATCGGAATGGAAAATGGGGAGATCTGATCAAATGATCAGGAAGTCCGACCCCTTGACTTATTCCAATGATTATCACTATTAGATCTACAAAAATACTTGTCCCGTTTGTCCCTCTTGTGTATAAGACGCAAAAGATCCAAATTGTACCAGCTGTTCGAGTTCTTCAAAGGAAGAAATTTATGTTCAACTAGTGGATTTGTACCCGTTTTTAAAGTATTTGTAAGAACAGCTGCAGACTCATCTAAACTATAGGTCGCGATTGGAAAATCCACGCTTCTCTCAACAAGGTTAGAAACAGCCTTTTTTGAAATTTAGCACTTAAATTTAACAAAAGCATCGCTATTATTTAAGTTATTCTCAATTACGTGAATCCCTACTGTCTCGAGGTTTCTAGCCTTGATCAATTGTCTCAACGTTAGACACTTATGACTGTGCTCTACAAAATCCGTCAGATAACTGAATCGGTTTTGCACATTCACCTACTACGATTAATTTTTTAACACTCTTCTCTGTGAATATGCTTCAGACGAGTGATAAGCACGTTCATGATAAATCACTTAATATAAAGTTTATATAATAATTCTTATTTATTTACAAACATACAAGCACTATAACTGTTACTATAATTATCAACATTAATATTCCCCTCTTCCCCTCCTCTACTCCAAGCAGTGCAAATGTTATTTAAAACAAAGCTGTTACTTAAAATAAAGTTAATATAATAATTCTTATTTATTTACAAACATACAAGCACTATAACTGTTACTATAATTATCCACATTAACATTCAATAACTATATCTACCACACCACTGTGCCTGGCAATTCGCGTATATTCATCTACAGTTTGTCTTAAATTGAAAAAGTTGGCTAAATGTTTCAAATGGGTCGAACTATTATTATCACTTCAATTAATATTAAAATCATCATTTAATTTACTCGAATCCAAAAATAACACTTAAATTTGAATAAAACACTGGTCGCTTGAACTGAGAGAATGATACAAAACACCATAATTACCCATCTTCATGCCACGTACACCTGTTATGCCCAAGAACCAGTTACCATCAACCATTTCGTTGAGGCGAAGATTGAATTGATCTGATTCCTTGACGTAAATAGCAATACCGCCAGTATGTCTAGAATGTGACAAACAAGCAGCAATATTCTATACCGGAATAAGGGAAGCGTACACTAGGAGAATTATAGCATGGAAGACTAACATCGGATGACATATAGTTAAGGCCCAAACTCAGTGATAACGGAAGCGGAACGGTGACGGCAGCGGAATAGCCCAATCTGACTAAACCTGCTTGTCGGATAGAAAACTGATAAGATTCAAAATGATTCCAATTGAATATATCGACGTAATTTACGACAACTGTCAAACTTGCCGTTTCCATTCCGTTTCCGTCCATATTGCGTTTGGGCCTTTAATATTGATTCGCAAGAATCAAGACTGGGTACTCAATTCGAGCATTTCTTCGACATTTTCAATCATTAGGTTGTTATTGATACCAAACTTAATCAGTATTCTAGATGAGAGCTCTCAGAAACGGTTCTGTAAGGGTTTCACTCCTGCCAAAACCTCCAGGCTCATATTATGCGTTGTATACATGCAGCCAAGGGCAATACATAAACAAAGATATTGAATGCGTTCCAATTCAATGAGTTGGCTGTTTCTTGCCGAGAGGAAGCAAAATGAGCCATATTCGAGAACTGAAAGAATAGTTGTTTTGTAGAGTTTAATGAGGTCTTCCGGGTGATCACCCCAATATGCCCCGGAAATTGATCTTAGAAAATTGATCCTTTGTTGATCCTCTGCTTTAAATACGCAATGTGAGTCTTCTTTTTAGCATTTCAAGTTTATTGTTCTCACAATTAGCTTATTGCTTGCTCTCAACTTAGTGTTCTAGATGCACTTCCACAGTTTTTAATTGAGAGCTTTCGATGCCAGGTACCATTTTTGCATTAGTATGATTGTGTGGCAAATACAATCATACGCTATTGCCCAGGGAGTCGAGAAATTTTCCTTAACGAAAAATTCCTAGACCAGACCGGGAATCGAACCCAGCCGCCTCCAGCATAGTGTTGCTTTGTAGCTGCGCCTTTACAGACTGAGCTAAGGGAGGACCCGCAATGTGAGTACTCCAAGTGCATTTTGAATTAAACATGACTCCAAGGTATTTAAAGGTCAACGATTGGGTAATGTCTCTTGCCAACAGCTTGAGACGCAGTTGGAGTGGGAACCGGTTTCTAGTAAGCACTACCAATTTGGTTTTTTGCGGCGAAAACTCGATCCCCAAATTTTTGGTGTAGATGGACAGATTATTTGCGATTTTGACAGATTATTTGCAATTAAGAATTCTGCAATGGTCTTTGCAAGATTTCCGCTCGTGGACCTCTAAAGGAGATCACAGCATCGTCTGCAAGTTGTCTTAGCGTGTATCTATTTCCCAAGCAGGTATCAATATCTTCAACATAAAAATTATAAAGTAAGGGACTTAAAGATGAGCCTTGGGGGAAGCCCATGTAGCTTATTCTGGAAGTTGTCAGTTGGCCTAGATTGATGGTCATTTTTATTTTGACAGTAAATTAAAACAGACACAGAAACTTTATTTTAAATTCCTGCTAAACCTCTACTGGGCAGGCTATCTGCCAGTATATCTATGGAAACTGAATCAAATGCTCCCTTAATATCCAGAAACACTGAAGCCAATTGCTCTTAGTGTGCAATGGCTGGATATTGAAAGCAACGCTAAACAATCGTTTGTTTCTTTGCTCTTTCGGAAACCAAATGGCGTAGTTGATAGCAGGTTGTCTAATTCAACACAACGGTCAAGTCTTGATAGGATCTCTTCTTCTAACAATTTCCTTAAACATGATAGCATAGCGATCGGGGTGTATGAATTGTAATCAGACGCTGGTTTCCCTGGCTTTTGAATAGCTATAACTTTAACCTGTCTCCATGCGGGTGCAACTATCTTGAATTATATGAGAATGTTATACAGGTTAAGTAATCGTCTTTTAGCGATATCGGTGAGATTTTTCAGAAGGTTGAATTTAATCATATCAAATTCCACTATTGTGAATGGTCGTACAGTAAACCGTTACTTCGGATGGTATCCCGTTGCATTAAGTAAGTTTTTAAGTTTTTTTTCAAGCTGTAGGTGCTTATCAAAAAGCTCACATGTTTCGTGTCTACGATAATTTTGAAACGCATCGGATTTCTCAAAATACAACTTAGTGCAGGGGTGGTGGGTCTTCTTATGATGGATGCACTTGGAACACGTCGCTTCTGAGCTTCTACACTGATAATTTATTTTCGTAAAGTCGCTTTCACGTGTTTCGTAAACATGGATTTTGTACATAAAACAAATGTCTCGTCTATTGTATGAAACATTCATAAGGCTTTTTATCTAGTGAAATGATATCATTACACTTTTTTGTAAAATGCACGAAATGAATTTCGTGATGACCAGCCAATCGCTGTTTCTCTTTTATACCGTACCCATGCATGATTGTGTTTCTGCTGGTATGGGCGGGAATAATTTAGCTAACCCAAAATAAAAATTAAAGCGCTGTCGAGAGCTATAACTTCATGCTCATAAGTCATATATCTCCTCACGAGTCAGCGTGGCCTAGTGAGATCAACCACGAACTCAGAATCAGCACTTTACAAATATTCAAGTTCGAACCCACGCTGGACAGCTCCACGTGGTTGTGCTTTTTTTGGTCAATAACATTTTGAGTCGATAAAGTAGATCTGTCAGTTCTTGATGCAACCACCAGAGATACGTTTCTTTTTAATTTGTGACCAAATATTCGTAGCTCTTTGTATTGTTTTCGTACAATGTACGAATGTTCTTTCTGTGTCTACAAAAGCTTCGTGGTTTTGGCTGTTGCGCGTGTGCCATTAATTACGAAGGTATCTTCATAAAAAGAAAAAATCAGTTTCGTTGCAGAAAACAACGAAAGGATTTGTGAGTATAACCATCTATTGTGATACCATCTGTTCTGGCAACCCTGCTCGTGCCCCTGCCGCATCGCTCTAGTTTTTGGTCGAAGAGGAATGCATAGAAATGTCAGATAAGAAAGATTAGAAAGAATGTAAATAGAAGGGATGATAAATAAAGGAAGGACGGAAATGATAGGTGGAGAACAGATTGATTGTAAGAAGAATAATTATGTAGATCAAAGTGGCGTGGAAGATAGTGGTGTGCAAAAGACGGTTAAATTTATACAAACTTTCGGCGACACATGCAAAGTATAGTGCTATAAGGAGAAAGGTTCGGGTTCCGTGAGTTAAACCTTACCGTTACCGTGAGTTAAACCATTAATTACGAAGGCATCTTCATAAAAAAAAATCAGTTTCGTTGCAGAAAACAACGAAAGGATTTGTGAGTATTACCATCGATTGTGATACCATCTGTTCTGGCAACCCTGCTCGTGCCCCTGCCGCATCGCTCTAGTTTTTGGTCGAAGAGGAATGCATAGAAATGTCAGATAAGAAAGATTTGAAAGAATGTAAATAGAAAGGATGATAAATAAAGGAAGGACGGAAATGATAGGTGGAGAACAGATTGATTGTAAGAAGAATAATTATGTAGATCAAAGTGGCGTGGAAGATAGTGGTGTGCAAAAGACGGTTAAATTTATACAAACTTTCGGCGACACATGCAAAGTATAGTGCTATAAGGAGAAAGGTTCGGGTTCCGTGAGTTAAACCTTACCGTTACCGTGAGTTAAACCTACAATTTATCTTACAGCTAAAATAAATACTAATACTAAATAAAATTACTATTGGAACACAGGAATTAAGATAGTGGTCAAATAAAACAGTAGAGAAGAAGAAACTTAGCTGAAACGAAAAAACTACAATCGTGAGTAAAATGCTTGAAAACGTTAACCTAATTACTTAATCTAAATTTATGCTAAATATATTTCAGTTTTGATCTGTTGTATAACAAGATACAGAAAATAGTTTATTTCGAATTCTACTCGGTCCGAACAAAATCAAAAAATTGTACACCGGATCGGATAAAAGCTTCAAAGATGTCTGTCTCTTCTCATCATAACCTCGACGACCACGATGAATGTCTAGCTTGTGGAACAGTGAAATCTGATGATGTCAACTGGGTCCAGTGCGAGAACTGCAAACGATGGGCACATTTTTCTTGTGTTGGAGTTGACCATACGGTATCGACAGTGGATTGGCTTTGCCGAAAGTGTCTCCCGCAGAAGGTGCAGGAGTTGACCGTCCCAAAGCAACAAAAGGTGCGTTCACGGAAGGCTTCGAAAGGCGATGCAGGTTCTGATCGTGGGTTTAATGCCTTCCAGGATCCAACTGAACAGTCGTTGGAGGAGGAACAGCTCACGAGAGAGAAAGCCTTTGCAAAACAGATGGAGATCTGGAAGAAAAGAATCGAGCAGGAGATAGCTTGGAACGAAAAGCAGCTAGCACAAGAACGAGAGATGCAGGAATTGGAACTTCGGGCCCGACGTGCGATGCAACAGCGACAACTGGAACAAGAAAGAAAGCTGTTAGAGATTCAGGAGGCCGAAGAGCGAGAATTCCAGAAGCAGTTGGATTCTATTCGAAGCAAAATGAGTCGTAGCGTCCAACTCGTTAAAACCCCACTTGAAGAAGCAGGTGCTGTTGGAGGTAATATTGAAAATGTGACAAATTGGTTGCAGCACCCGGGATCCAGCATTGGCAATGTACCTGCCGGAGATTGTCGTGGTGCCTACAAGAAAGGTGGTATGCCAGTTAGGCTAACGGACCCTACCCAGAGCGTAGATGTCGTGAATCCGGTTGAGCAAAACGTTATCCAACACGAACCCATCGATCACCATTACGACGCCGAAGTTAGACAGCGGGATGGCAATGGAGACGGGCCGGGGTTTCGAAACGCTAGGCTCACACCCGATCAGTTAGCTACACGCAAGGCGATCTGCAATAGCTTGCCGATGTTTAACGGAGATGCACAAACCTGGCCGCTGATCATTAGCAGCTATGAGCATTCTACCGCGGCGTGTGGATACAGCAACCTTGAAAATCTCAAGCGTTTGCAAGACAGCTTGGAAGGCGAAGCGTTAAATGCAGTTCGAAGCATGCTTGTGCTGCCGGAGTCGGTACCGGAAGTTATCGAAGACCTACGGATGCTGTTCGGTCAGAATCGCTGTGGGTCCAAACAACGTTGTCACATCAGAAACTGCCAGGGAAAACACCATCCTCTTTTACACAGAGTGGAGGAATCGGTCCAGCTGCAGAAAGCGGAGTGCAATGCACTCAAAGATGCAGAGTGTTCGGTGACTTTTCGCATGATGCAATTAACGCTCTACGTTGGGAAACATCAGTTTGAAACCGTCGCATTCCTTGATGAAGGCTCGTCTGCTACGCTGGTAGATGATGCGGTCGCCAAACGATTGAAAGCAGAGGGCACCTTGGAGCCCCTGATCGTCACGTGGACTGGTAATATCCACCGATTCGAGAATGGTTCTCGGAAAGTGGACTTGATGATATCAGCAAAAGGTTCGCAGGAAAGGTACCCGCTTTTCAACACTAGAACGGTTTCTGAGCTGCAGTTGCCGAAGCAGAATGTACGGTATGCGGAAGTGGTGAAGCGGTACTAACATCTGACAGGTGTGCCGGTTAAAGATGTTCCGTCGGGATTGCCAACGATTCTCATCGGTTAGACAACTTGTACCTATTCGCGCCGTTGGAATCACGGGTTGGTAAGCCTAGCGAACCGATTGCAGTTCGGTCGCAGCTGGGGTGGACGATTTATGGTTCAGAGAATCGAAAGCCGAGTGTCCACACTTATCTAAATCTACATTCTGTCGCACCAATGAGCAACCAGGAACTGCATGGCATGATTCGGGATCAATACGTGCTGGACGAGACAGCAGTGGCTTTGTACGACGTTCCGGAACCAATTGAAGAGAAAAGAGCTCGAGAAATTCTCGAAGCGACGACGAAACGGGTATACAACCGTTTTGAAACGGGTTTGCTGTGGAAAAAGATGTGCGATGCTTTCCTGACAGTTATCCGATGGCAGTGCGAAGGATAAGAGCACTTCAACGAAAGCTGGAAAGGGATCCAGCGTTGAACCAGCATGTGTGTCAGCAGATAGAGGATTATCAAGCCAAGGGCTACGCACATAAAATTACTGCAGCAGAACTCGATAGGACACAAAGTTCAGACGTATGGTATCTGCCGGTGAATGTGGTGCTTAACCCGCGGAGACCCGGAAAAGTGCGTCTGGTATGGGACGCGGCTGCATCGGTTGGCAGGGTGTCGCTGAACTCAGAGTTATTGAAAGGGCCGGATATGTTAGTGCCTCTGCCGAAAGTTATCTGTTGCTTTCGGGAGGGTCCGGTTGCCTTTGGAGGAGACGTGATGGAAATGTACCACCAGTCAAAAATTCGCACCGAAGATAAGCAAGCGCAGCGTTTTTTATTCGGAACAGATCACACTGGAGCACCACAAGTGTATGTGATGGATGTGGCCACCTTTGGCGCCACGTGTTTACCTTTGGCGCCACGTGTTCACCTTGTTCAGCGCAGTTCGTAAAGAACTTGAACGCGGAACAGTTTTCACAGGAGTTCCCGAAAGCATCGGCAGGGATTAGAAGCAAGCACTACGTGGATGATTACTACGATAGCGTAGACACCGTCGAGGAGGCGATCCAAAGGGCCAAGGAAGTGAAATACATTCACTCGCAGGGAGGTTTCCATATACGAAACTGGGTGTCGAACTCGGAAAGGTTTCTACAAGAACTCGACGAGCGCAGTACAAACGCTGCAGTGCATTTCACTCGGGATAAAGGCACGGAGTACGAGCGCGTATTGGGCATAGCTTGGGAGCCAGTGAAAGACGTATTTTGCTTTGCTACAGCATCTAAGGCAGAGTTCCAGAAAGTTATCAATGGTCAAGAATATCCGACGAAACGGATTTTCCTCAGCTTTGTGATGGCCCAATTTCACCCAGTGGGGTTTCTCTCTCCAATTACGGTGTGCGGAAAGATGCTCGTCCAAGATCTTTGGCGGACAGGTTGTGACTGGTATGCTAAGATTGATGAGATGTCGTTCAAGAAATGGCGGCGTTGGTTTGAGATGATGTGGGATATCGGGTCGTTCAAGGTGCCACGGAGTTACTTCGGAAATGCCAAGTTCGATGAGATAAAGGAGTTGCAACTGCACGTATTCACGGACGCAAGCGAGACTGCGTATGGGTGCGTGGCATATTTTCGAGAAATTGTTCGAAATGACGTTAGGTGCGCGCTGGTTATGAGTCGTTCAAAGGTGGCTCCACTAAAGCAAATCTCTATACCTCGCCTAGAGCTTTTGGCTGCTGTCCTAGGTGCACGGCTGTCGCGGACGGTGCTAGATATCCACAATTACAAGGTTAGCAGAGAAGTATACTGGACTGACGCAAACGAAGTGCTCTAATGGATTCGATCCGATCAGCGTAGATATAAACAGTTCGTCGGGTTTCGGATCGGTGAAATACTTAGCTTGACGAATTTGACCGACTGGCGCTGGGTGCCGACGAGATTGAACGTGGCAGACCAACTTACTAAGTGGGGCAAGGACCCAGAAATGCACGCCAACAGCATGTGGGTGCGAGGACCAGCATTTCTATACAAGAGTGAAGAGGATTGGCCGAAAAAAGAACTACCGCCAACGAATACAACGGAGGATCTCCAGGTTCATCTACTGTTGCACGACGTCAATGTGCCTGACATTCTCGTAGATGCAAACCGCTTTTCGAAATGGACGGTATTGCTAAGAACGAAGGCGTGCGTATTTCGTTTTGCGTCGAACTGCAAGCGAAAATTACAAGGACTGCCGATCGAGGCACTGCGGGCGACAAGCAGACAGATGAGGATACTAAAGTCGACAACGGTTACGTCGGTCCGTGTTCCGTTGCAACAAAGTGAGTACAAGAAAGCGGAACTGTTCCTCGTGAAGATGGCGCAGGCAGAGAATTTTATCGACGAATTGAAGGTGCTGAAAAGGAACAAAGATCTTCCGATTAGTCAATGGATGGCTATAGAAAAGTCTAGTCCACTATATAAACTTACTCCGCTGGTCGATGGGAACGGATTGATTCGAATGGAGGGAAGGGTTGAACGAGCGGAGTTCCTTCCGTTTGATCTGAGATTTCCAGCGATTCTGCCAAACGATCATAGGATTACGTGGATGGTAGTTCAGCACTATCACGAGAAGAGCGGACACGGATACCGTCAAGCGGTGAAGAACCAGTTGAGACAATTGTATTATATTCCGCACGTGGTCGCAGTAGTTCGGAAAGTATCGTCTCTTTGTATGTGGTGTAAGATTCATCACAGTCGACCTCAAGTTCCACGTATGGCTCCACTGCCAGTACAAAGGGTCACTCCGAATCTTCGCCCGTTCAGCTACGTCGGAGTTGATTACCTCGGACCATTCGCTGTAACCGTTGGATGCAGGACAGTGAAGCGATGGATCGCGCTGTTCACTTGCCTGGTAACACGTGCGGTGCATTTGGAAGTGGCGCATGAACTAACAACTCAATCATGCTTGATGGCAGTTTATCGATTCATCGGACGTCGAGGCTGGCCGTTCAAATTCTTCTCGGACAATGGAACAAATCTGCGAGGCGCCAGCAAGGAAATAGTTGCAGTCGTTCGTGACATCGGGGACGACTGCGCGGATCAAATTACTAACGCGAGAACGAAGTTGACCTTTAATCCTCCAGCAGCACCTCACATGGGAGGTGTATGGGAGCGTCATGTACGCTCAGTGAAGGAGACGATGACTGCTCTGGATGACGGAAGACGTTTAACGGATGAGATTCTGCAAACTGTCATTGTTGAAGTAGAGGAGATAATAAACTCACGTCCGCTCACCTACGTTTCTCAGCAGTCGGATGAAGTCGAAGCGCTCACTCCAAACCATTTTTCGAGGGGCGCTGCCCCGAATCAGCCGAATACAACACTACCAACCGCACATCCTGCTGTGGCCCTCCGGGATGCTTTCCAGCGTTCGCAGCAGTTGGCTAGCTTGATGTGGGGACGCTGGATAAAGGAGTATGTTCTATCAATAAACCAGAGGACTAAGTGGTTCGGCGAGACAAGACCACTGCAAACTGGTGACCTTGTGTATCTAGTTGAAGGCAACAACAGAAAGTGCTGGATTCGTGGAGTGGTGGAAGAGCCCATCGTGTCAGGAGATGGGAGGATCCGACAGGCATGGGTGCGAACGAAGACTGGGCGATACAAGCGTGCGACAGGGAAACTGGCAGTGATGAAGATTTCTGAGGGTAACTCTGTGCCGGATACTACTTCCGGGACAGGGTTACGGGTCGAGGAATGTTCTGGCAACCCTGCTCTTGCCCCTGCCGCATCGCTCTAGTTTTTGGTCGAAGTGGAATGCATAGAAATGTCAGATAAGAAAGATTAGAAAGAATGTAAATAGAAGGGATGATAAATAAAGGAAGGACGGAAATGATAGGTGGAGAACATATTGATTATAAGAAGAATAATTATATAGATCAAAGTGGCGTGGAAGATAGTGGTGTGCAAAAGTCGGTTAAATTTATACAAACTTTCGGCGACACATACAAAGTATAGTGCTATAAGGAGAAAGGTTCGGGTTCTGTGAGTTAAACCTTACCGTTACCGTGAGTTAAACCTACAATTTATCTTACAGCTAAAATAAATACTAATACTAAATAAAATTACTTTTGGAACACAGGAATTAAGATAGTGGTCAAATAAAACAGTAGAGAAGAAGAAACTTAGCTGAAACCAAAAAACTACAATTGTGAGTAAAATGCTTGAAAATGTTAACCTAATTACTTAATCTAAATTTATGCTAAATATATTTCAGTTTTGATCTGTTGTATAACAAGATACAGAAAATAGTTTATTTCGAATTCTACTCGGTCCGAACACCTTCAGTGTAATGTACTTTTGTACATCAGTTCGGACAGGAAACGATGCTCTTCTAATGGTGGAAGAGGATCGGTAGAATCGATACCAAGGGTTACCGTCGATGCAAAATGTTTCTTATCAATATGCCGTGAGGTCATACGGAACATGCATTGACTAGTCTGTTTTTTGACAACCATTTTTTATTGAGATAATAAAAATTGGTAGGTGATCACTACCGTGGGGATCATTGATTACCTTCCACAGACAATCTAATGATTGTGAATTAGAGCATAAAGATATGTCAAGTCGACTCTCCCTGGAAGGAGGTTTTGCAATTCGTGGCGCTTCCCCAGTGTTCAAGTGTGATGGTCAAGTTGGAATCGTCGCATAAGTCATAGAAAATACATGCTCTGTTGTCATCGAATTGTTCGCCCCAAGCAGTACCGTAGGAGTTCAGATCACCCAGAATCAGAACTGAAGATGGAAGTTCTGTTACTGAACTCCAAAGTTGACGGTGGTTTATTACATCAATCCATCCAGCAGGGCACTTTTCACAAAATTTAAAAATAGCATGTTTTTTGTGGTGTACCAACAGCGTACCATAGCGTACCTCCGAGGATTTTGAACGTACCTGTCAAATTCCTTGTTTTTAGGTGCCCTGCTGAATAGACGGTCGATTTTTCGAAATTCTTCGTAGAACGATATAAAAATAACGCCAAAGTGATGTACCTATAGCGTTCCTACCGAATCTGATGTTTGATTTAAACGTACCTCCAAAATTTCCATACTTACTTATATAAAACTTTATAAAAAATATTATATGTTAAATCTGACCTCGGATTCAGATTTCTCAGAAAATTTTAGTCTAAAATGACCTATTAAACATACTACTTAAGAACATTGTACGCTGCTTTATAGTCAAAAATGTATTTTATGTAATACGTTTAGGGTAACACCATTGAATGGATACTTCACGCTAAGCATTGTGTATACCCCTGAATGTAGAGAACAAGCAAACATGATAAGGATTATTTTAAAGCATGTTTTTTTTATCATAAAAAGACAATCTGTACAGGTAAAGGTTGAACGTAGGTGATTGAGAAGACATGGTTCATTTTCTATGATAATTTTTTTTTCTGATTATTTTCATAAATTCGTAGGTACGTGAGAATTTTGTACCCTGCTGAGGATTTTATCTTCTCAAACTATTTTCAGAAGATCCATTAACAAGTTGTATGGGTAAAGATTGAACGTACCTCAAGGCAAATGAACTTTATTTAGCAGACATGGGTGATTTTCTTAGGAGGATTTATTTTTTTCTGACTATTTTCATAAATACGTAGGTACGTGAGAATTTTGTGCCCTGCTGAGGATTTTATCTTCTCAAACTATTCTCAGAAGATCCATAAACAAGTTGTATGGACCAAGATTGAACGTACCTCAATGCAATGTTGTTTTCTGGTCTTGTCAGTAATGTCTTGTTTTCGTTAAGGAAAATCTCTCGACTCCCTGGGCATAGGGTATGATTGTACTTGCCTCACAATCATACTTATGCAAAAATGGTACTTGGTATCGATAGCTCTTAATTAATAACTGTGGAAGTGCATTTAGAACACTGAGTTGAGAGCTTATTGCCAAAACAATAAGCTTGAAACGCTAAGAAAGAAGAAGAAAAAACTTTCTCAAAAAGAGTTAGTTTCGAAGATACTTGATTTCTTGTACAATAATTCTCCCTGCTATTCTTCTCTTTGAATTATCATATTGAAATCGCTGCATCATGCATATTAGGAAATTTCTTCAAGGTGAACAGCCTTTACAAGTCAAATAAACGCTTTAAGGAACACCAAAGTTATTCAAGCTTGAGTCTCAGCGTATGTAACTTTCCCTAACCGTCAATTTAAGAAAAATGGCCAAATTACAGTAAGCATCTAGCGGTCGTTAGAGCACGTTAATCTGTCAGTCTTTTGCAGCTATAATTTGAGGCGCAAATTGAACCGCCGCCATGTGACTACCGATTGATTATGTTCTTGCTTAACCGTCGGTCTGCGACCAAATTATTAAAAAAGTCAAATATAGCAGAATAAGATAAAACAAAACAAAAAAAGGGCGACCCCGGCGTAGTGATTAACATCGATACCTATTACGAGTCACGAGTTCAAATATTCCGGGCAAGTTACGAAAATGCCAAAGAGGTGTTTGAGTGACTATGTAGGGAGATGAACCAGTCCAAGGCTGAAAATCTCGATAATCAAGAAACAAAAACAAAAACAACAAAGATCATAATCCAACTTCAACTAAACGGTCGTCCTTTGTGTACAACCCTTCCAATTTTGGGGTTTTCTAGATACGGAAAGTGATATATTTCCATAAATCTTTTAAGCAATTTAAAGAATTTCAAGAAGCAATCTGCTACTGCCAACCTATACCATCTCAGAACTACCTTGAGGCAACCTATTATCTAACTTATGCCAACACATTCATCGTCCTTTTCAGAGACATCACAGCACCAAAGCAAACCTTGGATTACTGAATAACGTATGCATTAAGAAAATGGAGTGATTGCAGCAATTTTTTATACGATTACTCTGCCATCTGGTAGTGACTCCATCTATGCACCGCCAATCGTAGCTACCTTGTTGTTTACAGGAAAAGTGTTAGCATTATCAGTTTATTTGTAGCAGTCATGGCTAAAACAGTCAAACAACAACGCTCGATGGTTTGTTCGTACTGCCAGCTCCACCACAGGCGAAGAAGCACCTTCTGAAAAAGGCAAGATAGACAATACTTTGATTGTTGTTTTTTGTACTCTCCCACTGCGTGGAAAAACGATCTATGATCTCATGTTGATGAGAAATTATCTGCTTCTGCCAAATTTCATCATAGATCGATACTCCGCACATTAGGAGAATACAATTTTAGGTATGTAAAAAAGACCGTGCGTCTCGTAGTTGATACTCCGTTACTGAACAGAATTAGTGTACCACACAGGTGGAGCTTGGGAGTTGCTTTACATCTTCAATGTACAAAAGTTCACTAGTTCATTCTATTTTCAAGATCAGTACCGGCGCCGGCCACGTCCTCACGATGTTTTGGGACAGGGAGAGGATGATTAGTTTGACAATGGTTGTTAAAGACCGTGTTTACCTGTGTCTCCACAATTGCCAAGGGAAGGATAGTTTTGTGTTAGTGAAGCAGATGCAGGTTATTTATAGATCATGGATTCACTGTGGTAATTGATGCGATTAATGAAGCTGCAGTAGACTGCTTTTTATTTTAAATCTAGTGGTGAAAGAAAGAGGCCAGTGACAAATGGCAAGGAAGGGGCCGGGCCTGGGATGAACTCCCGACTATCTGCACAGTAAGCAGAACGGGTAACCACTGAGCTACCCAGCCACGTCTAATGAAAGTGTAGAAAGCCCATAATCCGTTAAATTATACTCGTTGGGACCAGTATTTGCACTACTCACCGTCGTTCCTTTCCGAGGTTTATAAGTAAGTATGCCGAGAGGAATAATATGTGTAAAAAAAAGTTGGTGCATGACAAAAATAAACCCAACAGCAGGAGATGATTTCTCACTCATAGCAGTAGGAGAGGGAAACAAACAAATCGCAAGAACCAGATCAAGTAAAAGGTAGTATATGAGCACGATCGGTCGCACATTCGTTTGCCAGTCAAGGGAGTGTCCCCCTTTGCCTACCCCGCATCTGGGGTAGCTTGGTAAAAGAATGTGTGCTCGATCGTATACTTCCGTTCAAATGCCCTCCGCTCGTTTTCAACTTGCATCTTTCAATTTCACAGCCTGCCGTACTCTAACGGAACTATCAATGCTCTATCTTGGTTTCTTCGGTTTAGCAATAAATCACTACCCACTCCTGGAGCCTCTCATGTTGATGAGAATAATCTGCTTCTGAACAATTTAAAGATAGACAATGTTATGCGGAGATGTCAGTTGAAGCCGTGTCTGAGCAGCAGGCCAAAAGGACCGACTTAAACTGATCGTAATGGTTGACAAGACATAATTGACACTGAAGGAAAACAAAGTTTAATTTATAGGGGACTGGAAACTTTAACTCCCCCACCAAGGACGAAGGTGTGGTCGACGCTCGTGCCTATAATGTTTAGCGTTACACAATTTGTTTGGTACATACGCATAGACGAACTGCACCTCAAAACTCGGACATGTGCTTAATCATCGCAGTAATTCAATAAGGCCACTTATTTTGACAGAATATTTGAGAGTGTGTTCGTACGAGTTTATTATTAGGGTCGTATTCTTAAGATTGGGAGTGAACTTGGCACCGATGTGCTAGTACTGACTGAGCCAAGAAAAAAACGTATTTGTTTGGAACCTACTGGTCTTAGAGTTAGTCTATGGTGTTACTACACCTACGTATAAAACTGCAAATGAAATTGCTAGTGACGTCGGTTATAATGCCGAGTACTACGTCTACATCCCATCTCGCGATGTGGAGATAGATGATGTGGTTTCTGCAGCACGCCTCACGTGTGAAGACGTTATGGAAGGTATGGGCCGACTTCCAAATTCTGCTTCGTCTACCATTGATGCAGAACTGCCCCGTCTATAGGAAGCGTGCTGGTAATATTAAGCATTTCATAACAGAACAGACGTATGCGGAAATCTTAAAGTCGCAAAACGGAGCGTCTGCATTGTCTGTATCAGTCGCTCAACATGAAAATCCTGTGTTGATTTTTTGACGAACTGGACTATGACGTATTTTTTGACGAACTGGACTATGACGTAGCCAATGAGAGTGGATTTCCGGAGGTTCACGCTCCCGGTGAAAAAAAAACCTTCTGACTAGAGCTTGCCAAACATTGGAGAAAGCGGGGATCAATATAAAAAAATCGAATAAACCGGTAACAGCAAATGCATCCAATCCTTGCTGAGGCTATACCACCCCACCTCTATCTAATATCAGTAATCGTAAGAGATTGCCAAAACAAGTACTAAGCCAAAACAATACTAGGAATATCCCGTCCAAGCGAGGTAAGATTAATTTTAGGGACATTGTGGATAACATTTTAAATGGAGTCTTCTTTGTGCACCAGTTTTTAACGGTTGTATAGATACGCTGCTGCTCACTATTTTCTTACCGGGCTTAGCACGTTGTCTAGAGCGGTTCCATATCATTTCAGCAACGAGTAATTTTCATATTTTTTGATTTGCATGAAACCTTGCATACACGTTTTTGGGGAAGAAAAACGCCGTTTTGCATACTTGGTTCGCCATTTTGAATCTAGCCTTACTTATGAGAAGGGCCTATGAAAAATGCACATGATATCTTCAAAAAATTGTATCTCGGAAACGGTTTGTCCGATTGGTTTGGTGTCTTCGGCGAAGTTTTAGACAATTGTTGGTGCTATATGGAGAAAATATGCACGGTAAAAAAAGTTTGGTTTTTGTGTTTTGAACTAAAATATAGATTTTCCCTTAAAAGTGACCTGTCAATAATTTTTTTAATTATTCTTATGTTATAGCTGACTTAAAATGCTATCTAGTGCACAGTGAGTTGTTCTGGAGAAAAATAGGTTACAATGAAAAAAAAAAAATTAAAAAAATTACAATTTTCAAAAAAGCTATTAAGAAAAGTCAAAAAAGTTTGTCACCCTAATTTTATGAAAGAACATCAAATTTGCAAGCAAAAAGTACTTCGGTAACATTTTTCTAAGATGCACCGTTTAGAAGATATTACTGATTCAATATTGATTTTTTGATAACTTAATAAGTTTTGGTCCTTTTCGGATGTACTCCGTGTTTTTTCAGTTTCAAAAGTATTTTTTTCGGAAAGATTGGAAAATTTTTAGTTAAAATGACACTGACAGCTTGAAGATTCGAGTGAAATTCTCTGCCTTAAAAGTATTTTGAAAAACAAGTTACAAAATCCCACTATCAGGAACAATGATTTCTTCCAGTTATTTTTGGTGTATTGTGTTGAAAATGTGCATTCAACTCTTGCATATCGCCTAACAGTTTAAATGGATTAAACTGTTAGGCGATATGCAAGAGTTGAATGCACATTTAAACTGGATTTAAACTGGATGTGTTTATACTGTGCATATTTTCTCTCTATTGCCGAACATTGCCCCAGACATCAAAAGACAACTCGATTTCGAGATACACCTTTTTGAGAACTGCAAATGCAAGCTCCTCAATTAGCAAGATTCAAAAGAGCGAATTAAGCTTATTTTTCAGGGATGGTGATTGTGCGCAATAAAAAATAACATTATATGTTGGATACCATCAGTTTATTTTTATTCCTGTATTTTTATAAAATTATTGTTTACACAACTTTACACAACTTTTACAAACAAACTCATCGGTTTGCTTTACAATAGTTTCTAAATCACATCTGTCAGTGGTAACCCATTGTTCGAATGAAAGCTTTTCAACAAAGTTTTCTTCCAGTTGTTTCAATAAACTGTCTTCTAAAACTGAGGTATCTGGGCAGTTTTTACATCTTCGTAGATGGCAATGAGTTGTCTTATTTTCGCAAAGTAATCTATTCGTTAATGTTTTTAGATCATTCAAGACATTGTATTTTTTTTAAGCTATGTAGAATTAAATTGACATTTTCATGCGTAGTGCAAACGCAAACATTATGTGTTCCTGTGATAGCATCCTGTGATACCATCCGTGAGATATCGCAGCTCTTTCGAACACTGAATGTCTTTGAATGGGCGAATATATTTTATTTTACTCATTTTGTAATCTGTAACATAGACAATATTTTCCAATTGTTAGTTTTGTACGAAAATATCACAAAACATATAATTAAAATGTGTATTTAAAACTTACCTTTGCACCAAAACGTGTTACACTTTCCTTTACAATTATTATGTTATCAAACAACACTAGATCTCGTTCAAAAACACAGGATTATGAGCTGAAATTACTATAATCACTATGCTACTAGCAACCTTTCTGCATTTACTGTTTGGTAGATACTGGATTAATTCAGAACCGAGTCAGACAATATTATACAGCTCACGGGTAGAAATCATAGAATACTGGGTAAAGACTGTTGGAAGATAGGTGGAGTTGAACGCTCAGGTATCGTCGAACCTTCAGGTACGAGTTTGGAGAGTTGGAGCGAGGTAGATTTGCTGGCACAGGTATATTGTTATTGAAGAAGATTGTAAATTGTATATACCTGGAATGAATAAAGAGTGCGGCGGTTGTTGATTGAGGAATCAGTCGGCAGCCGTCTAGTTTGATGGAAGGTGACTAAGACTGCGTTCTTTTTGTTTATTATTAAGAAACGGTCATCGACGGAGCTAGCCTCGTTATGGCCAGCGTGGCCATGGTGGACTAGTTCCAACAAAGACCATGTTTACAATCACCAACTGTACGTAGTAAGCTAACTGGTATCTAATTACCTGTATCTAATACTTGTTAGCACGTTTTCAGCACAACGCACCAAAAATCACTTGAAGAAATCATTGTTCCTGATAGTGGGATTTTGTAGCTTGTTTTTCAAAATACTTTAAAGGCAGAGAATTTCACTCGAATCTTTAAGCTGTCAGTGTCATTTTAACTAAAAAATTTCCAATCTTTCCGATAAAAATACTTTTGAAACTGAAAAAACACGGAGTACATCCGAAAAGGACCAAAACTTATTAAGTTATCAAAAAAATCAATATTAAATCATTAATATCTTTTAAACGGTGCATCTTAGAAAAATGTTACCGAAGTACTTTTTGCTTGCAAATTTGATGTTCTTTCATAAAATTATGGTGACAAACTTTTTTGACTTTTCCTAATAGCTTTTTTGAAAATTTTTTAAATTTTTTTTTCATTGTAACCTATTTTTCTCCAGAACAACTCACTGTGCACTAGATAGCATTTTAAGTCAGCTATAACATAAGAATAAATAAAAAAATTATTGACAGGTCACTTTTAAGGGAAAATCTATATTTTAGTTCAAAACACAAAAACCAAACTTTTTTTTACCGTGCATATTTTTTCCATATAGCACCAACAATTGTCTAAAACTTCGCCCAAGACACCAAACCAATCAGACAAACCGTTTCCGAGATACAATTTTTTGAAGATATCATGTGCATTTTTCATAGGCCCTTCTCATAAGTAAGGCTAGATTCAAAATGGCGAACCAAGTATGCAAAACGGCGTTTTTCTTCCCCAAAAACTTGTATGCAAGGTTTCATGCAAATCAAAAAATACAAAAAATAAAATCTGGAAAAATTTCCCACTTGTTCGTGGAATCGCTCTCTATTGTTTCGGTTTACTATTGTTCGGTGTCGTGTGATCGAGTGAGCACAGAAAAAAGAACAATAAGACTACAGCTATTATGTGTTATTCCGGTTAAAACAATAAAGTTCTTAGCGGAAGATACGAAAAAAGATACCTAAAGTGGAACAAAAGGATCAGGATCAGCAAGGAAATATCAAACATAACTGGTGAGATCCAAGCAATTATAAATAAATAAATACAGAATAATTACATACTACTAAACACGTGCCATGATCTAAAAAGCAGTTTGTGATTAGAATAAAAGCGTGATAGCTGCAGACATTTTTCTTCAATAAAATCACTGCCGGACAGTGGGAGTAGGATTGCACACACACACACACACACACACACACACACACACACACACACACACACACACACACACACACACACACACACACACACACATTGTGGATAACATTTTAAATGCTCTTGGTCTTTCAGAAGTTTCACCGCTTCGAGGACTTATTGATCTGCTTATTCCTATAGTTTCAAACTACTTCAAGCAATTGACTGTATCATGGCCCCATATTGGTGAATTCATATCTTTCGATGAATTATTCATTGCGTGCGTATCAAGATATGATCACCTTATTACAATGTCGTAGTCTAATATCTAAATTAGACTCGTTCAAGTATTTGATTCACAGTTTACGTCAGAGTTCTCTTCAAAGTTGGACAAGTAATTTTCTTGGGCGGTGGTTACATTCCATTATTCCAAATGTTTTGTCGAGATTGTGGTTCAAAGGTCTGAATGTAAGGCGGGGTTTAATTCGTGCGATGTCAAGACTTATGTCCAACCACTGTTCCTTGACGCACATCTCTACAGAATAAACCTCGTCGAAAGCAATTTGTGTAGCTCACGCAGTTTGGCATTGCCCGGATAATGATGCCTCCAGAGCAACTCACACTGTTGCCAAAGGCGTAAAAACGTGATCGAAATTGTTTTGACCCCGAAAACAACGTTTTTTGCTATAGTTTCTTCTGCAAAGTTTTTTCATAAATTACTCTCCATATTATGATGATAAAAATTTTGGTGATTTATCTCCCTAGTAGTGAGAAAAAAAAATTATTTTCTAATAATTGCAAATAAAAATAAACTTTGTTCGGCAAAGTTATAGCCAATTTAATACAAAACAACTTTGCTCAAGCTCACATATGCCTATCTATTGGTTTTAATGTAAATTTGGGGAGTTTTCTATTGAACATCCCTCTAATTCAGTTTTTTGAATATAACATCTCATGGAGATTTTCTACAAGTATTAAAAATTCAATACTTTTGTTTATCATGTGAAAACACACAAATTTGCTCAAAATAGTATAATTTTATCTCTTTTACTTTTTGAGATAATTAGGGTTTTATTTGAAAAAAGGTACTTTTTCAATGTCAAAAATCATAGTAATCTGCAAATTTCTGCAAGCGAAACTATTTGCATATGAAAGTATGAATCAGTCATTGTCAAATCCAGATTCAAGCGCTCGTCTCTCGCTGTCCCTTGGGTGCCAAATCCAATGTTCTTAGAACCACTACTTGACTTTACTTCGATCACGTTTTTACGCCTTTGGCAACAGTGTGCGACTGTTGGATACGCTAGTGGTCCGAGGTAGTCAACCTTTGCAAGAGGTAAGAGCTGTTTTGGGAATGCGTTATCTTCCCTATATGCAAGCGATTTACTAATTCCTTTATTTGTCTGATCTAAGAGTGTAATGTCATCACCCCGCTCCTTCCACTCAAGTAAATTCCCAGCCATTGTTATACTATCCTCTTATTTCCGTGATAATTGTACCTGCTCAGCGAGCTATTGGTCAACGATCTAGGCCTAGCTCCTGAAAGAGGCTATAGGAACCGTGGACTTGATGGAAACCGCAGCCATGAGCAGCATTTATCAACTTAAATAAGTTACCTGCCTAGCCTTTTTCAAACGATGATGTGACGCATTACCTCGATCGTGCCACGAGTAATTGGCACCCCATTTACTTACACCAAAATTTATGCATTGTAAATAACAATATTGATTATCGGCTCCGCAAAGTGTAGCACACATCTGAGCCTTACAAATAAACGAACAAATTGAAAAAGAAAACAAATGATCTAACGTAGTCCATACACAGTCTGTACACAAGCCTACTGATTTTTAACTCTCCTTTATATAGGTTTTGTAAAGCTCTAAAAATCATTTAATTATTTGTACATGTTGCATAAATGATTTAGAAAAGAGAAAAGTGGCCCCATTCTTCCCTTTGAAATATTCCTCGATTCATATTCTCATATGAATTATTGCAAATTATAAAAGAAAAATTACAGTGAGGCGGTATTCAACGCACTTCCTCCAACGGGATAAATCGATTTCCGGTCAACTGGTTTCGCTGCATTCAATCAGCGACACAATATGATAAAATATTTTAAATGAAACGTCCAGAACTCTTGACAACATCGTTTGCCATTTAGTACTGTCCAATATTAATAGCTCCAGCGTAACAAAAGCTATCATAGAAAAAAAGTAGAATCGATTCATAAAATTAAATTTATCATAAATCATTCTCGTTTTATCGTGTTTGCAGCATATAAGCGTGAACTAGCTTAAGAAGATATGACTCAGTCCAGAAGTTTTTACTACCACCCGAACTGTTATACAAGATTCTATACAAGACAATGTTTTGAGGTTTGTTTCCTCTAGAGCTTCGATCAACGTTTTATAAAACTATTGAATGTTTTTCAATAGTTTCAAAAAATAAATTCTCACAACTTTGGTCGAAGTTGCCGAAGAATCTCCGTGACAATGAGTTCTAAACAAAATAAACAAAGGGTTAGAAATGATTCATTTCAAATAATGTGTTAACAAATCATTGGAATCTCTTATCTGTATGTGAATTGTTGAAATCCAAGTGTTACATATTCAATTATCAAAGAACGCTGTACAAATACGTCTAACTGACTAACGAACTAACTACGCTTGGTGCTGCAAAATTTATTTAGTCTGGAAAATTTGATGATGATGTATGTGACTACAACTAGAAGTAGGTACGGATTGAAAACATTTCAACACAAGCATGATCTGAATTGCTGCCGCTCGCATGATAATCACCATGCTCTCGTGAAGCATTCTTTACTACACAGTATTCTGTTGCAATGCGCATGGCAAATTAAGACTCCAGTATACATCAATATTATTTGTTTACAGTTTTTCTTCGCGAAACAGTCGAAAATCAGTTCTTTGTGTTTTATGTTGTTCATTATTTTGTGGTGAAAATAGCAAAACTAATTTAATCTACTATTAGACAGGTCTTGTCTTGCAATGCATCTGTGATATGAGAGTTTATGAAATGCATGATGCTTAAAGTGGATTTATAAATAGTTTTGGGTGTAGCTGTACTACTCTTATACATCGCTATAGTTTGTTGGTGTGTGTTTTCATCAAATAACAACTACATTCTATACATATTATATCGAAAAATTATGTAATCAGTAATCCAAAATTATAAAACCGATAGAATTCAACAATTAATAGTTTATGGCGAACGGGGCCATATGAGCAAAGCAAAAGTAGCAAAAAAAAAACATTGAATCGAGTGCTGTAAGAGTATTCAGCTGTATATCAGTAACGAGAATAAGTGGCAAATTTACACATTCTCGACACGGATACTAAACACGTTCAGAGAGAAGCGATACTATGAAATGAAAACTATGAGCGCAGTGAACAGTGTTTGCTTGTACAAGTACATTTGCTACTAATGTGTGATATTAGATTTGTAGCTCAGCGTGAATCAAACAGATCTCTAAGTGACACTACTCGCTATAGTTACAGATCAATGCAAGTTGATTTTCAAGTTAATTAACAACATAATTCAAGTGTTTCCAGTTCAGCAACTAAATGGACCCTTATGAGTGAAACGAGGAGCCATATCGATTTAATCCGAAGATGAAATTCAACGAAAATGAAAGGTACGATGAATGCAATTTAAGAAATTTGCACTTTTTGCAAACATATCCAGCGAATGGGATAGTGCGTTTGCTTCACTACCTTTAAAATCTATTTTAATTACATGAAGCTTGCCTCTGAGAGTCTCCTCACTTTCAAGAGTTGCATTTACAGGGTGAAAATGTGACTATGCCGGCATTACTGAGAGCTGTAAAGATATCGATTTTTATTACATCGTCGTTGAAATCGATGTAAGTGTCATAGTGGACTAATTGAGGTGTACCTTTACAATCAAATACCAGGAAAATATCATGCCTCAAAAAATTACAACGAACAGCCCTGTGGGGTTGTACAGAATGTTCACGTCGAACCACTAAAAAGCTGTTTTCACATTATTCTAGTAATCATGATAACCTGGATTTCTTTTGAGGAAATTGCGAATTTTCATTCTCAAATGCATAATAAATCATTCTCCCATAGATATTATAGTATGCAATACAGGCAACATTATTTTCGAATTTTCATTGTCCTTTTTTCGTGAATTGTAACTCTATCATACAAATCATGTTGCTTAAAGAATACAAACTGTTTCATCAATCCTCTGATGTTATTGTTATTATTAGTTTGCGAGAGTTTGATGAAAAACCATTAGAAAATAAAATTGCTTTATATCTTAGTATGTCTGTATTCATTATTTCTTTGGATACTATAGTGATGTAACATAATTGTATTTTCTAACATCCTAGTGAATAATATTAAAAAATAAGTTATATGAGGTTGTTGGGTTCAATCATTTGAAGACAAGGGAAGGTCCATTAATTATATCACGCAGTACACACCAAATTTCCAAAATTATGTTCGGTACTTTTTTGCTGAACTTGGTCTGTAAAACCGAAATTTCACCGAACGTATTGTAAAAAATGACATTTTACAAAATTTCCGCAATCAAAAATACTGGATTGCTGTAATTTATAGAAAAATGCCGTTAAACTGTAGAAAAACTACCGATCGAAACTGTAAATTGCTTTAGTACCGCAACACTGTAAACATAATTACGAATGTACTGTAAATTTATATTTTTGCAAAATAAACTGTAAAAAAAAGTACCGAACAGATTGTAAATTTATTCGTTGCTGTCAAACGCGGCCTCTTCCAGCCATTTAAAGTTGAATGTTGGTCAGCTCGGTTTAGTTTCACGGTGCAGCCAAAAGTTAGTGCCCAAACTGTAGGAATGTACAGCAACTTTCCGGGACCGTAGCCATATTCGGCAGGCAGGGCATTGTTGGCTTATCCCAATGATCATCCGATTGCAGCAGGGTTTGATGGGGAATTCGAAAGATATTTTACACATCGTTGAAAAATGTGTGTTGATACTTAGTCTTTCTACTCATTTTTCCAAATGCTGCTTATTTCAGTGAACATTTCGGAATGCTTCAGGACAAAATTGTCACCGGGTATCATGAACTCTTCCATTAAAATCAAAATGGTAACCAAGTTTTGTTAAGCTGATTATCTTATTTTTCTTATTAACATACAAATAAACGATCTAACTAAACAAAAATGAGCAGGAAATTAAATCAAGAAAAAAAATCAATAAAACCCTGTTTACAAACGAATCTGTAAATTCTACTGAGCAACTGTAAAATGTTTACATAATTTTCGGTAAAAATGTGACAGCTCGCGTTACCAATCGTTCAGCAAAATTTACAGAATATTTCGGTAAATTTTGATAGCTTAGTAGCGAAGTCAAATTTACTGAACGTATTGTAAAACTTTAAAACTACCGAATCAATTACCGAATGTTCAGCTGTTTCATATTCGGTAAAAAATTACAGTATACTTTAAAAAAATCTAAGTGTGTAAGGGGTGACGGGGGGGGGGAACGTGACAATCCATACAAAAAAATTAAAGGTCAATACAAAAAAAGTGACAAGGGGGAGAGGGGGTTAAAAAATTCACTTTTCGTATGACATAATTAATGGACCTTCCCCAAACCAAATTCTCCTATTTTCAGCGTCAGCCTCGAACCGATTAATTTACAACTAGATATCTAGAGCTTTAGCCAAACCAACAATATTGTTAGAAATGTATCGAATACTGCTGAAATTTTGAAAATGACGGAGAAACTACTGAGCTATTAACGTTCAAAGTCTGCCCACTTTTCGTGACGCTCTCATTTTTCTTAATCGTAACTTCTAGTTGGGTTCGAGTTAGGCCTTTTGATTGAAAATCTTCTCTATTATTATTTTTATAGATCAATACGTCATATTTCATGTCTCTGGTTAAAAAATGTTCAAAAATGTTTTCATTGCATATTTATGGTATGTATGATGTATGATATGTACTACCACCCATTGTAGCACGGAAACTAAGTCCGACAGCAATGGGCTCTCCTCTCTGTTAGACTTGACAAAGCTTCAATAGCCACTGATTATCCTAAGCATGCCATTGTATGAAGGGTTGGATGGATCAATAGGCAACATCACTTATACGTATCCACAGGGATATCAAGAATATCCTTCCAAAAACAAGATTGAACAATTGGTCAAGCGAGCAAGCTATCTAACATGAGGAATCTCCCCAATGGGCGGGGAGAAGAGCCCGCCCTCTATTCACAAACTGTTAGCAATATGGAATTGGCATTCCCACTCTCCCCATCTAGAGTGCTTCAATCGGGAGCCCTGATGGTCCCTCCCATTCCCATGTAATATATTATATAATAGTATGTATATATTTATGTTAATGAAAAATACCTCAAGCATTCGTATCTGTTGCGGTTGATCCTGAAATGCAAGAAATGTTGTAAATTGTTAATGTGTAGAGTTCTGTGGGTCCACGCTTAAGCACGTTTTCATTCGTTTTCAGCGATAGCAGAAATTCACCAAAAACGTAATTTGAAACCTAACAGAACTAACATTTATACCTTTTAATTTACTGTTGCCATGGTCACTATTTGCTGCTTGATGCTGATTTTATAACAGCAATCCACTTTTAATTGTTCCTAAGCTAGAAGTTGCTCCTAAAACAGGGAAGATTCAATAGAAAGGGAATTAAAGACAAATGGACTTTAAAAAACAATGAGTAATGCTAAAGTAATCTATGAAGTAAAATCAATAAAATAATATCATCAAATAAAATGATATTGTGAGCCGCACAGTAATGACAAAAATTGAACTGTAAAATCAGACACTAAACAAATGTCACACAGCGCTGCACGAATCAGATCAGCTCGGATTTAGTAAAATGTCCATTCGCAAACCGGAAATGAAAAATAAATTCAGTAATAAGTGCAAAAGCCTACCACAGATTCCGTTGCAGCTTCTTGTATTCAAAGCTAAATCTTCTAATCTTCTAAATGATAAGAGGATAAGAAAGGATCAAAATGATAATTGGACATATAAGACATAATAAATAAAAGTATATATAAACTATAAGGTGAAAATTATAAAATTATTGTTATGTTAATATATAAATCACGAAAACACAAGTAATGATAAAAATGGTCATGATGATGATATAGATGAATGGTAATGGTAATGAATAAACAATGTCATATAAAATAACATATATAGTGAAGGGATATTATAATATGATCTGAAAATTACATGTGTGCTTTACTGCTGTTGCGATTGTGACTTAGACAATGTATTACAGACGTGAGAAAAAATGAATTTTTACAATGATGACATGGAAGACCTGAGAGATATGAGAATGGACAATTATGATATGATTTGCAGGTCACATCCGCTCACCTCGCTATTGTTCAGGCTACGGCAACCAGCGTCTCCATATTTGAGCGAGCAGTCTTTTGTGATCATATGCTTCATGGAGGCGTGAGGTAGGAACTTGTAAGGACCAGAGGTCAGTCGCACCCTCCTTTGAAGTTGTCAACTCACCATTTGAAGCGCATGTTTTTATTGCATATTTATAATAACAACAAACTCGAATTATTCCACTGATGGTGAAACTGAACCCTTCTTACACTTCACCAGAATTACGAACCCAAATGTGACCAATATGGTACAGGATACATATTTTTATCAGAAATTCCAAGAAGTTCTCGAAAAAGTTTTCGAAATGTCATATTTTCAATTTACAAAATTAGCTTTTTGACAATCCTGACCGATGTGATTAAAATTTTGTCATTAATAGTGTTTAGCGAACTGTTGATGTTAGGTAATATAAAAGGGGAAAATACATAAACATTAGATTAGATTACATTAGATGTTTCATGTACTCAGTCCTTAGAATGAATTATACTAAGCGTCAATCATGATTACCGATATGAATTCAAGATGCTAAATAAGTACATGTCTGTTGAAAATTATGCAGTTATTGTAAATGGATACTTTGCGTAATTTTTGAATACACTCGTTGCAGTTCAAAATCGGACAACGCACCAGATGCGACACAAAAGAATGCAAGCGGCATCGATTGCTGCAGGAGATCTTGCCCGGCTTAGAACTGCAACGAGTATATTTTCATCTCAAATATTAGATTAAATGTCTTTATTAAAGAGGCTTTCAGCCGGTGGCTGGTTTGGCTTCTTTTTCATCTCAAAATTTATGTGCTCTAAGGTGTTGTTTTAATCATATCTTCATGAGGAATTTTCCAATCATAATGATATTTTTTCAAGTTTTTCAAGAACATTATGGCTTTAATTTGACATCAACAGAACTAAAATCAGTTCACAAATACCTAATTAATTAAAGTGGACAGTTTGATTATTATTGTAATACGCCGTAAAATACTGTTGCGTTCATATCTCCGTAACGAAATGTCCGAATGAAAAAATAATCTATGGGAATATTGTAGCTTTCATTTACCGCCATCAGAACTGAAATCGGGTCACAAACGGCTGAGAAATCGATGTGACTTTATTTGTAACATACGTACATACATAAATACACACAGACATGTGCTCAGTTCGTTGAGCTGAGTCGAATGGTATATGACACTCGGCTTACTGGGCCTCGGATAAAAAGTTGAGTTTTCATGCGATCTGTGTGTAAGAAGGGTACAAAACACCCTTATGTACATCATTATTGTCTAGATGCAACACCAATTTGATGAAAAATTTAAGGGCAGGCAATTTTGATCGTTTAACCCAATTCCAGATATATGGCTCAAAATAGAAAACCTTCCTCATTAGCCTGAAAATGTAGTAATCCTTAAGAGGTGGCTTATGGCGTCAGGTGGTGAAGATCGGTGGTGAAGCGCGTTTCCTTTATGAGGATCTGGGTGCGTGTACCATTATAAAATTTCCTTCATCAGATGTTTCAGAATGCCGGCGTCGGTGGTGTAATGGTAAGCGTGACTGCTACTTGGCACTCCAGTGGGTCTGGGTTCAATTTCCACTTCCGTCTTATGAAGCACGGTGTATGCTTATTGACATTCAAACTCTAAAAGAATGAAGGGAATTTGCCATGATCTCTTTTGTAAACGATATTGTATCACATCGCATTTCCTCCCCTAACTTACTATGTAGTCTAAATTTCTACACCCCCTCGCGGCATTTGAGGAATCGGAACTTATTTGCGTTAAATATCAGTTGGACAAACTATGCGAAATTCGGACCAATTAACCGAATGATGTCTCTGTATAATCTGCATTGTGAATCAATTGACCTAACAATGTCACGTAGTAACCTAAGACAGTATTTTGTTTCTAGACGATCTTTAAGAAGATAGAATTAAGTGTAAATATGTAGTCTACGATCGATTGACGGAATAAATAAATAAATAAATCCCAGTCGACTTCGGTGGTTTTTTTGAGGCGTAAAATCTGGTCCCGGCTCATATTCATGAGTCGATAGGTATGGGGAGTCATCTTCCTGGCGTCGGCGATTGTCACCATGTGCGGAAATAGGCCGACGGAGAATAGAGATAAAAAAAAGATGTTTCACTCCACTTACCGCAATGGAATTTGATACCGCAATAACTGGGCGAATTTCCCAACCTTTTGCAGTTGGTACAATTATAAACCCTCGGTCTATACAGGCGCATTGGGAAAAAAAACTCCTAACAAAGTTTGGGAGAACAGAACCGGTGAAGCTCACTCTAAACGAGTCTGGAAGTTGATAAACTTTTGTCTTGCAACGATGCTGGATATAGTTGAATGTAGTTCCTGAAATAACCAGAAGTTCATCGATCCCTACAAAATATTCGACATTAAATACTTCGTGATCAAAAATTGTATTTGATATTTCCTGATTCGGTGCTTTTACACACAGCCTATGAAATCTTTCTTTATGTATCGAGAAACCAGGATACTTACACAGTAATCGTCTCGAAATGTCGAGATTTTAAACGACTTGTCTTAAGGCCAAAAAATGACAACCCAAGGTCCCGTTGAGAATGGGTGGTAATGCTTGATGCGTTTCATTTTGGGCTCAGAAGAGCTCATAATTATGCTCAAAAACAAAACGCACACAATCACTAATTAATAAACTAAATGCTTTAAAAAAAATATGATGGAAATACCATACAAAATGAGAAAAAAATATAAGAAATAAAACTTATAACTAGAGGCAAGAATTGGGCTTACCACCCTATTTAACTTTATTCGTTTCTTCCACTACGGAGGAGACACAGACGCACACGTTTAGAGGCAAGATTTTACTTGATTTTACTTGATTTTACTTTGGCTTGAAGAATTATTTATTATGCTTAGCCGGCGACATAAACAACATTTACCGATGTCGATGTGCCTCTAGCCAATGTATCAAATTTCTGCATTGGTTATAAAGATAAGCGATTATTCACTCGATTCTTCGGTAGCATGAAAAACCAAACATTCCAGCTCGACTAAGGATATCCACCTACGCAAATAAATTATTTGTCATTGTAGTTTTTTTAATATATATATTTTGAACCTGTAGGAAATTTTGAATATAATATTATTATTATTTTCTTATATCTATTTGGGGCTTAAGCGAAATTTTATTATCAGATTTCACTTCACTGTTTCCTTTTACTTCAATTATGTATTAATTACTTTTACTGCTACATAAAGAAACACGTATCTATAGAAATGAAACTAATAAAAACATAGTGGAAGAAAAACGAAGTGGAAAGAGTATACTATTATTGCAAGATGTCCTAGAATTTCAGTGGTTTCAACACACTGAGAAAATTTTACAGTATTAGGTAATTTTTTACCGAACTTTCAATAGTTGAACGTTCGGTAATCCGATTTAACGGATTTCGGTAAAATTTGACAAGTTCCGGTAATATTTGTACCGGAATACCGTAAAATTTCACCAAAACCCGGTAAATCGGATAACCAAACGTTCAGCTGTTGATAGTTCGGTAAAAAATTACCGAATACTGTAATGTTTTCTATATGTGAATGTTTCAGTGTTTCAGAGTTACGATAATGCATGGAAGAATGTTATCTTTCATGCATTATCGTTACTCTGAAACATAACATCTTGTGTTGTATGCATGAATCAGATTATTGCAGAAAAATGATCGTTAGAGTGAATTTTTTTGGCTTGAAAAGTTTCTAGTTTCTATAATTTAACAATTTTAATTCGGTTGAACAAAAACTCAACTACGCCGTGTCTGCACGTCACACAGAGAATATTTTTCAGAAGAACGCTCCATTTGAACTATACACATGTGTTCGTTTCAAGACAGGTAATTTCAAACGATTCTCGGCAAAATGATACAACGTTCTAAGACCACTCCCACCGTTGGGTTCACACCTGGGTAATATTTTGATGACTGAGAGCGTTCCTATTTTGATTTAGCCACCCACTTTCACACCGGTCATTCATAAAAAGGTAACACAATTTATTCTCGCACCGGTGTTGTTTTGCTTAATATTTTGTGCAGTGTATAGTTTAAATACCCTTCCGTACAGGTTTTTGACGTTCTGGTTTGTCTCAAAGATTGGGTCTTGGGAAACATCCAGCCAAGCCCTGCAAAGCACTTCGTTGTCTTGTTGCGTCCAATTCCTCCAACGGAGTTTTGATGCACTTATTTTTTACAACTTATCACAGTAACGTGAAATTAGCAATATATATTATATTACAAACATTACAAACAACCGGAAACACTTATTACAAACAAACCGGAAACACTTAAATCGAAATGAAAGTCGTTTCGTTTCAACTTGTTTTGTTTGTTTTGGACATATGAGCATGGATTGTAAAAATAATGTAGCATGCTGTACTAAATGTAGCTGTAGTGAAAGTCACACAACATCTGAATGCACATCAACTGCATTGAAATGTATTAATTGTAAAAAAACGAATAACGAACGTAAAACGAACTTGGACGTAAACCACGGCGCGTTTAGTTATGAATGTGAAATTTTCAAGCGATTATATGAACGGAAAAAAAGAGCCTGCAATGAATAGCAGCGAAGATTCAGTAGCAATGTGAGTAAATTCGATATTTTGTACTTCAATATTGCCGGGTTGTCTACAAACTACGTAGAATTGCGTCAGAGTGTAGAGGAAAAACGTTCATATTTAGTCTTTTTATCAGAATCGCATATACACTGATAGGCAAAATAAAGTGCCCACCTCTTCGTTTTTTCAATTTCTCTCATTTACTTGGTTCAAATTAAAGTAAAGACAGTGTAGTTTTTTTTCTTATTTTATTTTTTATATTCTTTTTAAGTTTCACTTATGGAATACTGAAAAAAAAGGAGTTTTACTTAAAGAAAAAAAAATCAATTTGTGTTGAAAAAAAAACAGTGACAAAATAAAGTGCCCACTTCAAATAAATGTTTTCGATAAGTTTCCATTGGAAGACCCCTCGATTGTTTATGTTTTGATATTTTGACATGTTTTGAAGCAAACGGCTCAACCTGGTGCATTTGTATACGTGATCGCATTTTATTCAATTGAAAAAAATGGAGAATGCAGTGCTTTCGAAAGCAATTCCCTTGTGTATCCGAAAATTGGTCGTTCGTGATGTGCAAAACGGTGAATCGCACTGGGCTGTCGCTAAGAAGTACAGTATGAGTAAGGCAGCGGTTGGCAAAATTCTTCTGAAGCTTAAAACGTTTGGATCAGTGGTGGATCGCCCTGGCAGAGGCAGGAAGCGGAAAACGGATGCGAGAAAGGACACCAAGATCATGCGCGAAGTCAAGAAGAACCCGAAGGTAACTGTCCGCGAGATCCAGGTAACCCTCCATCCATCCAGGTAACTTGCCCGGAAGCGCCCATTTATCAGCAAGGCAAACAAAGCCAAAAGGCTTAAGTTTGCTAAGGAGCATGCTTATAAGCCCCTAGAGTTCTGGAAAACGGTTCTCTGGACGGACGAATCAAAATTCGAGCTGTTTAACCGAAAGCGGCGGGTTCGTGTTTGGTGCAGATCGGGAGAGGAGCTTCAGGAGCGCCACATCCAAGGCACGATGAAGCATGGAGGAGAAAATGTGATGGTCTGGGGGTGTTTTTCGTGGGGTGGAGTGGGAAGCATTGTGAAAATCGATGGGATATGTTGCCACCACCGCTGGGCACAACACCAGTGGGCTCAACGATGGACCTGCTGCGAAGTGAAAAAACGAGCATACGTCATGGCACGGTCGTGACAGATGTCAACCGTAGAAATGGACATTGAAATCAGCGATGAGAAGAAGTAAAGCGCGGTTTCCTATAAGTTTCGGAACTTTATTGAAATTATTAAATAGTTATTCTTACTTTGGAGTGAATTGTAAAGTTTTCTTTCGGATTTGTGAGTAATATTTTTTTTGATGAAGACCCTAATTAATAAGATTTACCTTTATTAGGCTCGCAAAAAGAAGTGATTGGTTTGTCAGTTTGAAGTTTAAAACTAAAGAACACCTTTGATTGTAAGTTGATTTATTGCTGATTCTTAAAATCTTAATAACTAAAATAAACTATTACAGTTTGAGCTGTGCGCAATCAGCCTGCTTCAAAAAGTGTTTTTCTTTGATCTGAACAATCTCAAAAATCAAAGAAAAAGATAGAGATGTCCGACGCTGAACATAACCCCGAAATTACCGGGTATGACTGTGCACTTTGCGAGCAACCAAATCATGCAGATAGCCATATGGTTTACTGCGAGAAGTGCAAGAGATGGTTTCATTTTCATTGCGTGGGAGTGACTGAAGAGATTACGAACGTTTCCTGGACGTGTGATGAATGTAAACGAGCCGAAACTCCTCTCGTCTCAACCCAACCATTGACTGAAAGTGTGCCAGCGGAAAGCAATGAAAATGATCTGGAAGCCGAAATGCAGTTTCAACAAGAACTAGCACTTATGCAGAGAAATTGTGAACGGCAGTTGAAACGAGAGGAGCAAAAGAAAAGGATGCAGCTTCTGCTGGAGCGCAAAATGTTGGAACGGAGGAAGGCGATGGAAGCTGAGTTCAATAAAATGCGGAATGAATTATACGAGGAATTCCAGTATGACCCTTCAAACCAGGAGGAAGGTGCTGTTGGTGGAAATATAGGACAATACCAGGTGCAAACAAATGTGGATATGGAAACATTGGAAAGGGAGAAGATGAATTTACCGAACGAGCAAAATGCCAACAATCGGAACGCTTATCCAAAATTTTCTACACCAAAATCTACCTCGCAGCTTGGTGATGTCCACCATCGTCAGTCGTTTCTTGAAAAGGTTTCGGAGGAAAATACACCGATTAGGAACCCTTTGCTGCTTGTCCCTAATAGGAACAAAAATACATTTCCGCCTCTACCAGTGCCTCAAACTGCTCAACAAGTTCCTCTTCCGATTCCAGTTTCGGTTCCGGCAACACCGGTATCAACGCCAAGTCTAACTTCACTGCCACCTGTATTTCCGATTCCATCGGTACCCATGCCAGCTCCGCTACAAGAATCAAATCCAACACCTAACCCTTTGGCTTATCCACGGCAACTGCCATATCCTAATCCGATTTCATCGGTACCAATACCAGCGCAATGTACAGTTCCTTATCCGGTTCCAAATCCAACAATTCCAGTAGTACCCGGCATGAACGTGAATCAATTGGTGCAGTTTGCAGAACCAGAGCTAACTAGATCTCAGATTGCCGCGAGAAAAGGCCCGTTTGCCAAATTGCCGGTATTTACGGGGCGACCAGAAGAGTGGCCTTTATTTATAAGCAGCTTTAACAACGGGAACAATGCGTGCAATTACTCGAATCTCGAAAATTTAGGAAGACTGCAGGAGAGCATCAAGGGCCAAGCGTTGGAGGCGGTCAGAAGCAGATTGCTTCTTCCTGAATCGGTTACTAGGGTGATCGACACACTTCGACTTCTTTATGGTCGGCCAGAACAACTTTTACATTCTTTGATGCAGAAAGCGAGAAAAGTGGAATCACCGCGTATTGATCGCTTGTCAACGTTTATCAATTATGGCATGGTCGTTCAACAACTGTGCGATCATTTGGTGGCATCTGAAATGATGGATCATCTCGTAAACCCCATGCTCATCACCGAGTTAGTGGAGAAATTACCTCCCAGCACAAAATTGGAATGGGTCAGGTACAAACGTCAGTACGCTGCAGTAAATTTGAGCACATTTTCGAACTTTCTTTCAGTAGTTGTCTCAGAAGCTACCGAGGCCACACTCTATGTTGATCCTCAAATGGAACATCGTCCTTACCGGGACCGGAAAGAGAAGAAACCGAAAGCTAAAGAACACGATGGTTTCTTGAACACGCACATAGGTTTCGATCAGCCGTTGAATCAGTCAGTCGGACAGCAAAAGAGTGAAAGCCAACTCGAAAACCGCAAACCGTGCCGTGGGTGCAATCGGACGGACCACTGCATTCGTTATTGTGAAGATTTCCGGAAGCTATCATGGGGAGACAAAATGAAGCTTGTGGAGAAATGCAATTTGTGTCAGCTATGCCTCAATGAGCACGGACAAACACGATGCCGGTTTAAAGGGCATTGTAACGTTGGTGAGTGTAATGATCGTCACCATCACCTCATCCATCCGCCGAACCCTATCGTGCAAGTATCGACAAACTGCCATGTGCACAATTTGGAACTGCATCCCGTAATTTTCCGAGTGGTTCCAATTAAGCTATATAACGGTAAACGCACTATGGACGTCATTGCATTTTTGGACGAAGGCTTGTCATATTCACTTATGGAAAGCAGTGTTGCAGATCACATGAAACTGAACGACTCATGGAAACCAATACTCGTCAAGTGGACGGCGGGTATGAGCCGGCTAGAACGAGATGCGAAGTCCGTTGATGTGTCTATTTCTGCCAAAGGATCCAAGAAGAAATTCCTTCTATGTAACGTCCACACTGAGCAACAGCTGCAATTGCCGGAGCAAAAGATTCGATTTGCAGAATCAGCAGGCCGGTTCAAGCACCTTTATGGCCTACCAGTGGCTGATTTCGTGAATGCCCCCCTCCCCAAGATTCTCATTGTCCTTAAACACCTGCACGTGTATGCACCGCTAGAGTCACGGGTCGGCAAACCTGGTGAACCAATTGCCGTTCGGACGAAGCTTGGTTGGACAATATACGGACCTCAAGGTAACGAAGAACCTTCAGTGGGTTTCACTGGCCATCATGTATCCGGTGAACTAGCAGACCAGGACCTACAAGAACTTCTTCGAACGCATTTCACTTTGGAAGAGTCTGGCATGTCGGTCACGGTGCTTCCAGAATTCACTGAAGACCGCAGAGCCAGAGAGCTGCTGGAGAAAACAACCATCCGTGTCGGTGAGCGCTTTGAAATGGGTCTCTTGTGGAAGAACGACAATCCACAACTACCAGACAGCTTTCCGATGGCGTTGAAACGTATGAAATCCCTGGAGCGAAAGGTGTCAAGAAATCGAGAGTTGCAGCAGAATGTGGAGAAGCAGATTGCCGTGTATCAACGTAAAGGTTACGCTCACGTGGCAACGCCTAAGGAATTAATGGAAGCTGAACCAGGTAAGGTTGGGTATCTCCCTCTAAATGTAGTACTGATCCCCAAAAAACCGGGAAAGGTCCGGTTGGTATGGGACGCGGCGGCATCCGTCCAAGGAACGTCGCTCAATTCCGAATTGTTGAAGGGTCCCGATCTTCTCTCCAGGCTGCCATCAGTATTGTGCCCCTTCCGTGAACGCCCAATTGCTTTCGGCGGTGATGTTGCAGAGATGTATCACCAGTTCAAAATACGGTCGAGTGATAAGTCTGCGCAGATGTTCCTGTTTCGACCGAAAACATCAGGCCCTCCAGTTATCTTTGTTATGGATGTTGGTACCTTTGGATCAACCTGCTCTCCGTGTTCTGCCCAGTACATAAAGAACCAATCCGCGAAGGAGTTTGCTGACCGGTATCCTGATGCTGTTGAGGCAATCGTCGACAAACATTATGTCGACGATTATTTAGATTCAACATTCACGGTAGGTGAGGCCATCAAGCGGGCAAGTGAGGTTGCATTCATCCATTCCAAGGCAGGGTTCAAGCTTCGAAAATGGGCTTCGAATAGCCCAGAATTTCTACAGCACTTCGGCGAGCAAACTGATGATAAAATGGTCCATTTTAATTGTGACAAGACTAGCGGTATGGAAAGAGTTTTTGGGATGTCATGGAGCACGACAAAGGATGCTTTTGTATTTGCCATCGGACTGCGTGATGATCTACAGTCGTTTTTAACGGATGGAAAGCTACCAACGAAACAAATCCTGTTGAGCATTGTTATGAGCTTCTTCGACCCTCTTGGGTTATGGGCATTGTTTACTGTGTTCGGGAAATTAATCATCCAGGACATTTGGAGGAATGGCTGTCCATGGGACGAGATCATTGATGAAAATTCGGCGCAGAAATGGTTTAAACATGGAACATGGAAATCCCCCGATGCTACTTCCCCGGTGTTATGCCAGCTGACTATGAAAACATCGAGCTTCACATATTTGCTGACGCCAGCGAGGATGCCTACGGTTGCGTTGCCTACTTCCGGGATCTGGTAAATGGACAACCGAGAGTAGCACTGATTTCCGCTGAATCGAAGGTGGCCCCAATACAGTATATGTCGATCCCTAGGATGGAGCTGCTAGCTGCAGTTCTTGGTGCAAGAATGTCCGTTGTGGTCAAGGCCAATCACTCGGTGCAGGTGAAACGCCTCGTGATTCACATCGATTCTGCAACTGTACTCTCCTGGATTTGTTCCGATCATAGAAATTACAAACAGTTCGTAGCCTATCGCATCGGGGAAATACTAAGTCTCACGAGTCCAATTGAATGGCGCTGGGTTCCTACGAAGAACAACATAGCTGACATTTTGACTAAGTGGGGAACCAACGGGCCGCCATTGGAAACCGGCGGAAAGTGGGTAAATGGTCCGGAATTTCTGTACCGCCCTGAAGAAGAATGGCCAAAGCGAAAACTGCCTCCATCAAATGTGGAAGAAGAGCTTAGGGCGTATCATTTGTTCCACGAAATCTCCTTCCCTAAGCATTTAGTGGACACCTCTCGTTTTTCGCGCTGGAACATTTTGGTGAGATGCGTGGGTTGCGTGTTCCGGTTCATCTCAAACTGCCGCAGAAAAGTAAAGAAGTTGCCAATCGAAACGGTTCTGGTCACGCCCGCGTTGGAGAAGACGCTGAAAACTTCGTTGCCGGCAATCAAGATTCCCCTGAAGTTTGAAGAACATCGGCAAGCGGAGAACTATCTATGGAAAGTTGCACAGCAAGAAGGATTTGCAGATGAACTTAAAACGTTGCTGAAGAACCGTGAGCTACCACAGGCAAGGTGGCATAATATTGAACGATCCAGTCCACTGTACAGATTGTCCCCTTTTTTGGATGAATTTGGAGTAATCCGAATGGAAGGGCGGTCGGCCCATGCAGATTTCCTCGCTTTCGAGCAGCGGTTCCCGATTTTACTTCCGAAGGGCCACGATGTCACAAACAAGCTTCTTCTTCACTACCATGTAAAGTTCGGCCACGCAAATCGTGAGACAGTGGTGAACGAACTAAGACAGCGCTTCTACATTCAGAATATTCGGGCAGCAGTACTGCAAGTGACGAAGAACTGTGTGTGGTGCAGAATCAAAAAGTGCCAACCAGCAGTGCCCAGATTGGCACCTCTACCTGTACAGCGTCTCACTCCACGACTACGTCCGTTTAGCTATGTGGGAATCGACTATTTTGGTCCAATAATCGTTACCATTGGACGGCGTTCGGAGAAGCGATGGATTTGTCTATTAACGTGCCTAGTGACCCGGACAATTCATATGGAAGTCGCTCATAGCCTAAGCAGCCAGTCATGCGTGATGGCAATCGGGCGATTCATTTGCAGGAGAGGTGCACCACTGGAGTTCTTTTCGGACAATGGTACGAACTTTCCAGCAGCCTCTAAGAAGTTGGTACAAGATGTGCGTCGCATTGATCTGTAGTGTGCGGATGTTTTCACCGATGCCAGAACTAGGTGGACCTTCAACCCACCTGCAGCGCCGCATATGGGTGGCATTTGGGAGCGGGTTGTGAGATCGGTAAAGGACGCACTCAAAGCTCTACAAGACGGGAGGAAATTGACGGACGAAATTCTTCTCACTTTGCTGGCTGAAGCTGAAGACATGGTGAATGCACGGCCACTCACATATGTGCCACAGGAATCAGCAGACGTCGAAGCCCTCACGCCGAACCACTTCCTCCACGGTTTGCCTGCTGGAGAGCGTGAAGAGGCTCATGTGCCGACAAATTCGGCCGAAGCGTTGCGAGACAACTATAAGCGTTCTCAGGAGTTGGCGGATATGCTGTGGCAGAGGTGGCTGAAGGAATACATATCCTCCATCAATCATCGTACCAAGTGGCGCGGGGAGCAAGAACCAATTCAAGAAGGAGAACTGGTATATGTAGTCGACGGGAACAACCGCAGAACCTGGATCCGCGGTGTTGTCGAAAAGGTTATTAGAGGCATCGATGGAAGAGTACGCCGAGCAATGGTGAGATCAGCGAAGGGTCTGTACAAGTGACCTGTTGCCAAGCTAGCGGTGATGGAGTTCAGGAGTAAAACTAGCCAGATCTCTGACTCCGACCAGAGTTACGGGAGGGGGAATGTTGCCACCACGGCTGGGCACAACACCAGTGGGCTCAACGGTGGACCTGCTGCGAAGTGAGAACACGAGAATACGTCAGTGGACGGTCGTGACAGCTGTCATCCGTGGAAATCGACATTGGGATCAGCGATAAGAAGAATAAAAGCAGAGATCAGAAATTTAGTAAAATTGTATTCAGCATAGTTAGTATATTTCATTACTTTTGGAGTGAATTGTGGAGTGAATTCGTTAAAGTTATTTTCGAGTTTGTGAGTAACTATTGTTTAGATTTATATTGAAATTAATAAGGTTTACCTTTACTAGGCTTACAAAAGGAAGTGATCGATTTGTCAGGTCGAAGATTATTACTGAAGAACACCTTAGATTGTAAGTTAGTTATTACTTGATCTAAAAAACTTACTAACTAAAATAAACCATTTCAGTTTGAGCTGTGCGCAATCAGCCTGCTTCAAAAAGTGTTTTTCTTTGGTCTGAACACATACAGAAACATTTTTTCATCAAGTAAAGCGCACTGTCTCCCACAGCAAGTGAAATAATAATCAACTTGATCCATTCAAAACTCGACAAAACTTATTGAAACCATAACTTTTAATCTTTTCCGGACCACCCAGGTAATCAATGAGCATTAGCATATGCAGTAAATCAACCCTAAATCTGCATTTTAGATGCTACAAGCATTATATTACCATTATATCAGCATATTGAATGATATCGGTTGTAAGGTATAATTTCAAATGCTTTTAGTCTGTAATGAGCATTTCGAATGCCAAATAACATTAATGAAGCATTATCATAGCATTGCAGAAAAGTAGCCGTATATTGGACAAAAAGCGGCATTCATGTTGCATTTAAGGCGACTTAATTGCTTGATAGGCTGCTGTTAAGACGCTTTGGAACTGATTATTGGTTTTCTGGCCAGTCACAAATAAATCAAAACTTTTAAAGGTACCACATAAAGAAAACAGTTTATCGTCATATTGGTTTCCGTAGAACATTTCACACTTGCAAGTGCACGGATTTCATCCAAATCCATACTTATTCCAACTTACCTTCATTATCTATGATAGCTGGGGAAGCACGAACGGTATAGAAGTACTTGACCATCGCCTCGTCGCCTTCGGCCGCCGCTATATGCAGCGCCGTTTGACCATCGCCGTTCTGGAGGTCCACATTCGCACCGTAATCCAGCAGGATACGGGCCATCTCGACGTCTTTCCGCCGAGCGGCCAGGTGCAATGCCGTGTCACCATTGTTGGTCGTGGCCTAATGTTTCGATATGGATAAATAAGAACCAAAAAAATAGGAAAATAGATAAAAGAGTTAGTAAACTTGCAATGGTAACACATTCACATAACCGGTTGTTTACATCATCTACTACATCGAGGATGATTCCCCATCGTCGCCGCATTTTGTGCCAATTCGGTTCTTTATCCAGTCGGGTGCTGCAAGAACAGATCACTTTACGCATTTAATCAACTGATTGAAGACATTTCAATATCTTAAGCATTTCAACTACACTGCCGTCGAGTCACCAAAGCCACACACATCAGAGCTGGTTCGCGAACTCACCGTAACTGGGCTCACCGATCACCGAATCACTGGGTCAAGCCATCGTCTTCTTCGTCCTCGTCGTTGCTGTCGTCGTCTCCTCCTTTGCCAAAGGGTGGCCTAGTCGAAGGCCTCGCGGAAGACTTCTTATTTTTTTCGCATCGTCTTAACGGATATTTTTTTCCTCCAAGTCATCCTGTCTGCTGCAGCCGTGGTGCTTGGACCTAGTCACGTTCACCGTGGACCGGAAGGAACCGGAAGAAAGGGAAAGTCCTGCCACTGAGTAGGAGTCGAGACACAGAGAGCGCATTTTTGCCCATCTTGTCCTTAGAGTCGAGCAGAAACGACTCACATGACACTTTTCATTCGTTTAATACCTCCTGTGGAAGGGGGGTGGGGGGGGGAGTATGTTTACACATGTATAGTGCCGAGTCTTGCTGTATCGACCACTTATAAAGTCCATCCCGTGCAGAAGAAGAGGAGAGTGTTAGACAATTTATAGCTCCAATTGTTTGTCCATCCATATCGTTGTTTATATTTGACTATGAACCGTTGGAAGAACGAAGGCTGGCACTCAGTCAGGGTTTAAGCCTGGAGAAACGAAATGCATAGCTTCTAGCAACAGGCCACTTCAGCTTGTTGCCACCGTGAAAGCCTAGCACTAGGTAAAGGCATTTCTCTAGGCCTCAAGACCCTTTGTTAATTATAGATTTATTGCACCATTAAGACCAACCCTTTCGAAGCGAAAGTTTGCGACTCTTTTTTTTCCCGAACCACATCTGAACCCACCCCGTCCTGAATGGGTTAAATCAGAGGAAGTCAGAGAAGACGAATGTGAAAGTGCCCGCCTTGTACTCGAGTATTTAGTGCCTTTGGTCAGATACGAGTAGCTGTTTTTCCTCACTTTTCACTTCCGTCGTTCGAGTTCAACTCGTGAATGAAAAAGGCGGGAGGTAGGAAGTTTGCCTCGCTTCCCTTCTTCGTCGATCCGTCCGCAAGTTTCTAAGCCAAACGTGGCAGGAATTCGTGTAAAGGCATGCTCGGGCAAGGGAAAACAGCGCTTGAGAATGGCCATTTTACGTCAGCAGTCCAAGGGTTGAGAAAAACGCGCAAGAATGGCATGAAGAACCGGAAAGGCACTTCGTGGAATCTTCACCCGAGAAACATTTCTTATATCACACAACAAACGGAGTTGTTTTTCAGACGTTTCAACTGCCTGGTGTTAGGCTATTTGGGGATTAAAATGAAATTTAACGAAGCTATTTCCGAGCTGACATTTGAAATCGGGTGTAAATTAGCGGTCAAGGGTGTTAACGGATTTCGCTGCAGTCTTGCGTAACGATACCTTTTTTCGTCCTTCCTTCCCAGCGAACATGACCCAAGGCCTTCAAAGGGCATTTGTAGCTTTTGATGAAATATTCTGATAAGACACATTCACGGGGGAGTCATTAGGACACAGCAAAGGAACTGGCGCTTCCATGCAACAATGAATCACAAAGTTACTCAACACCTCGTGGCGTGCAAAGTGTTGTCGATTGTCTGCCCCTCTCGCCCCTTGCATTCCACTGCCGAAAAACGTTTGCAGTCATTTTTTTTTTTGTATACAAAGTTTTAAACTGTTTCGGGTGTCATTGCGAAATTTTCAAGGTTCACCGCCTCAACCCGCACCAATACAGCCAATCGTTTGTATTAGTCTCGGCTGATTTTCCTCAATCAAGAAATGGTGTGCGTGAATCAACTAGTTTCTCAGGATAGGATTCGCAAATTAGATATCCAACACCTGCAAAACACTATCGACTTTGATAGTGTGCCGCATTCCGACTTTTTAAATAGTAGTCGTATTTTCGATTTGATCAAACAACAAAAATAGCAGCAGACTGGGATGGGTTGGTGGGGGTGGTTATTTTTTTGTATGTTTTGCCACGTGTTTTTGCCTTATCATGAATACACGGTCGAAAAAAAAACTGGAGATAGTGGTAGTGACACTTTGCTTAGACGCTTCGTGGCTTTTGGCGGTAATTTACGTATGTATACAAGGACATAGTTGGTCACTGTACCTTTTTTTCAAATTTAAGCAATGTCACGACTACTGAAAATTTGAGGTTGCTCTGCGAAACAAAACAAATAATACTTAACGTCATAGTCTGTGGCGGTCGGGGTTATGCGTCAGAACATAATCGATATCCGTTGTGCTATCGAGTTATTTCACCTATACTGATTTTTCTGTAATTGCGTTGAAAGATATCAGTGATTTGAGCTTTTTACTGGAGTTGCATAAAATATTATTGAAATGGAAATAGTTGGATCTACACAAAATCCATGTTCTCCAAATTGATGTATCAAATATATTTAGAGAGAAATATATGACCTTGAAATTTTCACTAAATTAAAGTGAGATATGTTTTAATTGAATTAAGTTGATAATTACCTAAAAAAGTTGTTCAGCGCATACAAATTCGTACAAGTTGGCAGGCGCAATCAACGAAAAGAAACAACATACGTTCCTGAACTATAGCAACTGAAGCTCGATTCAAAGTAAATCTGGACGCACGGTTTAATACACCATCGCGTCCCTGGTGGGTGGACCAGAAAACGTTTGACAGGCATATTGACGAAGAAATTGGTGAAAAGTTTTTCTCGATTGATCAACGTATCTCGAAATTACGGATACTGAAACTTGAGAAAAGAATATCAAGTGTGCACAAACATCAAGAGAATCCTTTGTGGTCTGCCTCAAAAATACCAAAAGTGTTAAAATTTCCAAAGCCAACGGTGTCTTAGTATGAAAAGAGCACAACGCATCTATCATAAAAGTGGCACTACACAGATAAAAATAAACACTGAGTTTTCTGCGTTATCTAATGCACCTAAAGGGAATGCTAGATTTGGCAGAAAATAATGGGATATTTCATGTAAATTTAAGCCAGATAACGCCTAAATCTAGCCAGTTGTATGAAAGATTGCAAACAATATCGTTGTTTACGCTCCTTTGGCTTGGAATTACACGAGGGGAAATTTTACGCGCTTGTTAAAATTAATTATTTTTTTCTGTGTAGGGACAACGATCTGAGGAGAAAGGTGTTGAGGTACGTGATACCCAGGTGTTTCCATACGGGATTTTGCAAAGAAATACGATTTCAACTTTTCCACCGTGCGTAACATCCTTTCAAGAGAAGGATATAAGTCTTACTGTGCCAGTAAACAACCGAATCACTCCCTGAAACAAAATTTAGTGGTAAAAAAGCGAGCACGATTATGAATTATAAACAAATCTCCGGATGAAAATTTTACCTGACAACTGATCGTGGGGATGTCCTTCCCAGGTATAAATTTGTTTTTGCTGATAAGTTTGCTCGGAAACTAATGATTCGGCAAGGAATCTGCAGCTGTGGCCTAAAAACCAAGGTTTTCATCACATCTCACACAAGTGTCTGAAAAGCGGATTTTACCCTGAACTCGGCAACACGGATCTAGCCAGCTGCCACTACTCTAAAGAGGTACTAGAATGGTATGCTGCAAACAATGTTAATTTCGTCGCAAAAGAGACTAATCCTCCGAATTGCTCTGAGTTCAGACCGATCGAATAATATTGGGCAATTGTAAAGCGAACACCTCGAGGATGCGGCAAAAAGTGACAAATGCACATCAAATGCGCTATTTATAAGTTCGCCGGTACAGTGTCACCAGCGACTGCTTACCCGTTTGTTTGACGTTTTGATCAATGTGTATGTTGTTTGATTCTTGAGTTATGATCACTTAAATGCGTCCAAATTTACTTTCAATCGGGCTCTATAAAATGGATCAACATTCTCAAGGACATGATGTATTTTATTAGTCCATTTATTTGTACAGGCTCAACCGAATCATGTGCTCTACCGGGCTCATGGTGAAAATAAAGTTGAAAGTATCCGTGAACATTACTGATCCAGTGTTGGTGACGAAGTGTTTTAACGAATAATGTACTACCACTAATTCAGATGTATTTATTTGTCGTCAATCAGTAGTAGTCCGTTTTGTTATAATGATATAAACATTTTATGTCTCACGTCTTAAATATATCGTACGGCTTAAAAAACTAACCTATCAGGTTTATATTTTTAATGTTTAGGTTATCCAATTGCATTGAAGTATTGCTTCAGTTTTGTTTTAGTCATAGTGAAGTCAACATTTTCTCCGTGCTTTTTGTAAGTTGTCATCATCTAATTAAGAGGTCCAAATTTGTCGTAATTTGTGGGATGATGGCTTGTAATAAAGATATTTCTATTTCGTAATTGCCGGGACAGGATTTAAAAATTAAGTTTTGATAAAAGCTCTACTGAGTCAACGCGTTGCGCAACAATATCATTAACGAATGAAACTAATGCAAATTCACTGCGCTCTTTTAATTATTGGATACTGGTGAGCATACAGCGTGCTTCAAAAGATGGAAGAGTTAACCTTGTCCAACCTAATTTACGAAGATAAAATGACAATTCCACGATAGTTACGTATGTCAATTTTTTTTCCACTTTTGAAAATATGTACTAGGTAGGAACTTTTTCAAAGTTCCCAGATTTCAGTGACATATTCAATAGCCAAAATAAAAGTGCTGTAATTGGAACACACAGTACTTTTATATTGGCTATTTAAGTTTTTCATAAATACGGGTCGTATTCTATCAGGGCCAGAACCTTTAGAAACGTCTAAATTATTCAAACCTTGCAAGCTGTCTTGAAATTCGACTTGACTAACTCCAATGCCCCTTGAAAATCCTGGGAAGAAATCGGTATATTCAGAATCGCGATCTTTTTCAGCAAATGTGGTATTTATTTCTAGAAAGAATGTTGCAAATAGATTGCAATTCTTTTTCCGCGTTATTACCAACATTTGAGTTAAGATTCATTCTAGATGGGAAATTTTCAGATTTCAATGTAACTTACATAATTAACATAATTGAAATTTTTTTTTGGACAAGACTTAATTTATCCTCGGTTTTTTTTTTGCACCGACATTTCAGCATTGGGTGAAAAAAGGGAAATGCTCATGTAGGTGCTTCAACTTTGTCGCCAGTTGTAGTCCAAACCACTTGATGGAAACAGTTCAAATAATGTCCACTATATTTACTATGTATTTTTTGACGATGATGAAATATAAAATATGTTATCTATTTTTTTCACAAGAAACATATTTTTGAAATTGGTTGGTCCAAAAATGACTTTTATCACATATGTTATGAAAATTTCAAATTTATATACCTTATCAACATTATATGTTGGTCATATTGTGTCTATACATTGGTTATAGTGTTGTGAAATTTTCAGCCAAAAATATTGATGATGACCAACTTAAAGAAGGTTGAACATGGCGTTTTTCGGAAGCAAAATTTTGCTCGGCGTTTTTTTGCGACTGAGTGTATTAATTGTTGAGTGTGAGATTGGAGTCCAAAAGTCCAATGACACAAAAAAAAAACGATTTCGATTCGTAACTGAGATTCGAACCGTGAACGTTGGCATTATGGTTATACATGGTATCCTTTTGACCATATTAACCTTTCTTGTGCATTGGGGTCGTTTTTGAACAATCAGCATCTTAAAAAGCTCTATCGTCAAAACGGAATAAACTAGGCATCTAAAATTTGCTGGTTTTTCCTTACTTTCCTAACTTTCCTAACTACCTTACTTTCCTAAATTGCCCTATTCCAGAGTATCCGGATGTGGTCAAATTCACCGTTAGGTCCATGGAACGATGTTTTCGAATGTTAGTATTCAACACGATGAATGTAGAGCCGTCGAACGGTTCAAATACTTGGGGTTCCAACATTGTCCACTTTGAGCCCTACCGGTTCCAGAGTATCTGGATATAGAAAAATCCTCTGGCATGATGTTTTTAAAGATCAATATTTGAAATTGTGAATTTTTAGTCCAAAATTGTCCTCTTCGAATGCATACCAGAACAGGTTTTAGGAAGAGCGTGAACGACGAGTAAACAAAATAATCAGTGTGCACAATTTTCTCTATCTTCATTTCGTTCCAATAGCCACACAATACATTCGTGTCTACTTATTATGCCGTGGTCAGTCATTCGTTTGTCCCTGTGTTCCACACGACTCTCCACATATTCAGGTGTCAAGAGGTCAAGGGTCGCTTGACTGAATGTTCTGGCAAACAGCCATTGTTCTTCAGTTACTTCCACTTTCAAGACATTAAGCGCTCAAGCAAATGAATTAGCTTTCGAAGAATCTGTGTGCAGCCAGTCGCTCGCACAGAGCTACAAGGCTTTGTTATCTTCATAAAACACTTTATGGAGTAAGATGGGCAAAATTGCCTTTTTCGGATCATGCGGTTTTCTCAAGAAATGTTTGCAACATTTGCGGGGCGCATTTCACCCCTCTCAATGGATGGAAGCTTGCATAGCATCTACACTTGCATGATTTGGGTGATCCACAGGTCTTCGTTTCAACTTAAACCCATATTAATCGAGGGGGTTCAAATCTGGACTGCTTGTGGGCTAAATATTGTGCTTCGGCTTTATTTATTGTTTTGCATCGATATTTCAGCGTGGTTAATAACGGAAGGAAAATACTGATGTTGGTGCGTCAACTTTGAAGTCAGCTGTGGTCCAAACAACATTATGGAAGTAGTTCAAATTTCCACATTATTTCCTATATATTTTTAGGCTTTGGTGAATTTTTTAATATGCCCACTATTTTTTTCATAGAAATACGTATTTTTTAAATTGGTCTGAACAAAAATGACTTTTTTCACCTATGTTATGAAAACTTAAAATTTAGGAAGCAAAAAATTTGCTCGGCTTTTTTGCTACTAAGTGTATACCAAAGCCTGCTGACTCCTCTACCAATCATCTGATCGATTTTGTGGAATCCACTTGGCCAAACTTTGCAGCAAATATCAAAGTAGCAATCCTAGGATGAAGATGCTCTGGGATAAATCAAAATGTACCGAACTGCTGAAGTCGAAGAAGCAAACACGACTGGGAATATTGGGCAAAGGGCTGACATCCTGTGTTATGTACAAATAGTACAAAGTCATGAAGTGAGTTTGAGGATTCAAATCAAGGAGCTTCTCTAAGTTTTCGATTACCTGAGGGTTCATGACTTCACACCTGGTGAGGAGCATGTTCATTAGTTCATAACTAAGGATCTACAATTGAAACTGTAGCTTTTTCAGATGTTCAAATGTACGATATGTATTCAACTATGTTCATTGAATCTTATGGAAGGGCAACCGACAGTATGAGATAATCTCTCGGCTATACAGAGCTGTGATATGTTTTCAAACATGTTACTTACATGAGTATCGTAACTTTGTGTTGCATTACAACTGTAGACCCTAAATTATGATTTCAAAAACAGTTTGGACGACTTAAACCTTTCAGTTTATTATAGTATTAAATCTTTTGACCTGTCAGAAAATTCAATGATCATGGTTGAATACATATCGTATTTTTGTTTAGCCGAAAAAGCTACAGTTACAACTGAAGATCCTAAGTACTGTTCTTCAGCACACCTAGAACATCCAAGATTATCTCATAGTGTTTGTTGACCTTCCAGAAGATTCAATGATTGATGTATGGTTGAGTTGATATCGTTACTTTTTAAATTTTAAAGCATACAGATACAACTATAGTTAGAACTACAGTGTCACCCAGGCAACCACAAGTCGTATAACAGCGTTCAAATAGTATCGTATATTCCTATATTGTTAGTCAAAATCGCAATTAACTGTGGCCTTTATCTTATGATGTTTAAATTGAATCGTAAAGAGTGCAAATTTTCGACTTCTATTAGATGTTTCATTTATTCATCGTACTGTATCACAAACTAAATTGAATATACATCGCTAACCTTTTAAATCGAATTTGTTATTACATATTCAATTGCATACGATTTCAAATCAACTCGTTTAAGAAAACAATGGAATTTGCACGTATATGGCCTCCACTTTTGTACGTATAAGTCATATTTTTGCATTCTATACGATTTGTTCACTTGCATATATGTTTGTATATCATAAAAACAACTTTCAATATACGTGCATTCTGGTTGTCTGGGCATATATCATTCGGCTCAGCTCAACGAGATCATGAAATGCCTGTGTGTGTATGTGTGGGTGAATGTATGTGACGAAATAAAGTGAACCGTGTGTCTCAGCAACAACTCAATCGAATTGAACGCTTTAAATAAAAGTTTTCACGGTCACACTAAACGCTATTCAATAGTTTTGAAATTGGATAACTCGGTTCATAGATATTCACGAAACATTAACTCATGTTCTCATTGAAGGCTATTGAATTGTTTTGGATTCGGATATCCGGTTCTGGAGTTACAAAAATACTTGGATTATACGAATTTTGTCAATCAACCCCTGTTTCTCAGGAACCTCCGGTCCGATTTGGGTACAGTGAACACCAAATGAAAGGTAGTCTCATAAAATTTCATTTCATGTTTCTTGAATTGGTTATCTGGTTTCGGAGATATGGCCAAAAGAAGTTCCGAAATACACGGATTTTAAGAACTAAGTCGAATATCTTGATATCCATTTGACATAATCAGGCACAACAACTGTCAAATAAGATATTATGAATCCATAGAACTTGTTTAATATTTATGGAACGAGTGTTCCAGTTCTGGAGATATGGTAGAAAAACATTCTGGAAATTTTAGATTTTATGAACTTTGTCGACTATCTTGGTATTAACTAGTTGGAATTGGATGCAACAAACGCCAAATGATATGTATACTGGTCCGATAGAACCATTTTAAATGGTTTGGAACATATCAGGAGATATGGTTGGACAAAGTTTCGGAAACCATGGATTTCAGGAATTAAGAACTGATTGCGTCCAATTGTTCCAGCCGTCAAATGAAAGGTATTATGGTCCTATAGTTGGCTATTAACATTAGATAGTTATGGGATCGGTCATCCGAATTGGATTCGACTATCACCTAATGTAAATAAAAAATATTTAAGTCCCGGGTATTCCGGGTATCCGGGGAAGTCACTAGAAATATTTGCACTTCATATAACATGGCAATTAAAAAAAACCTGAATTCTTCCCCATAACGTGAGATATGAACCTGTTTACAATTTTTTTTTATAAAATCGCTTGATCCTGTATTCAGGACAGAAATAGCGGGTATGGATACTTGATGTTACTTGTTTTTGTTTTTGAATTCTGATGTGATTTGAGGTGTCACATGATATGTTCTGACCCAAGTTCCGAACGTGACCAATCGTATGATAGGTTACGGTCCGTGTCGTAAATTGTCCACTTCATCTGGAGTACCTGAATCATGCCCAAATGTGGTCAATGTGGTTCTGGTCATTTGTTGCTATCACTATTGCACTTAATTTAGATTTCCTATGTGATTCGGAGTGTCACATGATATGTTTTGGTCCAAGTAAAAATAACTGATCTCTTCCCCGGAGGTACCTAAAACACGTCAATAAGGTTTTGGGCACTTGGTACCACCATTATTGCATTAATTTTTCAATTTTAATGTGATTTGAGGTGTCGCATGGTATGTTTTGGTCCCGATCAAAAACTAGTCACTTCTTCGGAGGTACCCGAAACATGCCCAGATGTGTCCAATGAACTTTTTGGCATGTATTGCCACCACTATTGCACTCATTCTCGAATTCTAAGAAAACTGGCCACTGCTTCGGAGGAACCCGCAGCATGTCCGGATGTGACCAGTGTTGACCAGTATGACTACCATTGATCTTATTATCGAATCATCATGATAGATTTGAAACGTTTTTTCAATAGTTACCCATACCCACCGGAACTTGTTGACAGTTGACCGATTTCAAAAACATTCAACACAGAGTATGCAAAATCGTTCCACTACTTCGAAATAAAAGAACGAAGAGAGCGTGGACTTCCGTACCAAACGCTTCCATATATAGTTAAAAACTGAGTGCTTTCAGAAATCACGATCAAAACCCGATGTTTTGTGCTGATTTGACTTCATATCACTACTTCAAATCCATGTAGGAGAGGTATGCAGTGAATTCTTTGGATTTTGTGACTGATTTACTGATAAAAACGTATAAAAAACGACTGTACAGGCTCTGAGGGAGGGCACCAAATGTATAGGTCGAGCACTTTCATAAACTCATCTTTAAAATTAATCGGTTTACATACACCGAAATAAATAGGTAACTGAGCTGTTGTGCACATTTGGTTTCCCTTCGATAACCATATTTAACTGATTTACTTATCAATGTCCAAGATGTCAAAATTATGATCCACTCACCCTTTACATTGTGCAACTCAATTGTAAAAACAAAATCGTACTCATCGTTATTATTCAAGTCGGAAAACCGAAAAAGCAGCGCAATGATTAGGTTTGATATTTTCACAAATAACCCGTGAATGCTATTGTTTATTCTTCTGAGAATAGATTCCAGCCATAGTTTGATTTAGCCATATCCCTAAATTAACCAGAACGTTTAAATTCGAACATAATCGGTTGGTAGCGTTTTGTTTGTATTCCCTCAAACAGCCTACAAAGAATTGAATTCTGTTAATAAACCCCGCACTGCAATAAACACCCATCGGTGCGACCATCCATAGACAACAGCAAACTAATTGCCATACCCGCTAAGCAATGGTAAACAATGCGCTTCGGTTGCCACTGCTATCCTTGAGCAGGTGTTCGCTTCCAGTAGACAGTATTTACCAGCAGTAATCCCCGAAAGCAATCATGCAATCTAAATTGAGGCCATTATTTTTTCACCAATTTAACACTCGGATTCATGTAGCTACTGTTCACCGGATGGGCTGCGATGGAAGAGGGTGGGTGGAAATTGAGTGGTTAGGGAAGGCACACTCCACTGTTGAAGCATTCCTTTGTCAGCATCGGAATCCGAGCGGTGGACTTTTACGACGTTGGGGGGTGGGATGATGGGGTCTTCCGCGGGGACAACACTCTGTAACAACACTTGGGTTCACACATTGTTGTTGGCTCACTGATAGTTATTGCTTCACTACTACACTGTCACTAGGTGGCCCAGGTGAGGGCTGGAGGGTGGGGAAATTCACTGGGAGTTGTGAAGAAGCGGGAAGCAGAATGTTATTCCGTCAGGTTCGTTTTCCGATGTATGTTTGCACGTTTATCAATTTCGACTTTGCTTAGACTACATATGGGCATTCCAATACCCGATGTGTGTGATGGTAACAAACGGCATAGTTGTGTGTTGAAATGCAGCTCCGAGGTTACGTAATATGCAGCTCCAAAATGGGATTTCTCTGATTAATTTCGGATGGTAAACGATTTGTTGTCACTTGCATTCTTCCGGGAGGGGCTAATATGGTTAAATGAAGGAATGGAAAAGAGAAAAGTTGGATGTTTGCGAGAGTACTCACCTTCAGTTGATCCGCCGTTTGTGCTGATAGTAATTCCCTGCACATAGACTGGTTACCAGCCTCGACAGCCAGCAGGAGCGGTATTTTGCCTTTCTGTAAAAAATTATTCCTTACTATATCTATCCATGATGCTTTCTGCCTTATCTGCCTTTTTCTTTTATTCAAAGCGACAAAATTGGTGGCGAGCTTGTGAACTTCGATCCGGTTACGAGGGTAGGCCACGGTCCCACCGCGCCGCGACGGAAACGGACTTTTGCCAACCGTAGGACTCTGTTTACTAGCACCGACACCTCCACCGCCAGGTTTCACTGAACTGTTCTTGCGGTCCATACTGTTCTTCCGTGGACCAGCGGGCTCATTTACCTCCAAAGTTTGCACTATTAGGGAATTCACATCCAGGACCGGCGTCTTGGAACTGGTTTCCGAGATCGATCCTTCCGGCGAATCCCCACCAATCGAGGCGGCCGCATTCGCGAACGCACTCGCTTTGGCCGGATTAAATCTCGCATATTTTGATTGTACATTCTGGAAACGCCTCACCGGGTTAGACATGGTCCGATCGTACCAACTGTCATATTGAAACTACTGATGCGCGCAATTTTGCTTCGCCTCATTTCAGCAAAAAAAAAGTACGCGATTCCGATGGTTATTATAATACATATAATGATAGCACTACCAGCGGAACCCTTGGTGAGGACCTTGCCCCTCGGGGAAGGATGACGTGGTGTACCTGAGCAATTGTAGAGCTAAACTTCAGGAATACCCCGAACAGCACGGCAGGTGGGTCTTGCCAATTGCCGCAGATCGTTCCAATTGCCTGATGCATTTGTGGGAAAACAGCTGAGACAAAACGATTCGGGGGCCACCACGCTATTCAAGGGATACCTGTACAGCAACGCAAAGCGAATTCGAATCATATCAGACCCTCCCAACCAAACAAATAGGTTCCAACGGAGTCCTTCCAGTCTAGTGCCACCACTATCACAGATCACGAGGCAAAGCCACGGACGGCGATGAAAGGTGAGGTTTTTTTTTGAGCGTTATTGTTCGGAGGGACGACAACAACGGTACCACACCAACAAAGCCTACGAAAAATTCCAAATGCACGAAAATCGGATATCCATATCATCGCTTGGATACCGCAGTCAGCCGGAGTTTACCCACACCATCACGCTGCTGTGGCTTGTCTATGGTAGATTGCAATAAAAATGCAAAATGTACATAGGCGTGCAAAAAATGCCACCATACATTTGCGAAATCAAAACCATCTCTGACTGTGTATTGGGAAGCAGCGAGAAATCATGGTAGATATCTAGAATGGGCGAAAGCAACAATCGGAGTAGCAAGAATATCAACAACGAATGGAAGCTCCTCCGAGGTGCATTGGTTTTATGAGCTCTACCTAGAGCTGTTGTCACTTTGTTTTTACTCACCCGGATGCATCGTTTGTGGAAGTAAAACTGATCGCGGTAAGATGATTTAGGGTATGTGTCTCTTAACTCGGCTTAATATACAGCGTTCGATTACATTTTTAGGCTTGTAAACAGCGTCAAAGTAATGTGCATTGGGATAGGACAAGTAATGGTCAAGAAATGTTTTTACTGTGGGAATCAATTACCCTGTAGGCAGCTCAAAAGGAGAGCAAACTTCGTAACGTTAGTAACGCCTGACCATGTAATCTGAATCTTTGCGAAAAAATATTCCGTTCGATTATTCCGCAAGTAAAACTGACATTTAACCCATATAGGAGCAGTTTTAAAAATTTCCTCGGTAGAAATGGCAAAAATTACTTCAGATCTTTACTTGTCAGCTACATACTGGGCTTTTAATGATAACGCATGAAGTATTTTCCCAGCAAGAAAAATGTTAGAGTTAGACGTAGTTAGAACTTTGTTAGACGTTACCAACATAAAGCTTTCTGCACCAGTTGCATGCTTTTAGGAGGGAATTGTTAAGCTCTGCTGTCATTCTCTTTTCAGCAAGCTTAATCAAAGTCGAGATTCCAACTGATGAGTTGAAAGTGTGACATCACATATCATTCCAAAACATCGAGTCGAAGTCTTACGGCATGAGGAAAATGTCAACAAGATGTTTTGGAATATATAAAGATGTTTCACCTCCGTCATTTCAGTGGGCGCCCAGCCTAAAGCTTCATGATCTGACTAGGTGGATTTCAGCGTTGCCAAAGCATCTGTTTCCGTGTTATTTAATTGAATATCCATAGTAATTAGTTAACGGTAGTAATAATACTAATTTTGTCATATTAACACTCCTAATGGATGTTATATAATTTTCAGGTCCAAAACATTCGGTTGCTTCGGTATTAAATAATTTCAGAACTAGATTTTTATAGTAATTTTCACCAAGACGAATGTTTTTAGATATGCTCCATCAATAGCCATTTGCTTAAATTGATTAAGTGCACCTCAACTACAAAGAAGGATTTACAGGCTACTTAAAAAAACTAACTCAGGGTAATATTTCCAATAAAAACTATCATTCTATGAATCTTTTTATTTTTGTACACAAAAATTCAGAATTTCAACAAAGCTACTTGTTAGCTTGAAATGCAATGTTTGGTAATGTTTTGAGACGCACTTTGAAAAGATTACTGAGCAATTACAATTTATCTGTACATTCACGCACCAAACCTTAGTGATCTACAAATTTCTTTGCCTGACATACACCATCTTTGATAAAATATATTTCGACATTATTCGATGATATCGCATTACTAAAGCATTAGTTCAGAAGCCTGAAGCAGTAGTTAAATCATTTTTATATAAATTTGATTTATTATTCATACTTATTGCTTCCAACAGCTCGAATCTCGGACATATTTTCTAGACCAGAAGTTGAGCTCTGTCTTCTTCAGTATTTAAATGTATACGTACGGCTTAAATTTAAATGGGTTTCAAATCGTGTGTTGACAACCTAAATGGAGGATGCGACCGACATATGATTCATATCATCACAAAAGACTGCCATCTTACCAGTCTGCTGGTGGCGCTGGTTGACGTAGTCTAGACAATTTTGTCAATTTGACTATAGCGAAGTAAGGTGGTGCGACTTAAAATCGTGTACCATGTAATCGTGTTTAATTCATAATTGCAGCACACTCTGGGGTCATTACAATATATTTTGATTAGACCTTCCAATTTTTCCAAAATTATCAAATAAGCAGTTTCAAAGCGTCTTTACGGCAGCCTATCATTAATGCTGTTTGGCAGCCTTTATTAATGCTATTTTGCATTCGAAATGCTTATTACAGGCTATAAATATTTAAATAGCAATTGAAATCCAACTTTACAACAGGTAGCATTCAAGATGCTGATATAATGGTAATATAACGCTTGTAGTATCTGAAATGCAGATTAAGGGTTGATTCACTGCATTTGCTAATGCTTATTGGTTACCTGGGTGGGCTCTACGATAACTCAATTTTACGTCTTTGAAATGTAACTAGAACGATATAAAGAAGCTTTTGAAAACAAGTCTTCTAGAATAATCTGTTGCTTTAAGGAAAAAAAGCATGTTCTTTACAGAAGTTTTATCTATGATAAATGGAATGATTTATAATGTGTTTCAGCCTTTTCAAAACTATCAAAATATTAATACAAACCCGCATAACGAAATACAATTTGCTATATAGTCAAAACTATATTTCGATTGAAAGATATATTATCACATTTTATGTTATTGTTATCGAATAGTTAAATCTCATTTTCATCATACAACCTCTACATTAACACATACTGTTAATGTTTGCCATATTATCATTGAAAGGTATTTTATTGTCTGCACTCGATCTGCATTATATACCAAGTTTTTGGCATAGAGTACACCAAATATTTTGTTCGTGAGGATTGCCTTTTATGGTGACCTAACTTAACCGCCTATGCAGCATATTGTTATTTGGCCTTTTACTATCTGACATTGTTTAAACTATACAGGAGATTGTTAGTTCAAGGCAATTGCTATCAAAAACTTATTTTAAAGAGTAAAGTTTTGTTAAGGTTGTTCTAAGATTTGAAAATGTTTACTTAAACTTTCGAAAATAAATTAAAATGTTCGATCTAGATATCACGTATGATGTTGGTGAGTTTTATTATCATCAAGCATTTTTATTGATTTTTATTGATCTTATATTGGGCTCACAATGTATTGCTCTAATCTTGACTTCTAAGACGTAAGAGTCAGGTAAGAGTGAAATATCGGTATATTAGAATGATGTTTATTAGTGAGTATTATTTGAACTTGACAGTAAATATGATTCTTTCTATTTACCAATTGATACATCCTTTCTTTATATGAACATTTATACATTTAGTTTTCACTGGAAATAACATGTTTGCCATTTAAGTTCCAGATACTCAATATCACGTAATATAGCTTGTTGTCTGGATGGGGCATTACATAATATTGTAAAATTTGTCAATCGAAACGACTATTTACAAAACTGCCTGTGAACCATGGTTGTATCATTAAAGTTATCAGGTTAGAAAATATTGTAGTGATATATGTATAGATAATAAAATAGTTTGTCAGGCTTTTGATTTCAAGCAAATTTATCAAAAAAAAGACTCATTCTTTCAACTTGGTGAATTTATGTTAGGCTTGCATTGCAGCATCAAATAACGAACACTTGGTCCATAATTCCATATTCAAAGCTTTTTTTTTATTATAGGCTGCCCTACAACTATCTGTACGTAAGATTCAAATGTAGGAAAACGTAAAGCGTGATGTTCGAAAATTTGTCACAATATTTGTTAAAAATCCAAAACGGTTCAACGTTATTAAAAAAGATTAGCTAAAGAATGTAGTGATGCATTATCAATGCAATAATGCTACTCTTTTTATAAATGCATGCTATTACAGTCTCGTGGTTACTTGGGTAGCTTGAGCTCCGAAAGTAGAAGAAAACACAGAAAATTATAAAATGCCGATGAAAGTTTCAATAATTAAACATTACAAAATATATTTTACAAAATCTAGGCACAAATTCTAATACGAACTTTTCTATTATTTTCATGTTTTTATTTTGTAGTAAAATTTAGTTCATTGCAACATTCTTAGTTATTGTTTAATATTATATTTAAATAATATAGGTATATCATGTTTAATGTTTTATATACCTGCGATGAAAACTTCCGCGAAAAAACACCCTTGAGTAATGTTGAGTGACAGCGTCAAAGCATACAGCGGGACCGGATGACGGAAAACGAAATAACCCTAAAAAAACTGTTTGTTTCAAATTAATTTTGTAGTTATTTTTCCTCTAAACAAAATATCACATTGGTCGAATCAATCTAAAATTTATATTCGTTTCTCTGAGTCTACGCAACCAGTGTTTTTGGTAATAATAAACTCCTTTCATGGTGGAAACAACAAAAATGTTAGTTCAGAACAATCACAATGTTGAATTGTGGTAATATCTTTAGGTAGAAACAACCAACCTGCCTATTTATTTCAAAACAAAATCGTTGGCTTAAAACAACAAACCGGATTTTAAAATAACTATTCTTTTTATATGGATGTCGTAACGGGATAGTTTTTCTCCGTGATGGATTAAAGTTTTAACAAATTAAATGTAAGGACAATCAAAAGTTATTAGAAAACCCCGATATTACTGGAATTTTTGGTGTCTGATTGTATTCCTATGTGATTATTCAAGAAGTTACGATTTGATGAAGTTAAACATAATTTGAACTCATTCAGAAGCATAAGTATACCCACTTATGCATATGCAGTTGCAACAACTCACAAGATGTCTAGGTTAATGTTGTATATATAGTCTGGTTTAATCAACCTGCCTAGACCACAGAAGAACATAATTAGGAATACAAAAATTTAAATACATAAGTAATCAGAGTTCTTTTGACACAATATAAAGATAATTGAAAATAATGATGGCAACGCTGGCAGCAAAAGCTCGAATAAACTACGTCGCAGATGTCGTTCTTCTGTTATGCTTTTTTGTCTCCGTCATTGCATCAATCGGCAAATTCGACGATGTTTGAACGGTTTGCATCAGCAAACGTGAAACGCGGGATTATAATGATGGATGCTGCTAAAAAATAGGTGAGTAATTAAAGTTTTATGGTCGATTGTTTTCACTCTGCTAGTATTCGAAAAGTGCCAAGTTTTGTGTTGCAGAGTGTCAACAACCGACCATTAAACTTTGATTGCAAAACCGAGTCTAACGGGGTCCAAAAATGCGTTTTAAATTACGCCTTATTTTAGTCTATCGGTAGACTATCTGGTAAGCTTTTTCTTCCAGTACGTCTAACATGATGTTTCACCCTCTCGAAGATCATGCTTGTCACCTTGTCGTAGGTGAGAGGGCTAATCCCATGCAAAAGGCCAGCATGGGAGACTAAGAACATGATCAGCAGTGATAGTATCACACTCTACTTTCTTTAAATTGCCACGTCCTAGTACGTTTATTTGAAGGCACTGAAAGAGGTGTCTTACTGGCGGGTTAAGCCGCAATTCACTCTTCAAATAATTTAGGGAAACGACAAAAAGTGCACTTTTTATTTGATTGACAACTCCTTTATTGCTGTTTACTCTCTAATTGTCATTGAATAAACAGCAAATATACCTACACACTTGGTATTCTTAATAAACTTATTGTTCCCATCATTATCGAAGAGGGTGAGTGTTTTGATCATGATTGTGAGCAACTAGTAATATGTCCTGATGTGTTAGGTGCAGATAATGCAAATATATATTATAATTTAAATGTACGCTCTATACGACAGCCGTGATCAAGGCACTGACTCTAACAACATATTATTTAGCTAGGGATCAGACCTTCTGAACTGAACAAAGGTCATTGAGAAATGTAACTTAGGACAGATGCTGACAAGGAGTTAAAGGCTGGGGTTTTATAAAAAATATATACAAATAATTGAGACTCACCACTCACTATCTTATGCGATGGGTCAACTTATATGACATTAAAAGACCATGGCGGAATAATATAGAGAGATCGGCCAAGATCGCCAAGACTAGGAAATTGGTTTCAGACAAATATAACAGACACAATGAAAGGATAGTAAAAACAAAATTCAATCATGTAGAACACATGAAAAGAATACGGCGAACAAAAATAAATGAATCAGAAGAGGTAAGACGAAATAACGCCAATGACCAAATGACACAAAACAATGGACATGAACATAATGCAAAGACAGGAGAAGCAAACCAGGGAAATGTAACACCTTTTGAGGCAGTGTCAACAGCGTTTCTATGGACGACATGATCCTTGCACGGCTGGTGAAATGCTTCAAAGGGAGTTAAGTTATATCAGTCTAACACACAAGGAACAATAATTTCTTATTTTTGGTTCGAGAAAACTGCTTCGGAAAACTTTCAAACAAATAACAATCCAACGGACTAGACTACAAAACTACAGAAGGAACTTCGAAACAAATCATTCAAGCTGAAAACGTGATACTGAATAACAAAATCACAAATAGACTATGGAAAAAAATAACAAAGAACAACATAACATAACAAAATTCGCAAACGTGGCTCCTTCCGAGTCATTTGCAACAGCGTCTTCTTGGACGACATGTTCCGTGTACGGCTGGCAAATGATTCGAAAGGATCTACGCAACGATATCATCAAAGGCCTGGCGTAGAGGTTTCTACTCTATTCAGAGTCCCGCCAGTAAACCTTACAAAAAAAAAAGAAAAAAAAAATTGACAAATTAAGGTGTTTTGTGTGAGCTGTCACGTTTTTATTGTTCGTTATAAATCGGTGTGAATTTGCGATTGCTGTTCGGATAGGCTAGCTCATCTAAGATTTGAAAAAAAAACACGGGTTTAATAATTTCATAGAAAGTCCGAGTTTGTAAAAGTGTTTCCGTATGAAATGTGGTACCGATATGGCTAGGAGCACGTTTTCAGCAAAACGGGAGAAGTTTCGTGTCTGGAATTGAACTCAAAAGTGTGGTGCTGGTGGACTTTGTATGGTCAGATTCCTGTACAATTTCTAAATCGGGACGAAGAAGCGCCATCAAGATAAGTAAACTTCCATTAAATAGTTAATATTATATATCAATGTTCTTGCCCATTCCTCCATGTAAAATATTCCATAGTTGCCATAGAGACGCATTGTTTTTTATTCTCGCTCCGCTGAATATTTCAAAATAGAATCATTTTTGCAAAAAGCTTTGATGACCCAGCAGCATAGCTTTCCACTCAATTGTTTTGCTTTATTCGAAAAGTTTGGTGAATATTTGCGTTTCTCTTTCCTCATAAATTTGTTTCCTTTTTGCTTTTATTTCTTTGGTGACATTGGTGATGAGGAGTGACTTTTAGTCGAAATACTCTTTGCGTTATCCGGATTTCTTAAACGTATGTCATAGATACACCTGGCAGGAGTCTCATTTTTCCAGGTTCTCTTCGCACCGTGCCCAGGATGTACCTTGTTTGAGTTGGAACTAAATAGTCAGCTAGGCTAGGTGACTTATTCACCCAACACACAAAAACGCCTCGACCCGTGCCCGGTACGATCTAAATTGACAACGGCAATGGCGAATCCCATTTTTTCTGTCTCTTAATGTTCCATTTGATTTCTATTGAAGGTTCTACCAATAATCTTCTCAATATATATATGATATATATGATCTTCTCAATAAATGATATCTATTATAATTTTCTTGACAAATAACGCAAAAGTTCAATTAACGCTATTGAATAATGGATCACCCGCCAATGGATTGTGTACCTTGAAATTATATTACATATTTTCCAATTTCATTAAGCTTATAACAGCAGCATGCTCTGTAGATATAATGACTGCTTAAAAAACCATGTGACAGGAGGAAGGAGCACCATGAGAAGAATAAGAGTCTCATTTCAGCAATAATTTATATTTCTTTTATTTTCAGCATTGCATATTGATCTATTAATATATTTTTTTTGTATTTGAAGTTACATAACATATGGTCCTCCCTTAGCCAATCGGTAAAGCGTGGAATGACCGAAGTCTAAGTTTAAATAACATTGACTAAACAATTTATTCCTAGTCATTTCATTTTTGCTGTACATAACAAATGCGATCCTTGCATTATATGCTATATGTTGTTCAAAATTCAGGTATTTGCGGGTTTCTGTTATGCTCCAGGATGCATAAGAGTATTATATTTTATTTGACATGGCTCGGAGCGAATGATACTATGTGTCCGCTCATTCTTCCTGTCCTGTAGATTCTAGGAATCCAGCTCGTTTTATAGTTTCTTAGTTTCGCTTGTTTTGAGTCATTGACATGTTGCAAACATCAATATTGAAAGTAAAAATAAGTCGACGTCATATAACCCAGTTTTTTCCAAGATGCTTTCTCGAACTGGCTGCGTTTCCATTATTAGATTAGATTACATTGGTGATCAACTAGTGGATGCAAGGAAATGGAACAGTACATCGACATTTTAAATATACTATTTTTTATATATATTTTCAGGTCATCCATGGAGTTTCCAAGTTTTGAAAAGTAATTTTATAATTTTTTTTTCTCGTGGCTATCATACATTGTCTAAACTTTTAAGTTCATAATAGATACGCAAATACTTCTACAATTGCAGCGGTACAACAATCTGGAGACATGTGTAATGGTTGTTATCATTTTCCATAAGAAAATCCCTTCACTATATTTTATATACTATTCTAAATAACAAACCATGTTGATTTTACATTTTTGGTACTATCATTACCATTTTTATCATTACTGGATTTATTTGAATATTATTTTATTATTTTAACCTCGGAGCGTATGGTACGGTATGTCCACGCATCCTTCCTCCCTGTAGGTTCAAAAAATGCGTTGTGGTTCAAATCTATTCATTTGAATTCAACTCATTTTTTAGAATCATCTTTGCGGTTAATGCAACGCAGTGAGGCCTGGCCGCTTTGATGATTGTATCATGTCTTTGATATGCTGCAAGCCTCAATATAGACAAAAAAATAATTGGACGTCATCTAACTCAATTATTTCCAGGATGCTTTCTAGTACTGGCTGCGTTTGTATTAAATAAGATAATAAGATAAGAATAAGTACGTCTAACATGATGTTTCAGATGTGTCTAACAGACGTCTAACATTAGACGAAAGTTAGCCAAAATGTTCGACGAACAGTCTAACGTGTTCGACTAACGTAAGACTAATGTTAGACTAACCTTTCTTACTGGGTTAGCAGGGAGAGCAAATAAAAAGCAGCCGTTTTCCAATAGATAGCGCCACCAGTAAATATTAGTGCACAATGTCGAATCAAAAACGCTTCAATATTGGACTAGGCATTGGTCAACAACTTCATTGCTTATGTTTATTTTTCATCGGCATCATATGCTTTAGTGCGCGCAAAATTATCGAAATTTAAGTCAAATAAGCGTCATTTACGGGAAGTTTTGCTATTTGCATTCGAAAAAATCTGAGGCTGAAGCGCATCGTATGATTGCTGCAACATACAGTGAGGCGGCCACAGCCATTCAAGCTTGAATCTCATCGTGTGTGAAATGTTATAACCATCTATTTAAAAAGAATCGCCAAATAACAATGAGCAACTACCAGCTAGCAAATCTGACAGTTTTGTTGTCGCTATGTGGTAATTCATCGCACGTCAATATCGGGTGGCGTGTGGGGAACGTTGGCATGATATTTTGACACACTATCAGATGCCGCAACTAAGCCACATCATTGAACCTTCGACTAAGCGATTTGAAAATTTACTCAAAGTTATCGATTAATTTTGTTCTTGCTTAGACGTCTATCTGTGGTGAGGCTTGCAATTAGCGAAAGAACGTGGCGTGAATGGTTTCAACGGTTCAAAAGTGGTGATTTCAACCTAGAAAACAAGGAACGGGACGGACCGGTGAAAAAGTTTAGAGATGAAGATTTGGAGGCATTACTGCAAGATGATTCATTTCAAACGTAACACGAACTTGCAGATTCAGTGAGTGTGACTCGACAAGCTATTTCACATCCTTTGGAAGCCTTGGGAATGATCCAAGAGCAAGGAATTTGGGTACCATACGACTTGAAACCGACACGTGTGAACTGCTGCTCCAACGTCAAAAAAGTAAGGGTTTTCTGCATTGTATTGTTACTGGAGATGCAAAGTGGATCCATTATGATAATCCGAAGCGAAAAGAATCGTTTAAAGTTCATAATTTTTAAAACCTCAAGTTTTGATAAAAAAAAACGGTGGTTTTCCATTGGCACACCTGACATATGTATTCAACTGAAACGTTGGTTAACGTAAGCTTCATAAAAGTTTCACAAGAAAAATAAAAATTGAGCTAATCGAACGTTTGCATTAAAAATGCATTTGCAAAAATGAAAATGGACAAAAATTGCCGATTTTTCGTAGGTTTACCTTCACTAGCACTGAAGAAACTACTCATGGAGCATCAATCATAGTAACCCATGAGTCAGCAGACAAAATTTGACAGCTACTCTATCAGTCGAACTCTAACCGTGATAGCAAAAAAAAAAACATTTCTTGACCAGCAAAAACAATGAAACAACTCCGTTCAGAAGTGTTCAAAGAACGGCAACCCACCGCGTCGAAAACGGACATTGTGTGGCACTTTGTAGACGCCGGATGCGCCCGATCCGGCATCTACAACATCTTGGCACTATTAGACAACAAGGGGTCATTCAAAAATGACGTCCACTCTTTAGGGGGAGAGGGGGTATCAAATTTGTAACAATATGTGACAGGGGAGGGAGGGGGGTTATAAAAATGTGACATCCAACAATTTTGCATTAGGTAATCTAAATTTATCAGCGTTAATACGAAAACAAATGCGTCGAAAAGTTTGAGTGTACGGTTAATGAAACTTTACTTAGTTAGTGCAGAAAGGCAAAACATTGTTTACTGTTATCATACATGTTCTTATCGTCAATGAGCACAAACCGCACGAGCTGTGCTTCATTCTGAAACTTCGTCGAAGTTTGGTTTTGTTGAAAATCCTATTGTGTTCGTTTTTGGTGGCGTTGAATTTTGAATTGATTCAAACGCAGGTCGATGCATTTTGTCGTGCATACCCGCTGCGCAATTAAAAACCCAACCGTGGTGTGTGAATACTGGCGAGATATAAAAACGAATACTATTGTGAAGAACTTCTCAGATCAAAAATCAGCACCTTGAAAACGGAAGCTCCGAAACCGTGGGATACACTTAAGGTTTTTTTTTTAAGCCAGCAGAACTTCTGTTGCGAATGGAGAGATTGTTAAAAATGTTCCAAAAATACCACCGAATGAAGGAACTCCAGCCACTGCTTCACAAGCTCCTCCGGATTTGGACAAAAAAGTTCCCTATAGTTTTGCATGTCCTTAATAGGATGCAATTTCCAAAGAATTGGATATTATTATTCCGAGATTTCCAGCCTGATTAGAGAGCAAAATGACATGTTTTCGGCTATACAGAAAAAGACGCTGTCTGATCTGATCAACAGTAGGAAATCGCTAAATATGACCCGAGAGAAGAAGAAATCAAATCAGCAACGTCAAAAGACAAGCAGATTGAACCGAAAGAAGATTCTAGAAGATTTGAAAAAAATGCTCATCTTACCAAGCCTCTTAAGATACGGCCTGACAAAGGACGACCTCCGATGGAGCGTAACCAAGCATAGTTGCTGAAGACGTTGGTCGATCTGGGTCAGCATGGAGCGTCAGCTGGGCAGAGAGGTGACGTTAAGAATTTGGAGTAACATGAAAATCTTTTATAGCAACAACAGCATTGTTAAAAATAAATTCGTACGCGAACAAACTTCAGTTTTCATATTCCATTTTTAAAGTAACAAAAATATCATATATCTTGAAATCTTGATTTTATAGAATATGGGACAGTGCTTTAAGATGGGGGAGAGTGCGGTCAGGAAGAACCAGCGCTCGTTTAAAAAATTGTATAATTAAGGAATCGAAATGTGCCTGAAATTTTCTTGGCAATAAAAATTTTGATCTAGATTAAGTGTTGCACATAATTTCAACGTTGAGAGAAACGGTCGAGAACTTTGAATAAAGCACCATCCTTTGCGAAAAAAATCAATCAATTTTTTATCAACCAGAAATTTTTATTCCAGGCCTGTAAAAATTATGCAATCGCAAATGTTTTACACAAAAGTTTCTAGGGCTGAGGAAAATCGAAAAACAAAAACATCGTCTATACCAAAATTTCCCACAAAATTAAGATAATGTTGTGTAAAATATCTTTCCAGACCTTTTTTTCTATTGATTCGAAAATTTCATGCACTTTTAAGAACTCAATTTATGTTTTACAAAGTTTGCACTGCAAACTTAAATTATACACCTGAGCTGAACTGCGGTCAGTCACTGGTGTGTAAACCAGATTTTGACCTATTATGGGGTAACTTTTGCTCAAAAATGTGTTACTTATGCACAAAAGTGAGAAAAAAAACGGTTTCCACATTAGACCCGAGGTTATCCCATAGATATGTAAGTGCATTTTAGAGTTCATGAGTTATGAATTTTTAAAGTAAGTATTCTTGGAAAAACTAAAATAGTTTTAAACACAACTAAAACTCATAATTTCTCAAATTTTATCCATCGTTATCTCGTTATTTCGATGGTTGTTAAGGTGTTAATGTTAATCACTCATACCGATGTGATCTAGAAAGAAAGCTACGTATCAGCATATTTTAATAAAGCTTTTGTTTCTTCAAAAATTATCGCATCTTTAATATTTATCAAGAGTAACAAAAATATACAATGAAATTATTGATTGAATAGGCATTTCTGAATCAAAATCAGACAAGTTTTTTTTTACTTGTCAACTAAGATTATTTCAAATTCAAAACTGACGTGTTTCTTAAATGAGTGCAGTTTAAAAAAAAAAAAATTAAAAAAAACTACGTTTTTTGCAGAACAAATCTTGTCATACGATAAGTCCATCTGTTACGAATATCTTGATTTATCTCTGCCAGTTATTTCCATCAAAACACACTTCACCTATCCGTGGACAGAAGAACTTTACACAAGTAATTATGTAAATGATTCAATTTGAACTAAAATACACGTTATTATTAAAATCGACAACACCAATATGCATACATTCTTTTTTTTCAGAAGTGTGACATCCAAAAGTGGGGGAGGGGCGGTGTCGTCTCGAGGATGTTATTAATAAAAATTGAGGCCACATTGAAAAAATTTGTTTAAAAGGACTTTATAAAGATAACTGCACTCGAAAATGTTGATATTATTGCTTGAATTAGTTGAAAATGGGATTTAAAAGAAATAGAACAAATTTTCGCATTATTTTCTGCCGCAGCCTGTAGCAGCAAGAAAATAAGAGTCGAATCAAAAAGTGTCGCGTCCTGGAAGACGCCCCAACGTCGACAGTGATTTCCATTTCGGTCATTCGAAACTGTTCCAGGGCTCCTTTAGCGACACGCCAACCTACGACTAGAAGCACTTTCTGCACCGTTTCCGCATGCGAAGGGAAACGTTCCTGGACATTATGCGACAGTCAAGTTGCGATGCAGCTGGAAAAGTCGAGGGAAAGTAAAAAAGTTATGATTGGGGATCAACCTGTAGACCCTGTGGAATTTTACAAAGCTATCTTGAAGACTTACGGCACGCAGTATTTGCGTCCCCAGCACCGGAAGAGATGAAGAAACTGATAAAAGAAAATGCTTCCCAAAGCTTCGAAAAAAAAATCTGTAACTCATTGAACTTCCCAAAAACGCAAGGAGCTTATCAGATGTTCAGGATACTTTTAGAAATTCAGGTATTTCCCAGAATATTTGCGATTCTGCCTGATGTTTTGGGAAAATCTCAGAAAATCTTGGAATTTTACCGAAAATCAGGTAACTTCGCAGAAGTTTAGGCAGCCTTTTCTGAGTTTCAGGGCATTTACCAGAAATTCAGGGAATTTTCCATAAATTCAGGGAGCTTCACATGAATTTGGGGAACTTCCCAAAAGATAAAGGTTCTTCCCAAAAGTTAATGCAACTATCCAAAAATTTAGGGAGCTTCCATGAAGTTCATAAAACTTGTTGAGTACTTTTCAGCAGTTCATAGAACTACCCAAGATGTGCAGGGAACTTTCCAGAGTTTCGTGAATCTTCACAAAAGTTCAGGGAACTTTCCAGAAAATTAGAGAACATCATATAAGTTCAGAGATTTTTCCCAAAATTCAAAAGTTTACGGGTCTATTTAGAGGTTCAGAGAATTCCTTAAAAGTTCATGAAACTTCCCTGAAGTATAGGGAACTTCTTTGAAGGTCAGGGAATTTTCAAGAGTTACTTTAAGTTCAGCCTCAAAACTTACCAGAGCTTCAAGACACGTTCACAAAGATTAGAGAACCTGCTTCTAAGATCAGGAAATTTTCCAGATGCTCAACGAACGTCTCAGATGTTCAGAGAACTTCCCAGAAATTCAGAGAACTGACCAGAAGTTCACGGAACTTCTGTAAAGCTTAAAAAACTTCCCATATGAGCAGGGTACTTCCCAAAAAGTCCTAGGATCTTCCACGAATTTCAGAGAACTTCCCCAAAGATCGATATCCAGTTCATGCATATCTCGTCGGGGACTGCGACAAGGTGACCGACTCTCATGCCTACTATTCTACATCGCTCTGGAAGGTGTATTGCGACGAGCCGGGCTCAACAGCTGGGGTGCGATTTTTACGAAATCTGGTCAATTTGTGTGCTTTGCGGACGGCCTACCTCGGATCGTCTACTTTGGATCCTTACGGACGGCTGACAACAGTACGAGTCGTGAAATTCGAAGGCACATCATCAGTGGAAGTCGTACCTAGGGCAGGGCATGTTGCAAGAATGCCGGACAACAACCTTGCAAAGTTGGTGTTCGCTACTGATCCGGTGGGCACAAGAAGGCGTGGAGCGCAGAAGGCACGATGGGCGGACCAGGTAGAGCGTGATCTGGCCAGCATTGGGCGTAACCGAGGTTGGAGAGCGGCAGCCTCAAACTGAGTATTGTGGCGTACGTATTGATTATGTCTTATCCTAAATGTGATGTTGAACAAATAAATGCAGTTATTAAAAAATAATTATCAAATGCAGAACCGTTGCGTAACTTCTCAGGAACTGAAGTAGGTACTTGTTCTCTGACACATCTGTTGACCAATAGTGAGTCTTACCATGCTCGAGAATCATAACATCCAGCCATCAATATCAATACCAATCCTTTGAATCATTTTCAGATTCCGATGAAAATTATCAATCAAATGAACGAACACATCGTTACATTCTCAATTGAGCGCTTCATTAGAGAAAAGTGCATCAAGATATGATTTTACAACGAGCTTTCTATTATTGTTACGGTTTTGAAACTCAATTGACTCAATGATTTGTTTTTTTTTTTTTCCTTCGTTAATGAGCCAGGTACGTATAATTATCAAGATAAATCAAATTAATCAATATAATTCTTGAAAGAATCTTGGAAATATGTTCAGTCAGAAATGGTATCATCAAACGAAGGTAGTTTAGGGAAGTTTTATGATTAGCTGATACAGAAGCAAATGTTGGCATAAAAGGTGTCCCACATCAAATTGCATCACGAAAAAAACGCTGTAGAAAATTTCCCATTGGGTATTTTCTTATGAAAATGTGGATAGAAGTAGTTAAGAAAAGTTTTTTTTTGTATGTTTATCGCTGTCAGTTTTTTTGAAAATTGGTTCAACTTTGTAAGTATCAGAACATGCTTCTTACCCGAAAATACACATTTTGCGTTTTAGCAACCTGGAAAATTCTCATTTCAGGTTGAAATTTGTGTTTCATTTGTATTTTGGTCCCCCTTCAAGTGGAGGGAAGGGTCTCAAACCACCACCTTCAAAAACCCCCCACTAGCCAAATTTGGTTCCATTTGCTTGATTCGTTCTCGAGTTCTGCAGAAATTTGTGTTTCATTTGCTTTGGAGCACCCTTTTCCAGAAGGGGAGGGGCCTCAAACCATCATTAGAACCTTTCCCAGTCCCAAAAACGCCGATCGGTTCAATAGTTTCCGAGTCTATAATCGACAGACAGACACACAGACAGACAGACGAACAGACAGAAATTCATTTTTATATGTACCGATAATTCATTTCTCAAGAAAAAAAATTAATGTGTTTCGTTTCACGTAGTATTTTAAATAAGCAAGCTTTAAATGATTTATTTCGACCTTATTTTAACGGGACGCAGAATGTTTGGCTTTTGCTCATTTCTATGAAGCGATAACAAACAGGCTTGCAGCTTTTCTGAATATTTGATGAACCTATTTCGGATTTATTTCGATTTGAAAAAAAAATAAAAAAAATAACAGCAAACAAGAAAATCAACGGAGAAAACCGTTTCAAGCAAACAGGCCCTTTTCTAAGCAAAGTATTGATATTTTTGTATTGCCTCTGATCGAAACCAGCGCGAAAACCACCATTTCAATCAGCCTACGGAAGGGGAAATAATCGATGCCTCTGAAATGTATTGGTGCTACTCGTCACTTCCCAATGAACCACACAAAAATCGGAGTGGTGCAATCAATTGATACCCGATTTTGCCCCAACTAAAAATTCCCTCCTACGATTGCTGGCAAACGCGGGCTTTTGGCAAAAACGAAACATTGAATCAAACACGTATCACATACACACAGACACAATGAGCTTCCTCCGACGAAGTTAACGCTCTGTGATAGTGGCAGAATTTGGGGGAAAGGGGGCCCAAAGCGATTGAATTGCCGCGCGTGACAACAACTTTTCACAATGTTCGACTTTTCACCCACTTTGGCACTACTTTGTTTGGCGGAAAAATCAATTACCTCATCGCGTCGCAGTAAATCGGTGCGATTGATTCGGAAGTAGGATCGAGACCGCAATCGCATCAGAATGAACAGATGGTTGACTTGGTACTGACCAATAGAGATCGCTGGGGCTTCGTTGACTGCAATTTCTTCAACAGTTACCTCCGGTCAGCGATGGCAGGGAAAGGGGTCATTATAAATTGAAACTTCTCCTAGCAATCACCCACATACACACCTTGTGGGTTGATTAAATCTAGGTGAGTTCTTTTTTAAGAACCTGTTGAAAGGAAATTAACTTGGGGCACGGCATCGTACTTGATGGTCAAACTTCAGTTTAATTGCAGTAGGTGATGTTTATAATTGACTCAGGGATTATTGCATTTGAGGAATGAAATATGTTAGAGCCTGACCGTATTGTGAGGGAGGTATGGATGTTAACCACTACACTGGGGATGCCTATAATATTTCTGTATCATTCCATGTAAACAAAAATATTTTTGTCTTAGAAACTCTGATCGTAATTGACAGTATTAAAAAAATTGACACCCGGTTAAGGGTGAATTCAATAAAAATAAATTTAATACTAACTTTCACTATCAACGAAACCGTAAAGTCATGAGTGAACATCAAACATTCAAATCATTCCTTGATTATCGACATTTTCAGCCCTGGGGTGGATCAGATTCCGATGTAGAGACTCAAATACCTTTTTGTGTATATTTAGAGTTTAACATTCATACCTGTCACACCAAAGCAACGAGTTCAAATCTCACCCCGGACAAGTAGCGGAGATACCCAGAAAGGTGTTAGAATAAAGAAACAAAAAAGCACCCTTATTCAAATGATATCTGCAATGTTAACATGCGGGTCTTATTGTATATGAAAGTAACCTCGAAAGAGCTATCATTGTCAAGCTGAACAGTTGCAAACATATTTATTCATCCATAGCAACATTGCCAGTCAATCGGTGTTATAAAGAACCCCCCCCACCACAAACTCACAGGTTATACCTCCGGAACTAACCACACCCACACCGGCGATATGATCCTGGAGCTCAAAACCACAGAGCAGAAGGAACAGTTCAAGGTCGAGGACCTTGAAGACAGTTCGCGAGTCATCATCGGATATCGCCATAACATCCGACTCATACCGCATTCCGGCCGGCAACGGCCACTGGGTTGCGAACAGGTCTAATATGTTGGCATTACGGACGAAGGGTAAGTACCCGGTTCAGGAGGTTGTGGAGTGCTCTTCTGCAGATGCTACTGGCTTGAGGAACTGCCTTACCAACTCCTGGGGCCAGATTCTTCTGAAGGCCTTGGCTAGGAATAACATGGAACTAGCTAATGAAGGTATCAAGAGTACCTACCATAGAAACGGAGTGGAATCGATAGTTGATGTAACTTTCAGCAGTCCTGGGCTGCTAAAAAAATGGAGGGTAGATGATGACTACACACATAGCGACCACTTGTCAGTTCGCGTATCGTCCACAAAACAAGGCAGCGTACGAAGGAGGAGCATCCACTCCATTTGCCGGCAGATGGTGGATGTCCTACTTTGACGTAGAGACATTTAAAGAGGCGCTTGAACGGGAACGAAACTTAGGCGAAGACCAGGAAGCTAGCGGCGAACGACTCGTTATGACTCTTGCACGAGCGTGCGATGCGACCATGCCGAGGAAAGTCAAACCTAGAAATGGAAGATCGCCGGTGTATTGGTGGACAGAGTTGATCGCCGGCTTTCGAAGAACATGCCTCCACGCAAGACGGAGGATGCAAAGAGCGCGGTCAGACGCCGATAGAATCGAGCGTAGAGGGCGCTCGTCACCGCGAAGGTCGCACTAAAGAAGGAGATATAGCCAGCAAGCGAGCTTGCTTCGAAGGACTGTGTCAGAAGGCCAATACGAGCCCGTGGGGTGACGTCTATCGGGTAAAATGGCCAAAACCGCTGGGGAACTCTTTCCGAACCACGACCTGAGTTCATAGCCCCCCGCCGCCGTAGATTTGTCCCATAACCAGCGTTCCAGTATCCCAGACCTCAACGCTGTCATAGCGACGAAAGGGTGGACGGCTCAGCCTAATACCCGCGACCACGTGGGCATTGACAACGGCACAACGGGGGCCGGAAACGTGGCGACGGCAACGAATGAGGAGCTCAATGTGATAGCAAAGTCGCTAAAGGTGAACAAAGCGCGGGGATCGGATGGTATCCCGAACCTGGCCATCAAGACGGCTATCTTGCTGGATCCCGGAATGTTCAGAGAGGTGATGCAAAAGTGTCTGGACGAGGGCGTCTTCCCGGACGCCTGGAAAATTCAGAACCTTGTGTTGCTACCAAAGACAGGGAAGCCACCAGGAGATCCATCGGCATATAGACCTATATGTCTGTTGGATACAGCGGGTAAGGTGCTCGAGAGGGTAATCCTCAACAGACTGACAACGTACACGGAGGGTACAGGCGGTCTGTCGGACAATCAGTTTGGCTTCCGCAAAGGAAGTCGACGGTGGATGCCATCCTGTCCGTCACCAAGAAGGCTGAGGTGGCAATCCAGCGCAAGAGGCGAGGAGTACACTACTGTGCAGTGGTCACCCTTGACGTGAGAAACGCCTTCAATAGCGCCAGTTGGGTTGCTATCGCCGAATCACTTCAGCGCCTACAGGTTCCTGGGTACCTGTACAAGATTCTCGGAAGTTACTTCCAGAATCGCGTACTGGTATACAATACAGAGGCAGGCCAGAAACGCGTACAGATCACCGCAGGCGTCCCACAAGGTTCGATCCTGGGTCCGGTGCTATGGAACACGATGTACGACGAGGTACTGCGGCTGAGTTCCCGAGCGGGGTAAAGATTGTCGGGTTCGCAGACGACATTACCCTAGAGATATGTGGTGAATCCATCGAAGAGGTCGAGTTAACGGCCTCACACTTCATTGGCATTGTGGAGAGATGGATGAGCTCCAGGCACTTGGAGCTAGCCCACCATAAGACTGAGGTCACGGTGGTGAACAATAAGAAATCGGAGCAATATGCGACGATCAGTGCAGGTAACTGCACAGTAGAATCGAAGAGGTTCTTGAGGTATCTTGGGGTCATGATCGACGACAAGCTGTCCTTTGTCAGCAGTCACGTCGATTACGCTTGCAAGAAAGCCTCAATGGCTATATCGGCATTATCCCGCATGATGTCGAATAGCTCGGCGGTGCAAGGGAGTAAGCGTAAACTCCTGGCCAGCGTCGCCCTGTCCATACGGCGGGCCGGCATGGATCACCGCCTTGAGTACCAAGAGCTACGTAAGTAAGCTAGAGAGTACGCACAGGCTCATGTGCCTAAGAGAGGTTAGTGCTTACCGAACGGTATCACGCGACGCGGTCTGCGTCCTAGCGGGGATGATGCCAATAGGCATGGTCATAAAAGTAGAGTGCTTCGAACAACGTGGAATAAGGGGTATTCGGAAGAACACTAGAGCCACATCCATGGTTAAGTGGCAAAGGGAATGCGACAACTCCAACAAAGGTCGGTGGACCCACCGACTAATCCTGGAATTAACCGGATAGGTTGGTAGGCGACACGGTGAAGTGAACTTCCACTTAACACAGATATTGCCAGGCCACGGCTGTTTTAGACAATATCTGCACGAATATGAGCATGAACAGTCCTCCGCATGCAGCGAGTGCGCGTGAGTCGAGGAAACAGCGGAACATGTGTTCTTCGCATGCCCTCGCTTCGACGGCGCGAAATCCGGCATGATTGCCGTAAGCGATAACGGCACGACTCGGATAGTTTGGTCCAGAGGATGTGCCAGGACCGGGACATCTGGGATCTCCGACGAAAATGGCGAAACGACCAAAGGCAGGTCCGCACGGACAACCTAACTACTAAACATAGTCGGTGCTTAACAAGCCCAATAGCCCCCGTCCCGAAGTAATACCGAAAGGTGGTTCCGGGGAGGGTCCAAGGCGTAAGGCACGGGTGGGTTTTAGTGGGTGGAGGAGTTGGCACCCTCATCCCCATCCCCTGAGTTCTTCAGGTGTCTGGTTGCAGATTTTCCATCTAAAAAACACACACACACAATACCTGGGTGGCGATGCTACCCTTGAGAGCTGTTTCACAAGAGGCAGTGGTCGAATGCAAGGGTTTGGACGAAATCATGACCGAAAAAGATGTGAGGTATTAATTGACTGAGCAGTGCAACTGCAATTGACATTAGACGATGCTAACAAATTGGTGGCAATCAGTAAGGTCAAAGTCAGATGGTCGGTGTGTCCGCTAAGACTGGTCCCCCGAGTCACTAAGCAAATGGAAAGATGCTACAAATGCATGATGTTTAGCCACCGGTCAAGAAGCTGCAAGGGCCCTGACCGGTCCGAGCTGTGCTGGAAATGTGACAGAAACGGCCACGTTGCTGGGGACTGCACGAAGCAACCCAGGTGCATGCAGTGCAATCTGGAGGACGGAAACGGCCATTGGACGGGAGGCTTAAAATGCCCGGCGTACAACAAGGTGAAGGCAGGCCAACAAGGATGGAGTTCATGCAAGTGAATCTCAATCATTGCGACACTGCACTGGTACTGTTATGGCAGTCCAAGGCAGAGCCAAAGTGTGATGTTGCAATAATTGCGGAGTCGTATCAAGTTCCTCGCGGTTACAGTAAGTGGATAACAGATAGACCAGGGATGGCGACAATACAAGTTACAAGCAGATTCCCCATCCAACAGGTGGCCGAGTGCTCATACGAGGGCTTTGTGATTGCCAAAGTCAACCGAGTACTCGTATGCAGCTGCTATGCACCTTCTAGATGGTGTTATGAAATGACAAGTGCAAGTGCTTGCACCTCCGAGATGCAGTTAAACTTGAAGCTCTGGAAAAGCTGGATGTGAGGCTGTGCAACGAAAGGAATGTCAGCACATTCCGCAAAGACGGGGAGCCGGGAGTCCATCATCAATATTACGTTCTGCAGTCCGTCGCTTACGGAAGACATGAACTGGAGGGTAAGCAAGGAATATTTCCACAGTGACCGCCAGGCGATCCTCTACAGCATCGGCCGGCGAGTCCTCAATGCAACGAGGAGAACGAGGGCCTGCGAGTGAAAGTGGAAGACAAAGGACTTCGTCAAGGAGGTATTTATCGAGGCGTTTCGGACAAACAACGGTGCAATGCTTGACACAGGGGAGTTGACAAAAGCGGTAGCAATAGCCTGCGATACATCAATGCCGGGGAAACAGGAGCCCAGGAGCCGACGGCGCCCAGCGTTCTGGTGGAACGAGACTCTCAGTACCCTCCCCGCTGCATGCCTCCGAGCAAATAGAAGTGCCCAGAAAGCACGGACTGTAGCTGAGAGAGAGGAACGAAAACCGTATTTCGCGGAGTGAGGGCGGTGCCTCAAATGAGAAATCAAGCTTTTTCCATATCACCACCCAACGTTGTGGACGCCTACGCCATACGAAAATGCTGAAGATGCAACTGCTCGGATCTCCAATGAAGAGCTACTATTAGTTGCGAAGGGTCTGAAGGTGAAGAAAGCTCCTGGTCCGGATGGGATCCCCAATGTAGCACTTAAAACCGCGATATTGGCGTTTCCGGACACTTTCAGGACGGCAATACAAAAATGCCTTGATGAAGGCAACTTCTCAGATAGATGGAAGGTTCAGAACCTGGTGTTGCTGCCGAAACTAGGGAAGTCACCAGGAGAGCCAGCATCTTATAGACCTATATGCCTGCTGGATACCCTCGGGAAGCTTCTGAAACGCGGATACGATGGAGTATTAACGGTGAAGTTGCCTAAAGGAGTTGAGATCGTAGGATTTGCAGATGATGTTGTCTTAACGATAACGGGTGAGACTCTAGAAGAGGTAGGGCTGCTGACGCCTGCTGACGGAGGCGGTGGACTCCACCGAAACGTGGATGACTGGAGCAAAACTGCAGCTGGTTCATCATAATACGGAGGTAATGCTGGTTAACAACCGCAAAGAAGTTCAGCGGGTTGACATCATCGTCAGAGGACACACAATTCCGTCAAAGCGTGCTTTAAAGTATCTGGGGGTAATGGTTCAGGTTCACCTGAATTTCAACGCGCACGGACTTGTTGGCTAAGTGGCAGCAAGAATGGTACAAATGCAGCGAAAGGAAGGTGGACCCACCGGCTCATCTGAAATGTGTCAGCTTGGGTGAATAGGTAGCATGTAGAGGTGAACTTCTATCTGACGCAGTTCCTCTCCAGGCATGGCTGCTTCCGAAAGTATCTGCATCGCGCTTCTTCGCTTTTTTGCCCAGAATGCGCGAACCTGAAGTAGACACTCAGAGCAAGTCGTCTTTGAATGCCCTAGGTTCGAAGAAGTGCGCAGGGATATGCGCGGCGTGACATTCTACAATGTTGTCGAAGAGATGTGCCACGATGAAGTAAGTGCAGTAACAAGGATACTGCCAAACTGCAGAGGAAATGGCGAAGTGACCAGCGTCGCTGGCTATAGCCACAGCAAGACTGAGAGGATCAGAAGGAACTCCTGCGCCTCCCTGTCTGAGTAGGCTAGATCCATAGCGGGGACTAGTTGAGTATAACGCGTCGTAACAACAATTTCGGGTCGTCGGGACGCCAGGAAACCGGACGCTAGGCTCCACCGGAATCACTTGACCGGTCAGTTTGAGTTAGCAGCAACAGCAGAAGAATCGTTTTCGGGGAAGTTACGCCGCCGGGAAATTCTTCGTCGGCTTGGGGTAGACCCACCGTCGGGAGCTACTCGAGTCGATTGCGTTAAGGTGTGGGAGCTAAATGGCTCAGGAAGTAGGAGCTAATGGCTTGACCAAAGTAGGTGGGAGCCAAATGGCTCAAGATGGGAGCAAACGGATATTAGAGCCGAGGCAATGCCGATGCATAATTAAAAATAAGAAGCGAGAGCCCCACGTCATGATGGACGGTTACTCCACAGCGGTACGCGTATCAATGGGAAGAAATAGCCTGCAGCAACAGCTGAAAAAATAAGAGAAGTGCATGAGCACAGCCTCCAAAGTTCATGCGAAGGGTAAACTGGTCGCTATCTAGTTACCAGTTACACACTTGATTGACCCAGCTTGCCCGTTATCGTCCATCCTTAATAACTTGTTAACAGCCCTTCGGAATTCTATGATTAAGGAAAAGTCAAGAAAATTAAAATGTCTAGATGCTTATTTTAGAAAGTTATAGCAAGTAGTTATAAAGCGATGTCCATTTAGAATTCGGAATAATAAAATCATCTGTATCTTGGTAACGGATTGCCGTACAAATAAGTTTAATACATCAAAACAAAGGTAATTTACTGTTCTTTAGGAAAAACATCAGTACAAATCATTTCTCTTCGGCTCTAATGAAAATTTGCACTTTCTTCTTAATTCCTCCTATCAACTGCTGCCACCGAAGTCAACTTTCTTGGCACATTTGTTTCTACCTTTTGGTCATCTGAGTCGCGTCCCGAGCCGTTTTACCATTTTTATTAAGCTTCCGCTTCATTATTGCCCAAAATCTCTCGATGGGCCGGAACTGTGGGCTGTTGGATAGATTTATGTTTTTATCGATGAAATCTGCGTTATTATCGCGGTACCACTGGATGACTTTCCTGGCTGTAGTGGCAACTCGACCAAATCAGGCCAAAACTCCAAGGGACCTTTATGGGCTTTAATGAAAGGTAGTACGCGGTTTTTGAGGCATTCTTCCTTGTATAGCTTCGAGTCCATCGTCTTATCCGTCGCGAACACTTTGGTCTTTGCTGAAATAATTTTTGACTCACTGCACGAAACACCGTGAATTTATGCCACAGAAAGTGGGCACCTAAGTAAACAAACCGCTGTAAAAGAATTTTTGCAGCGGTCACTTTCCATGCCGCTGCAACACAATAAGTGATTCCGGATTCTTACTGGACAGAACTTTAGTTACAGCACCGTTAGTTCAGATAGCAAACATTAACTTATTTTCGTAGATATTCTAAAGGCCATGAATCAGTAATAAGAAAAGTTTGGTAATTCCCATAATAACTTCGTAGTGCGAGTGCATTCCGAGATTGAGCTCAAACCTAAGGATAAAACCAGAACCTTATTTCAAATTGCTTGAATGCTATGAAACTGAATCGGTATTTTGATCCACGCTAGTAACTATTCAATTGCAAGTTGAACATCAATGGCTTAATATATTTCTGCTGCTATCATTTCCTAGATGTCATATGAACGTTATATTTGGTAAGTACACAAAGATCTTTAGGCAAATCATGCTGGATGCACTGACAAGTTTAATAAAAAAATATAGGATAGCTTATACAAGGGACTCGAAGGCTGTAGAATTCGATCGCTGTAAAATATTTAGATTTTGAAGAAACTTCCGCTTGCAACTAAAATCTTCACCATCAATGTAGCATATCTACACACCAAAGTTAAGACCTGTGTATTGGAATCGGTAGTGAAAATTATTCCACTCTTGTTTACGGTGCCATCGTCAATATTTGCCTCATTTGGCTAAAAGTCTAAACGATTCATCTATACACTATCCTATCCAGTAGTGCTTCTTTCTACCCTATCACATCGTCAGAAGTGTAGTAGATGCTCTAAATGTACCGAATCATGGCCTCCCGACATCGGATATCGATCCATCGCCCCCGAATGATTCCCCGAGCAATTTCCGATTCGACGAGCAAACAGATGGACGGAACTGGTTGCGTGTGTTAGTGCAATAAATTTTCGATGTTTTCGTCACATTCAACCCCCACGGCATTTATTGGCTAGCGGAGGAGGAAAAACTGGGTGGCAACTGCGCCCGTCGGTATTGACAGTGGAAAATACTCACCCATTGGGTGGATACAATTGTGGCTGGCAAATGACAAGTTGGCGGCGTACGCACTGTCAACTGGACATTACTTGTGACCGCGAGAGATTTCAATGGCAGCATGGACGAGAAACGCGGAAATATTTTTGACACCCAACCCGAACCCACAATAGAAGACGTACGTACATATTGCAATTACAACATATTTAGCTAACAACCAACAAACAACAATAAATTTACATTTCCACATTCCACCGTCCACATTCGTAAACAGTACACCAAGGCAACCAAGGCTACCTGCGAATTCCACCCAACTCTCGTCCTACAATGTAGGTCACGTGTAGTAACACCTGTCAATTGCTCGTCACCCCCATCCCACCCGTTATCTCCACCCAAACGGAAGTTCGAAAATTCTCGCACCTTCCAAAAACGAAAACCCCTATTTTCCATGGTAACCTTTGTAACGAGCCTCAAATAAACAACCACTTCAAACAGAGAGCGAGCAAAACAAAACAAACCGATTTCCCGCTCTTCCACAATCCTTTACTGGGGGCCCCTGGGGTCGCATTTGAATAGAAGAAAAGGCGTCATGAAAATCGATTTGATCACTGGTAAAACCTCCAGCCCGCAAAATGCATACTTACACCGTCAGTCTTTGTTCGGATATCCTTACCAGCCGCAGCCAAAAGTGCCCGTAAAATAGCGGTTGCAGTGCCGGTTTGTCTACTAGCTACCAAATGAACAGCCGTTTGTTGCCGTGACTAATTGGGAGAAAGAAAGAATGCATAATTAGATTAATCGACAGCAGTATCTCGAGCCTAATTGGTTGTAAACTTTTATCATTTGCGGGTAATCTAGCTTGAAGTAACTCACGAAACCGAATCCTGCAGGAGTTTTTTTTTTCGTTGGTTATGGTATAAGGTTGCACTTGAAAATGGTATGGAACTTGCAACTTACAGCGGATGGTGAAGGATACTTACCCCCGAGCCTAAGAGGCCCTCTGGCAACAATTCACCTACATATTGCTCATCTTCTAATACCAGCCTCTGGAAGATTTTGAAGAATGCATCGTCTTTCGCGATTTGCAGCTCTTGCTCTACTTCCACCGCATTTAGGATGGCTTTCTGAAAGGGAAACATGGGGATTGCAGTTCATTGGAGTTTACCTTATCAATACTACCGATCGTGTTGATGATATCTCGTCCTAGTGAATTGCTTTAAAATGCGGATAATTAGTTCAGATCAGTGGCAATATATAATTCAAATCTTAAAACAAGTGCGAAACAATTTCTGTTGTTGTTGTTTCGTATTATCGTAGTTTTCAGCCTGAGACTGGTTTGCCACGCCAGGAAGACCACCTGGACTCTACATATCGGTATACATTTTTCAATCAAAAGCTCACACATATAAAGATTAAGCTCACTGCCATGAAGAGAAACGTTTCAGGCGGTATTATGACCTTCCGAAATAGGCAGACCCTGCAGTCTTTGTTTTTTTTAAGTTGGATAACATCTTTTGAGAACACATGGGGGAATAAATCTGAAAATCTAAAATTGTGAGCGTCTTGAAAATGTTTTGCTTTTAAACGTCAGTAAAACATACATTCCTGGAAATATTTCTACGCATCTTTTAAGACATTCAATTTGCATTGTTCTTGAAAAAACCTCTTATTTGTCATTTCTTATAATTTCGTTTTCCATACTAGATTCACCAAAATACTCCACAGTATTTTCTTATCGCAGACTTCAAGGTCTAACAACCGAGGACTCATGTGTACACGGAAAAAAATCCGTGCCCAAACCCGTAAACTGCATTCATGAATTCGAGAACAAGCGAAAATACACCGTGACCTGAATCACGTAATCATGAACTAAATAACATTTAAAGGGAAAAATCCTGAAAACGTGAGCTAGATCACGGTCCGTTTTCATTTTTGGGAACGATTTTTTTTCTGTGCAGCAGAGAACGATATATTCTCACAAAATGCTTAATTTGTTCTGCTGTTCCAACCTCTAGAAAACCGTCGTAATAGATTGCAGTAACTTTATTGTGACTCAATTGAGTCACAGATTTGCAACAAGTATGCTACTATAGTATAGGGTATACTACTACATTCAACGAAAAGCACGTGTTTTTGTTAACGTTTGTTTTTCGACTATTCTTCGCTTTGAAAAACCATCACTAATGCAACGGAGCTGTCCGAAACTGTTTGATTTGCTATATGTGGAAATAGCTACACTACCAGAACCAGGTTTGCCACATGCACAGATTTATCTAGATTGACACAGATTTTTTTCAATTTATTCATACAGATATCTGTATGTAAAGATTACAGATTTTTGAGAAAAAACCAAGATTTTTAAGAATTTTGTCAATTGCTCGTCCATTCAAAAACCTCAAATTCAAAATATGAATACAGTTTAGGATCCAACCTTTTATCAATACTACCTTCAGTGTGCTAATTTAGGCCCACAAAGCAAAATAAAACAATAGAGTATTATAGGGGTATGTGGATTATAACATTGTTCGATAGCAAATATAATAATATACCGGCAGTTACTTTATTTTTTAATTTTGACGAGCGTAACTATTGAAAAAACAATTTCAAAATATTATGAAAACATTTTGATTGCAAGACAACATCATCCCATTTCACCATGAAACAAGCTACAAAAAACAGACTACCTAAACCAACGAACCAATCATTGATTTCTAGCATACATAAGTTGACATTTATGTCATAATGAGAGCCCCTGTGACTGATAATTAAGTGCCGGGAGCCCCCTGTTACTGAAAGTAAATGTCACTTTGTGAAACTGCATGTCGGTTTGTGAAAATAAAAATGATTAGATTTTTCTTGTTTAAAAATCGAGAAAAAATAGTTGAGATTCATAAAAAATATTTTTGTGCTAGGAAGAACACCCATCATCGATACAGATGAAAAAAAACATGTTTTTTTTTTTAAATTAAGACCCCCTATTGACACTACAGTGACAAATTATAGTCTGAAAAACAGTTTGTGTGTGTGCCCCCAAATGATTTCTCTATAATTTTTTTGAGATAATTTTAGAAGAAAATTTTATAGAATTTCTCAGAGATTCTCACACATTTCTTCAGATATTCCTCCTGGCGTTTCTATAAGTATTTTTCAGATGATTGTAGGTATTTCTTCAGGGATTCTTTCAGCAGTTTTTTCTGGCATAGCATCAGCATTTTTTTAAACTTTCTTGTTATTAAATATTTGAAGAAATCCATGATCCCTGATTTTGATGTAATTCTTGAATATAATCCTAGTTCGTTGGAGAAATTTAAGAAAAATTGTGTGCGTGAATTCCATAATCTCATATATTTAATTCTTATCTTTGAAAATTTTGCAACGGTTTTTATTGTAGATTTATTTTTCAAATTTTGTCAAGGATGTCTGCAAGGATTCTTACGTATAGTTTTCTATATAATACTTCAATATTTTTTTCAGGTTTTCCGTTGAAGAAGTGTTTGCTTCAAAGTTCCACAAGAGATTGCTTTGGACAAGATTGACCTTAGGTAAAAATGAGATCTGACCGATCTGCCAAGAAGCTGCTGAATCGTGTCCTCATTTGATAATTATCAAATGTACTTGCCAGTTTTTGGCTCTTTGTGTAAGTTACTCATGCAAACATCTGCAAGTGTACCTGGAACAAATAATGCGAAATACCTGCAGTTACTTGTCTTGCAGCTCTCAACGACCCAATTCCAGATGACACAGTACTGTATCCGTCTGCCACCAGATGGCTATAGTTGGAGTCAGTTTTAAAATGGAACTTGGAACGATTTTCAGAGCTCGTGTTGTTTTTCGCTTTCTAATCCAACTGACCCAATGGTTTTAATGTTGTCATCATGATGGGCCAATGCACAGAAAACTTTTCCACTTCTTGAGCTTAGTATCAGCGGCTCTATAGGCCATGAAGAAAATGATTATATTTTTTGGCTCTGGAAGTACAAGCACACCGGTTCCAAGCTCGGTCCCAAGCTTAATGATTCGCCCTTTATAACGCAACTCGCACCAACACACTCTCAAATATTGTGTCAAAATAACATAGTGAATCAAAACAAAGCCCAAGATACTAGTACCGAAAGGTACTGACAAGCACAAGCGTGTATGGTGCAGACTGCAAGGCATACTTCGAACCTAGGGGCTATACAACAGTGAACCAATTTCAAATCGCTAGTTGCATATTGATTGTTGTTAGTATTGCCTCTTATCAACAAAGCGTATCTTCCAGTCAAAAGCTACGGAATTCAAGAACATGCAATCCTGCAATGAGCTGAAGTTTCGCTGATGGTGCTTCTTGCAATTTTTTGCAAGGGTGCTTGCCCTCAACAACTGAGGGATTTAGGGGTTTCAGATTTCAAGAAACATCTTCGTAAGAAGTTGAAAATATACATACGTAGCTGCAGGAGAATTGCTTAGATCCGGAACTCTCGATAGAGGTTTTTTACTCGATCTGCTGTGCTTTCTATACCGATTTGATTGAACAGATCATTAAACGCTTTGATTTAAACGATCCAGTTCAGACTACTGAAGTGACCATTGACCCCAAGAAGCTGCGCCCTCTGAAGGAATTCAACTCGATTATTGAACACTATCCAAAGTTCTTTGAGAGCGGTGAGGAACAGACCATCGAAAATGATTTTCGTGAGCTAAGGACGGTAACCATCTGCAAGGACAACAAGGTGCAAGAATCAGAAGACTTCGAAACTTGTTGAAGGAAACGTATGTAATTCAAACGAGTAGAATATTCAGAATATTCATTGTAAACTTTTACTAATTCCGCATTCTTTTGAAGAAGTGGAGCGTATTTTCTCGCAATTCAATCTAAATAAGTCCGAAATCCGGAACCGCCTTAGTTCGGACATTATGTATGCCATAAGAGAAATTTGAAGAGTTGATCAGCTAATATAAACATCACAACGATCATAACAATGATTGATTGTTAATTCCATTCCGATATTGTTCACCTATCCTGGAACATTTAGTAACCAAAACAAACACCACATGATTCATTATCATGTGATAACTGGCCTGTTAGAAGGGTTCAAGTGCAATGATCGATTTTCCCCGAGAACATGAATCGTATACTGATCTGTTTTCCTTTCAGAGCACAAAATGTAAAGTAAAGATTTTTACCAGAATTTTTGCAGCAAAACACAGATAAAAAAGATGTTTTCGGCAAAAATTAAAGATGGGAACGAAAAATAATGATGAACTCGGATATTCTTTTTTTTGTGCAAAGGACCTTCAACCAGATTCCCGAGGAAACCAAGGTGCAAGGATGAGGGTTTCCATGCATTCAACCCACTAAAAATCCTTCAAAGTCCTCCTGGACTTCCTATCAGTATTACTTCGGAGAAGGGCTATTGTTCCGAGCATCGATTTTGTCTAACTACTTAGGACTTAAGTAGTTAACTAGTCGCTTCTGACCTATCGCTGGTCATTGCGACATTTTTTAGGAGTTCTAGGACGGTCTAGTAGGCCACTGAACTTAAAACGTTCCAAATTTCCCGGTCTTGGCACATCCTGTGGACAATATTGTACGAAGTTGTTCCTTGCCGCTCACGACCAACATGCCGTTTCTCGCACCATCAAAACGACGACATTTCAAGAACACATGTTCTGCGGATTCCTCTGCGTCCGCGCATTCAGGAAACGCAGAACTTGACGTGCCCATATCTCCACAGGTACTGTCTGAAGCAACCATGGCCCGGACAGGATCTGCGTCAAATGCTAGTTAACGTCCCTGTGTCACCGACTGACCCATCCGGATTGCTCCGCAATTAGTCGGTGGATCTACAGGCCCTTTGTAGAGTTGTTTCGTTCACGCTGCCATTTGACCATGTATTAAGCTCTGGTGGTCTTTCGTATGTCTCTTGTTCCACGCTGGTACGATAAATGCTGGCCATTCTCAAGCACATTATCCTGGTCGTACTATCAAACTTTTATAGGTAGCAGTGACCAAAGCTGGCTCGCCATACCTGAGTTAAGACCAGGTCACACTAGCCAAGAGTTTTCGCTTGGTTCCTTGTACCGTTAGACTATTGGACATCATACGAGACAGTGCCCAAATAGCCGAGGAAGCCTTCGTGCTGGCATAATCAACGTAGCTGCTAAAGAACAGGTTGTCGTCGATCATGACCTGCAAGTGCCCCAAGGACTGCCTTGAGGCGGAGTGCAGTTCCGCCGGTTTCCTATTATTAACTACAATACACCTCTGTTTTGTGGTGGGCTAGCTCCAATTGTTGGAGGTTTCCTGGATTATCCATCGCTCTGCAAGGTCAATAGAGTAAAAGCCGTTAATTTAACCTCTACGATGGATTTTCTATGGGCCTCGAGTGCATAGACTGATAATCTTTACCCCGCAAGGGAATTTTTGGGGAAGTCAACACTTTGTCGAACATTGTGTTCCTATGCAACGGGCCCAGGATAGAACCTTGTGGAGTTCCTGTGGTGGTTTGAACACATTCCTGACCCGCTTCCGTTTTATTGATCAGCACACGATTCTGGACGTAATTTTCGAGTATCCTGTACAGGTACCGAGTGACCCTGAAGCACAGAAGCGAGTTGGCAATGGCCTCTCAACAAACGCTAGTGAGCGCGTGAAGGGTGTTCACTGCACAGAAACTGGAGTGCCGCCTCGACTATCTTGGTGGAAGACAAGATGCCATCCACCGTTGACTTGCACCGTTGAAGCCCAACTGGTTATTTGATAGATCAACTGTACATTCCGTGTAATTCGACGGACAGTTGAGGACTATTCCTCTCAAGCACCTTACCCGTCGTATCCAACAAGCAGATCGGTCTACACGCGGGTAGATTACCTGGTGGCTTCGCTGTCTTTGGCAGTAATAAAAGATTCACTTCGGTTTCAGGTATCTGAACAGACGTCCACGTCCTGACATCTTTGCATATGCATTCTAGCGGGGATGATGCCAATAGGCATTGTCATAAAAAGGACGTACAGGGCTTCAAACAACGTGGAACAAGAGGTATTCGGAAGATCACGAGAGCCACACGATTAAGTGGCAAAGGGAACAACTCCACCAAAGGTCGGTTGATCCATTGACTAATCCCTGAATTAACCGGGTGGGTTGGTAGGCGACAAGGTGAAATGAACTTTCACTTAACGCAGACATTGTCTGGCCACGGCAGTTTTAGACAATACCTGTACAAATATAGGCATACACAGGCCTCCGCATGCACGAGTGCGCGGGAGTTGAGGAAACTGCAGAGCACGTGTTCTTCGCATGTCCTCGCTTCGACGGTGAGAGATACGGCATGATTGCCCTAAGCGGTCACGACACGACTCCGGATAATTCTTCAGGTGTTGTCTGGTTACAGATTTTCCGTCCGTTTAGAAAAAATAATTGCATGGGCAGACATGGTTCTTTACATGGTCGTGACATGGGGAACAGGGATGACCCCGGGGTTTCCAACCCCGGTCCTTGCCCTGGCATTCTCGTTCGGAGGAAGGACCATATCACGCGAGGTTCGGCAGATACCGTAAGTGGTCCTGTAGAGAAATCGTGGACGATCTGGCCTGGAACGGACGTTCCGGACCCTGCTTGGATCCAGAAGAATCAGCGTCAGGTTGGTGGAGCTAACTACTAAAGACGTAGTAGTTAGACAAAGTGGATGCTTAATAAGCTCCCTCCCTGAAGTAAAACCGAAGGATGGTTCCGGGGATAGCCTGGGCTCGAGGCACGGGTGGATTTTTATTGGATCGAGAAGTTGGCACCCTCATCCCAACACCCTGAGTTCTTCAGGTTTTCAGGCAGATTTTCCATCTCGCCTAAAAAAGACATCTTTACATTACTACCCTGAACAATTCGGGAGCCAGCAAGTAGCCGTCTTTATGGCCAGGTTTAAAATACCATCGGGTTCCCTGTTCATCTTGAGGTACTTTGCTATCACAATAAGTTTATCACTCGTAACCGTCGCCTCTACCCCGTCCTGCGTGATTCCATTCCATACAACTGGCGGAAAAAAGTTTAAAAATGGATCTCACATAGCTAAGTTATCTGTTTACAAGTAACTGCCCGCGGATTTCGAATATGCTATCTAAATTGTCAAATTAAGCCACACTTCTGAGATATGGCCACCTTATGATGCCCTGGATTATCCGGAACATCCGATAAAATGGTACACTCATTATTCTCGTCCAGGGACAATTCGATTTTTTCAAATTCATTTGTACATAAAATGTAAGAAGTAAAGCGATGTGTACAACAAATTATGGCTCTCAGTGTCCGTTTACTGGGCTTCCGAAAGTTCCAGAACATCCGTAAAATTTGATAATTCAGCATTATAATACCAAATAGATGAGACGGATCCTAAAATTTTGCAATATTTGGTAAGTTTGTTTCGTTGCCAAAAATATATGATACCAGGGTTACCCATTTTGAGATAAGGTAGTCCAACATACGAAATTTTAGTAAATATGTACATTTTGAATAATAACTTTTGAACCACTGAATCGATTTATTTATTTATTTATTTATTTTGACGAAATTTGATACATATATTTTTTTACATTTCAATTATTTCTTATACTTCAAAATGGCGTTTGGAAAAAAATCAGTTTTGCCAGAAAGCCAATTTATCTTCGCAATGACTACAATAAAACTGTTTGGTAAAATGTTTTTTATTTGCCGTTTTAAAACCACGTGACTTCCTTCAATGTCAATTGGCAAAAATTTCGTAAATTACTTATAAAAGTGAGTTTCATATTCACGATCCCTCGTTTAGCTAATTAGAACAAAAGTGACCCTTTTATCCTATATTTTGGTTGATTCGTTTGTCAGTTGCACCGAAATCCGAAAAACTTGGCATATAATGGAGCAACACGGTTAGATGCTGGCGATACCTGGCCAGTGGCGGTTGTGGCAGCCTGCAAGTTCCGTAATGGCCGCCCAAAATCACCGTCATTATTGCAGCTACTGTTGCTGTGGCGATTGTTGTAGAAGTTCCTTAGTCGGGTACCGATCTTTTCGGTTAAGTGGGACCGTGAAAATTGAGACCGTAAAGATCGATACCCGCAGCTTATGGGATTTTCAATAATTGGGGGAGTTGAGGTCTATCTCGGTTGTTTCAAATAATTCAAAAAAAATACAGTCTTCAGCTGAAAATTTGACAGTTCCATCAGTTTATTTACGGCAGCTATGGCGGGAACAGTGAAACAACTTTAAACTATGGTTTTTCGAACCGCCTGGGATTTTTGCTAATTGACAGGAATAAGCCCATGTAGCACACTACGGTCATAATTAGTTGTAGAAACTTGATTATGACTTAGCAAGTCATATTTATGGTATCACAACCGAAAGGCAACAAATGTGCAACTAGAGAGGTCTATTTCAGCTATTTCAGCCCTCGGCAGAATTGTTGTTCGAAATTAGGTCAACATACAGCCAAACATTTTGATATGTCCAGCATAAACAAACTGGAAGCTAACATGTATACTTGCGCCACACAGTATGTGAGTTCCGAACTTATGTGACTACCATCCAAAAAAGCATTGAGACTAGCATAAGTTTGCCGAAGAAAACGTCGTCCTAACTACTAAGGCTCTCAAGATATAGCAATCACAAACTGGAAGATTATATGCTCACTAGCGCCGTGTAGTGACCGAATTTCGAACTTGTGTGACCACCTCTAGGTCAAACCTTGGCCACTAGGACAAGTTTACTGAAGAATGATACTTCCTAACTAGTAAGGCTCTCGAGATATCCTAAGATGAAACCAATTACCACTTATTCCAATGCGTCACAGCACTCATTCATAGTAACTCGAAAGTAAAGCGCCTCTAGCGTTGAAATTTGCAATTAAACCGGAACTCAATGACACAAATATGTTGGTCCAATCCCGTACAACAATTCAGCTGAAGACTGTAGATGTTGATCATTTGAAACAACTGAGATAGACCTAATTTCTCCCAATTAGTGAAAATCCCATAAGCTGCGGGCATCGATCTTTACGGTTTGCCCGAAAAGAACGAAACCGTCGAAATTGAGACCGTAAAGAACGAAACCAAAAAAATCGGTTCCCGTCTGTATTAGTGCGTATTTATTTTGCGGTATGATATTGCTGTTATTACTTGAATCTCTGATGCACCTCTTGTCTTTTTAGTCTGGTATTTAGCTATAGCATTAGTAATTTTCATTTATTGTATCGGTGCCAAGATGGACTTGACTAATTGGCGGCCTCAAAATTAAGTAAAAGGTGTATTCGGTAAAAATGGCACACACATATTTACTCACCAAAATTAAACCGACTATCGGATTTTCTTGAAATTTTCAAGAAATGAAAAACAACTAATGAGTTATGATTTACAGGACTTGTCGTATACAATTTCAACTCCCATCCTGAATGCCCGCACCTTCCTTTTCACTTCACCCATCAAATTTATTACAACCAATTTTCCCAGTGTTTGGGGCTTTTTGCACCTTGTAAACATATGACCCAGCACAGTCCATGATTTTCACGGACAATTTCTGGTTTAAACGAAATAACTGGACCTAATGTATGAATAAGATACTAATAATACATTATGAATAAGATTTGCTCAACTTTTCAGGTTTTTCACTCATACGGTTCAAACATTACAGAAGATTTTCGGTATGCCTACTTAATATAACCCGGATTCGGGATCTGAGCTAATTATTTTACCGGACTCGGTGAAATAGTTTTAGTGTGTGGCACCCTGCCCATTGTTCTCTGATCATTATCGTCCAACTCATTTTACTAGTACATTCATTTTAATCCAGCCCTTTTTCGTCTTCAAATCCAAATAATTAACAATCTCCAAGCCAATGGAACATGTAGTGAATGTATACCGAATAAATTTGAGTGAACATTTAGGGATATGATTGTACTTTGATGTTCGTAAAAAGCATCCACTGGAGGTTCTCTTTAAGCCCCATAATTGAAATAAAAAAACAAATCAAGAAAGTCAAAGAGACAACATATTCCTATTCACAGCACTTACAGGAAGAATATGACATCAATGGATCATTAATTGAACCCACAAGCTTCCACGCCAAAGTTGCAAGTTTCCAAACCAACCACCAGATAAAACATATTTACATCGTCAATCACTCTCAGAATCAGGTCTTTCATATTTGCTTTGGCTCGAAACTTCTCCATGCTTTCGTCCCGTACTGGTCGTAGCCACTTCTCTTCCACAAAGAGTTCCTTCAATCACTTCGATCCGTTTTTACTTCCTTTAAACTACCAAGCATCCGAAATTCACTTGTGATTCTCTCGTTGGCGAGAATGGACTATTTTGCATTCCCTCGCCATCCACAGGAGCACCAACAAAGGAATTATCACATGGCCAATGCTCTCCATTTTAGTTCCCAATTCACCTCATCCAAAAATTGAAAGTACGTTAGGGTGGATCTATTAAATTCAGTAGCAAATTTAAGATGCAACGAATCAGATTACAACCGTACCATGGAACAGCCATATCCACTTCAGAATGCAAATATACCAAGTCCATTCACAGTGAAGCAACAGAAAAATGATAAATTCCCAAACTGCATGACCCGCTTTTGGTGGATGCTTTCAGTGCTCAGTTTCATGTTCGACAGACATTTATTGACTTACTGAGTGGTTCGAATGGCAGCGGTAGAATAACAATAGCACAGATTTCTCACAACCATGCACTTCACTGGGTGGCCACCAATTTACTGATTATTGATAATCTAAGATGTTGGTGAATCTTCCGGAGAGTTGAAATTAGCTCCCAACCAAAACGTACGCTCATTAACACGATCCGCTAGCAACTGAACGCAGTACTTCTTCTTACCCAGGTTTCGGCTTGGTGCAGATCAAACAGTTTGGAAAATAGTTCCATGGCGTCCTGGAAATTACTGTACGAAACGAGGTTTCGTGCCAACCAGGATGCCCCGGGTTAACGCCGCGGAGGAAAGTTTTTCGCTCTTTCCTGTGTCGGGGAAGCGTACTCTCCTATTTACGAAGTCGGAAATTCCTTCCCATGCTGCAGCTGTCCGTCATTGATCTATCATCGTCGAATGTCGCGGAAGGGGTAAGGGAAGAAAGGAGATGGGTGGTAGAAGTTTTTGTCTGCAAATACACGAAATTGAAGTGCCATTATTTGCTGCCAGCTCGAGCTCGTTCTCGCCGGGAACCGGAACAAGTGTGCGAGCATTTCAATCAAACGTGAGGCCACTTTCACTTCTTGATGTGTTTAGAAGAAATCGTGGTGTTATTTTGAGCAAACCGAAGGTTTCTGCTAATACGGGGAGGTTTGTTCCCTCCATCCAGAGGCAAGATTTGTGGCATGTAAACATTTGAGAACAAAAAGTTTTGCAATGTGAATTTGCTTTTAATTTCGATGGAAAACAGAGATGTGTCCTCTTTACAGTTTTAACATTTTTAACTTGTCAACATGTTTAAAAATGAGAGAGTTGTGCTAATGTGAAAGGTTTTTACATGCTGATAGTAATAAATTTTGTTTGTCTGAACTGAATTAATTGATACATATACCAGTCGATCGGAAAAAGTTACCAAATTTTTAACATTTAAACTTTAATCACGCGCTATTAGTATAAATACTTAATTTTTCTACTTAAAAATAAACAACTTCAGCTCCCATACAAATCTGAACCTGAACAGGTTGACCATTTGGTATTCCCTATTAGGGTGCCCAAAAACCGGTTACTAACAGAGTTGCCAAATGACCTATCTAGATTAACACATTTTTTTTACATATTTTTTAATACAGATATCTGTACGTAAGGATTATAGTTGAACTAAGATTTTATAATTTTTGGCAACTGCTTGTCGACTCAAAAACTTCAAATTTAAAAAATAAGTACAATTAACAAATTTTTAACAATTCTACTTTTTTACTTTCTATGCGCAGGGGGGGGGGGAGGGGGGTGGTTTGGCAACTAAGGTTTGATTTTATAAATGTAATGTTTGTTTAAATTTTTTATTACTTAATTTTGATTTTTGTCCGATTGCATATTGCAGATATAGAAAAAAGAGTGCAAAAGTGGACATCCATGAGATTTGTTGTTGGATAGTTAAGACTAACAATTTATTACAAACTATTCCTTTTAACCCAACCTATCTAACATAAGGTATCTAAAAAATATCTCTCATCCTGTTATGTGAACTATTAGATAGGTTTTGTTTGCTTTTTTCCCCGCTAGCGGAAAGTTGGGAAAGCTATGCTCAATTAAATTTTTCGTTCTTGGTATTAAATAATTGAATATGTAGCTTTTTAAAACTAAATAATACTAGATTAAGAATCACAGTTGATAGTATGAAAGATTATCAAGGGAGAATTTTTTTTTTTGAGCTATTCATGATATGTGCAGCATCGATCAATGTTACCCCGCTGATCATTGTTTTCCCCGTTTTTCGGTACTGTAGTTTCGTATTATTGAGAATATATGTTAATCATATCTTACACAGTGAGATACAGTGTTTTGAACTATTGTTTTCGTATCCAAGAAATTTTAATGGAGTACATGCTATGATATTATCCGGTGGAATGAGACGATTTTCAGACCAGTCATTTAATAAGCATGTGAGCAAGCAAGAGAGCAAGCTAATCAGAGCGAGAAGTTGTCTTATACTATTCAAAGAATGTATCCGTTTCTGTGAGCATGAGCAAGATTAAGAGCATGATTGACCCCCTAAGGTTGTTGCTCAGTTACTGCCAGATCAGCCAGAACAAAGAACCAACAGATGATGCTTGGAACTAGCATACATTCTCAATATGTAAAAACTGCTGATTTTAAACTAATACCCGCACCGGCCTCGCCCGAATGCAGGTCAAATAAGGAGAGGGTAAGAATGTGTTGACGTGATACTCGCATTATTGGGAGCCGAAACCATCTCTGCACTTCGACGATAAATCACTGAGATGTTGGATAACAAGATTGAGTGGCAGCAGTGCTCGTTTTGGTAAACGATAAGCTGAATTCACGCTTTGTTTAGTAAAATATTTAAATGTTAGTGCAAATTTCTGATTTGAACTGATTTATAACAACAGTAAGGATGCTATTGAAACGCAGTGAGGATGCCACTCACTAAGTGTGATGGTGGTTTTTCAATGGAAGAACAAAGTGATTATTTATAATGCTGGAAATCCGATTTGAACCAAACTAAACCAATAATAGGGATACTATTGGCGCCAATCACAAAGTCTCAAAAACAAGATTAGTTTTATTAACGCTTGAGAGTGGCAATTTTTGTTGTGTGATTTTTTGTTTGTGCTCACTCGATCACTCGTATCGCCAAATTTTAGATAACCGGAACAATAACGCATCAACATAACCTTTCACAACCGATGCTCGAAACAAACTCTTGTTACGTAAATTTTCAGCTCTTACTACTGTATTCTACAATCTCTTCACTTCTGTTACTAATATCTGTATCAATAAAGTTGAAGCTTCTTAAGAACGATTTCTGCTAATCCATTTGAAATTGTGATTGAGGGATTTGGTGAAAATAAGAGTCCGTCGTGGATCCATATTGTGCCCTCTGGAAACTTTATGCTTCTATTGATTTTAAACAAACAGCTTGTTTGTATTAAATGCTCATTGGTTTAATACAAACAGGGGGCCCAATGATTTTATTATCCCCCTCTACCAATCGCAATGTTTTGTGATATGGGGGCCAGATTACTATAATTTAAGATAACTAAATGCAGACGTCTTCCAAATTGGGCAGATTGACAAGCAATCGGTCGAGACCCACCTGGCACCTCATAGCAAGATGCTTAGAGGCAGACCGGAAGATTCGATGATAGTAGATGATTCGATATTTAGCAGTACCATGAATGGTATTCGAAAGTTTTTCAAAAGTAAGTATAATAATTTCCAGCATTTAATTTCATGCGGACAAAACTAAACGACTGTTTTAATGCACCGGCGAAGAAAATTATTCAATTTGGTAGTTTTTCTTGAATTTGAACGAACAAGTTTAATGGAATTCAATGATACGTCGTCTTGGTTTTATACTATTCAGATACACATGATTGTGTTACATGCACCGTGTTTTGACAGATCGCGTTTCACTTGGCTCATATCAGATAAATCGGTTCAAATTTCAAAACGAAAATGCACCAGTGTATCTGAACTATTTTCAAAATGTTGAGGAATAGCAGATAGAACGCATATGAATTTCTTTTCGTAAATCAAATTTCCCAAATTATTTGCTAATCACTCGTGTATTAAGAATGCAGTAGAATCAATTTAGCACAAATACATAGCTTGCTTACATTTATGACTTACGTAGTTTTAAAAGGTTATTGTTAATTTGCCTGTTTAAGGCCAGTATCGATTTAAAAAGTAGAGAGGTTACGGAATTTTGTTCAATATTACCGAGCGGAATTTTGACAATTATTCTGCATGGAAAGAAATGTCACCTTCACTTACGGAATAATCGAGAGCAACATTTTTACGAAAGTAAAAGTGACAGCTCCCATTAGTTTGCGTGGAAACTTAACAAATTCCAATTTTATTATTTGTTCTTTTCAGATGGATACTGCTGCAGCAATTTGTTTTCAATTCTTTACATTTCTATTTCAGTAAACGGAATTTAACATGGGTTTGGGATGGAAAAAGAAATTTATTTTGAACACGATACCGACCTTCAGATGAAATAATTATATGTTCAGTTGAAATAATTATATACAGAGAAGAATTTGATAGCCAATTTTATCATTATTGGGAGTTAGGATGACTATGGTAGAAAAGTGGTTTTGAATCGACTATGATCATGGTCTAATCGACCATTAACAAAAGTTTATTCTACATTTACTATAATGTCGGAATTGTCCATAACCATAGTCAAGAATGCCATGAATGTGGTGAATTCGACAATTTTCATGTTTATTGCAACCATTATATAGACATCTCGACCATCATTTAATTGTCGGTACAACGATAGAATTTTTCTCAAAGTATTGAAGGTAAGTTAAGGGGACACAAACCATAAGGTGTAAACCTCCAAAACTCAAAATTTCTCTCTCTCTCTCTCTCTCAAAATAATGGCCGCAACCAACTTCAACCAACTTTTCACTCCGAGCAGTGGCACACCAGCTATCTTTATCAAGCATGTATCCTAGCAGTATACTTTTTGCCAGTCGGTTGGGATTACATAAACATGACTTGCTTAGTCATGGTTCGCTACAACTTCGCGTAACTTTTCAAAAAGGTCCTATGTAGCAAATGTAAACAAATTGAATCTAATGAATTCACACTATTGCTATTGCAACTTATCAACATTATGTTAAAACACACATTTTGATATGTTTTCATATATATTAAGAAAATTGAAAATCAACAAAACGTCCGATGTCTGATTTCGCAATAAGTGATGCTCTATTGTTTGATAAGACGATCAGTTTACCTGTCGCGCTAGAACGTCTGAAGTGTCAGAATAAACATAAATAACAAAAGCAAATCCGTACTTCGGTCGTTCGATTGGAGAAGGTACAAAATACCGTTCCAACAATGTCGGAAGGAATTAATAATTCTGCGTTCGATTTGCTCCTCGGTAAGTGCATTAGTTCCTTAAAATAAGGTAATATAAATCAAAATATAACTTGAATATTGGTCGTTTCTTGCAGCCACAATGAAAATATTGCACAACAATATTTTCATCACATCCGGATCAATCATCAGCAGCTCAATTTGAGGAAGTTGCTATATGTGGTAGCCAGCAAAGTTGCGTTGTCGCCAGTCATGGTTCGGATCCTTCGCGGGATCGTCTACATGAAGACAGCATCGAGGAAGTGTCGTGTGGAAACTATCCGAAGGCACGTAGACAGAATAGGATTGTTTTCGCCGGGAAGCAAATGCGTGTGTGAAAGAGAAAGCAATCTCTATTACTATGTGTTATGTTCTAGTTTTTTTTTTAATAGAATGATGATAAAAATTGAAATGACCTATGTAGCTATCATTGGAATAAAATGTCCTATGTGTCACGACCAATGTACAGTTCGGTTAAGCAAAATGTCCTATCTAACATTTTTGATGTTATCGTTGTTATTTTAACATAAAATGCTACAAAAGAACATTACTGTAGCAAATTCAACAACAATGCTTGCCCTCAAATGTAATTGAATGGGTAAAACTTGATCCAGTTTGAAACATTTTTCAAAAAATATTTTCATATTCTTCAACCTCGTTTCCTCGGGATAAGCAAATTGTTAGATAGGCCCCTTTGAAAAGTTACGCGAGAACTAATTATATCCGTAGTGTGCTACTCGGGTCATCCGCTATGAAATTCTACCACTTCCGAAAACAAGTATCATTGAAGCAATCGGCGCAAAAGTCCATGTGCACTATAAAGACATCATGCTTTTTGACGTCTACGTACTTCGATATTTGGTGGATGGCAACAACATATCCAAACTCTTCACGGAAGACGTTCAGAAGCTTATGGACAACTGAACCTGATTTGTAGTCACCGGTGGTCGGAACGCTCGTCATACGCAGTGATGAAATGACTAATGCAACAGGAACGGCAACCTATTGGCAGAGCATCTCGGGCCAGGTACGTTACAACCATTTGCCAGAAGAGTCAACGAACCTCTCGCACTTGAATAACATCCATCCTAGCAACTATGCTATCCAATTTGACTCTCGCTGCCAGTCACTCACCACGAATTGAGCTCCGACCACTATCCGGTGGATTGCGAACCCGATTGCAACCTAACATCAGAGTTGGTCTCAATGAAACGAGACTACCATCGGGTAAACTAGGTGGCTTTCAACCGCCTCATGGACTCCCGTCTTTCCGAAGACGGAATTCTCAAACAGCAATTCTCGAACAGCATTGATCAACTGAAGGATCACTCGGAACCATTTGGGAATGTGGGCCAAATTCTGAAGAAAAAGGCAACTGCGGTTCCACCACTGAAAGAAGAAACTGGAGCCAGCATGGTCTCTCCATCGGAGAAATCAAATGCTTTCGACAAGGAATGAGGCCCCTCAAAGTTGCAGTGCGACGAACCAGTAAGTCGACGAGCCTCCATTCCTCTGAGCAGTGGCTGAAGATGAAGTACGTGCGGCAGTGAAGCTTGACAAGAACTTAAAGGTTCCGGATAATGATGCAATCTTCCAGCTAAACCCTTTTCCGACCAGATTGAAGACAAGGAAAATCATCCCAATTCTGAAACTAGGAAACGACCCAACTACAGGCCCTCCACGTTGCTTTCGGCAGTCAGCAAGCTTTTCGAGCGTCAGATGAGACACTGTCTGCTAGAACACGTTGAATAACATCAAGTTATCGTACCAGAACAGTTTGGCTTCCAGAAGAGGCACTTTTCCGCACTTCAACTAGTCCGAGTGAAGAATATCACTATTTTTTTTTTTTTATATAAGATACCTATTTTTTTTATATATTTAAAAGATACCTAAACGTTTTTTTTTTTTGATATTTAAGATACCTAAACGACGTCCGGAATAACACAAACAAGTTCACATATCTTAGGTATAACAGTATAACGAACACAAAACATCACACACATTTCAGGTAAACAAAAATCTACTATAAACCCTAGACCTACTGCTATGTTCACTTCCAGTCGAGCACTCGACACTGATTGAGTCACATTTAAGTTATTTTAACCGATATGCAACAAATGTGCTGATAGGGCAAGCTTCAGTAGATCGAAGTTTGTAACGGCAACTGGTTCCCACGCAATGCTGTTGAACGAAGCATGCAAATCGGTAATTGAGCTATAAAGCCTGTCCACGTTAAATTTTGGACACCAAAATTTACTTATTTGTTGTTGACATCAACAGGCTCAAAGCGGCCTCAATGATGTTGAAAATATATTAAGTTAAAGCGTAGGGTCTGCATACGATAGTCGTGGGCCTTCGATGACCAAATTCACATCGTTGAAATAAAGTAGGAAGATAAACGGTCCAAGGTGACTTCCTTGAGGTGGCTAGATAAATGCCGGATTGGCAGTTCGGAATAGTGACCATCAGTTGTCGATCGGTCCGAACAATCGCAGAAAGTTGACGCTAACCCCAAGTTTTTCTAGTATCGCAATCGCAATTGCGTGGTTCAGCTTGTCGAATGCAGCTGACAAGTCGATATATATTACGTCAATTTGAGCTCGTTCAGTCATACTATCCGTGATATACGATGTAAGGTAAAGTAGATTAGTGGTGGTGGAACGACCGGAAGTGAAACCGTGTTGACCACAACTTAGATATTGCTTGCAATGAGAAAGTAGAGGCTCCTTGACGTCTAACTCAAATAGCTTCGAGATCGCGCTCAACGAAGTGATTCCACGATAATTATTTATGTCTCCTTTGCTTATTTTCTTGTGGACCGAAAACATATGTGCAAATTTCCAGCAGGAACACTCCTCTTGCGACGGACATTTGGAATAGGCGAAGCAACAGTGTCAGTAAGCAGGTATGTGTCTCTTCAGGAATACTGACGGAACACGATCGGGTCCATGATTGTAGGACGACTTGAGTTGTTGTGCGCCGGTTGTTACCATGTCGACGTTGATATCGATTGTACCCACAGCTTGACCGTATAGTGGCACATTATTAGCTGCTGATGTAACGTGTTCATCAGTCAATCTCTCGCCGGAAAAACACTGGAAAACTTTTCAGAAAACAGGTGGCATATCTTCTTGGGGGGATGGAGCAACTTCATCGCTTAGCACCATTGAATATGCTAGACCAGACTCTCTGCGCTGCTCGTTTACGTGCTTCCAATAAGTCTTCGGATGCGACCTGAGTTTGGACTGAATCCTTCGTAAATATAACGAGTAGCATCGACGGCTGACTCGCTTGAACTCATAATTGACGTAGTGGGTTTTCAGCGCAAGCGTACGATATTCAGTGAATTTTCTCAAAGCCGCTCTCTTAGTCGATTTCAGTTTTCGAAATTCGCTAGTTTGCCAAGGAAGGTGCGACTCTTTTTGGTGGACTCTGCCTGTCAATGACGTATGCCAAGACGTGTGAAAAAGTTTGCGCAGTGGAATCACCGTATTCAGGATCAAGGATGCTCTCCCAGGCTATGTTAGACAGCATGCCAACGATACTACAGTGATCGGCTTTCCGGAAATCGTATGACACAGTAGCAGAAGTGCGGTCAAAGTCTCGAACGTGGTTACCTTTCACGGCGATAATAAAAGGAGGGTGTCGATGAGCCAGCTTTACTAGTGGAGTTGGAGCCGTAGAGATGAATGAAGCGGTGTCATGGGCGCTTACAAAGCAGAAGTCTAGCCTTTGATTGTTCTTGTTTACAACGTGATTGATTTGATATAGCGTGGCTGCACTATAGTTATCGAAAAGACTAACTAATCCTGTGTGAAATACTGAGCGTGTTGGGTCTGAATAGAGCCGCTGTGAGACATACCAGCTAGAGTGAAGTCGCCAATGACGATCAACTCGTCAACAGTAGTTGCATTCTCCATTATCGCGAAAACGGGCCGGCAACGGGTTTCGATTAGATCGTTATCGTGAACCCGGTCAGGTGCAATATATACCGCACGTAGGTACAGTGTGCGATCCCTCAGATTGACGGCGACCCAGTCTTGTTCCACACAGTTCCACATCTCACATTCTATGACTCTTGCCTTCAAGTTGGATCGAACTGCCACGAGAACACCACCTCCAGTAGACTTACGGCTGTTACTCGAATTTTGGTCGCAGCGAAAGACCTCATAGTCACTCCTGAACGCTTGAGGAAGGCCATTTAGGAATCAAACCAAGTGTCGGTTGGTACAATCAGATCATAGCAGTGATCCGACATTTCCAGTCGATAGTCTTCGACGTCAGAATTCATTCCCCCGATGTTTTGGTAGTAAATTGTGAAGGCTTGACAACGGCATTTCACAGCAGGGCCTTTCTTATAGTTTGCAACGTTCGGTCTGGATTGTCTTAAAGTTCGGTTTGTAGAGATAGATCGACGCAGTTACCTTCCTGGAAAGCATCTTCACCTGCTTGCCGTTGTCCGAGATGACCTGCTTCGGTTCAGTTATTATCTCCCCATGGTTGAGAGATTGCGCTGCCAATTGATGACATGACCGAGCTAAATTCATTAGGTGTGCGCACTGTCTGCACATCCAGAAGAGGTTGCAGCACTCCTGGGTGTTTTTAACAAACGGAGCATTCAGTTTTGCACAACGAATGTTGGCAACCTGATCACAGAAGCCCATGCACGCTATGTGATCATCATCGGTTTGAACCAGAGTGGCCGGAAGCATGATCGCAGGCAGTTGCAGCAACTGTTCCGATAATTAGGCCCGTAATTGATCGACTTCCAATATGTTTCTCCAAACTTTCGGAAAATTGGTAAGAGAACGAGTGATTTTTTTCGGTTTTGAACTGTAGCGATAATACTGTGTCGAGAATGAAGATGGCGCGTTGTAGAAAGATGCAATGGACTTCTCTGCCGCCGTTAGTATTAGTAAGTAGTTTCACAAACACAATCGTTTTGCTGGTTGAAAATAAAAAAACAGGCCGCTGTCTACCTGAATACTTTGATAGCTGATCTCGTGGTTGAAAACAATAAACTAATCGATCTTATACGTGTAAAGCAGCACGCTAGTGTAAGTGACATCTTACTTCGAGAAGTCTATTGTGCCTCTGATCACAACAACACAACAATAACACCACAGTGGGCACGAAGTGTCCGAAACAAAGAAGGTTTTTCACCAACTTTACAACGCAAAATATGCACTATAAAGAGTATTTCACCGTGAATTTTACTTTGCGCAGGTAACTAACGTTTTTAATTACCCGTACATCACAAAAACAAACAATCAGCAGCGGTCTGTAAAGGCACAATTGAGTGATCGTGACAGCGCCAAAAATAAACAACATTCACGCAAAAATAAACAAAAAAAATAATAGCAGAAAAAAATATATCACATAATTCAACAAAACCGTTTGTTTATTTCACAATAATAAAGAGTTATATATACATTAGAAACATTCGGTACCATTTGCTTTCTTCTTAGTTTCGAAGAGTTTCCGCTTAACTAGATCCCAGTACTTCTCTATTGGGCGAAGCTCTGGACATTTTGGTGGATTGGCTGTTTTTGGTACGTATTTCACCTCTTGTACCTTATATCTTTCCAGGACGGATATTACATAGTGACATAAGGTCAAAACAGAGCTGGAGAGCCGAGGATTCTGTTAAACGGTAGCAACCGCTTTTGCAGACATTGTTTCTCGTACTCATCCTTATTGATAGTGCTGGTAGAGCCGACATCTTTAGATTTTCAACCGCAACTACACATGGCCGGCCAAATCAAATACTTCTTCGGGAATTTAGACACCTTTTTTGTCCGGAAATGCTCGGCAACGGCATTCCTTTGCATTGCCGTATCAAATGCCAGGTCCGGAAGCTGTTCAAAATGTTCGAGTAGGTATGTTTTGCCGTCCATTAAATTTGTGTAAACCTCCTTAGTACGACTTTTTGTAGCAAAATATTGCTTGTCATTACGGTTCGGCCTCCTTTTCACTTTGTAAGCCTTCAGTGCTTGCGTCTGCTTTACGTATTGTGCGAAAGATTTTGACTTCCCAACTTCGCGAGCCACATTTCACACAGAAAGATTCGGATTTTTCTCAACAATGGCTGCCACCTTTTTGTGCATTTGTCAGGAGCATACTTTTCAATTTGTTCCACTTCCAACCTTCCAATCCACAGTCAAGCGCTGGTCAAATAATTTGCAAACACAAAAAAACGATACTTTTCGGTAGTTTGAGTTTCTTGACAAGATCGTGTACCGATTAGTTAGAATTTTGCTGCCATTCGTACAAAATGCGTTTGCGCACTTCCACTTGTTTCAACGCAATTTTACTGAATGTAAAAAACTTGTAAACATGCTGTTCTACGAAATAAAGTGGAGAATTAAAGCTGTCATATAAGTGAAACATTTCAGCGATCCGTTAAATAATTCAAAATCTACACTGAAAGAAAAGTGTCTGAAATTTAACGTGGACAGGCTTTGAACAGCCAAAATAACAGCACGAATAAGAAGCAAAATACGGCTTTACGAAATGGTAAACATATAGGTCAATAAATTCAAGCAAAATAACTATAACAGTTATAACACGCATATATATTTAGTAAAGTCCTGTGAGGGAAGATTATCTTTCTATATTTATATGTATAAAAATGAATTTCTGTCTGCCTGTGTGTCTGTCTGATCCTTATAGAATCGAAAACTACCGAACCGATCGGCATGGAATTTTGCATAGAGAGGTTTTTGGGGCTGAGAAAGGTTCTTATGATAGTTCGAGACCCCTCATGCCTCTAGAAAGGGGGGCTCCCATGTTGATGAAAAACAAATTTCTGAATAACTCGAGAACTATTCAAGCAAATGAGGCCAAATTTGGTATGTGTGAGTTCTTGAAGGCAGGAAATGTTTTATGGTTGTTTGAGGCCACTCCTCCCTCTGGAAAGGAGGGCATTCATACAAATAAAAAACAAATTTCAACCAAACATGAGAACTATCCCTGCTGCTATGCAAACTTGTATTCAGGGGTTTTTAAGCCCTAGAAAGGATTTCATGATAGTTCAAGACCCCTCCCACCTCTAGAAAAGGGGGCTTCCATGCAAATGAAAAACAAATTTCTGCATAACTCGAGAACTAATCAACCAAATGGAACCAAATTTGGCATGTGGGGGTTTTTGAAGGCAAAACATTGGTGACTATGGTGACTATGGTGGTTTTAAACCCCTCTCCTCTTTAGAAGGGGTGGGGTCTCATACAAATGAGGCACATATGTCAAGCAAACATGAGAATTATCCTTACTGTTATGAAAATGTATATTTTTTTAGGCAGGATTTATTTGTTAGGTGGTTTGAGACCCCTTCCCTCTGGAGGAGGGTTGGGGATAATGGCTTTCAAACAAATGAAACAGACATTTGAACCCACGATAAGAATTATCCATGACACCAAAACACAAAATATGTTCTGAAAGATGTTTAACTCCTTCTTAGTCAAGAATGGGGGATGCTTCAATTACTCTTAGTGCAAAATTATGCACAAGAAGTTAATCTAAGGTTATGCAATAGAAAATTACGTTCAAATTGACAGGATACGGCTTCGATTGAAGATAAATATTTAGTCTATAAAATGCTACTACACAGAAAGAAAAACCGGTAGAAATTACCGATCCAAGGGTTAGATGAAAAACACAAACTTTGTTTTTTTGCAGAAATTACACACATAAGCAAACTTTTATTTTTACCAAATTCATTTAGAAAAAAAACCATTAACGCGCTAGTTCATTTATTTAGTTGCATTCGTAGCAAGGCTCGCACCGGGTTCAGCTGGTATCACATAAATAAATTCTTCCATCGTATTTATATACACATTTTAGCATGAATCAACATGACAAACAACAAAGGCTAAATTGGTTTTTCAGTATTTCAGCTTGAGAAGACGCTGGCGTAGCCAGGACAATGTTGTCAGTTGGAAAACAGTGAAGTGAGTGACTGTGACTGAAGATCGTGTATTTTCAGCACGCTTTGGAATCATCTTTGCATTTCAAATTGTATTTTGGAGCATGAAGCAACATGACAATGCTTTTAATTGTTTTTCAGTATTTCAGCATAACAGTGTAACAGTGTAAAAAATCTATTTCTGAACTACGACTATTATTCCATAAAAGACTTGAATTTGATTATAATCAGTATTGGATTGTATTTAAATATTTATTGTTTAGTGATACTATGAAAAGATACTTCATTTATTTCAGGAATCATCAACCCGGGCTTTTCGATCACTCAAACTGCTTTCTTCGTCTTATAGAATAGTCAGTTGATTCTAAAAAAAATTAAACATCTTTTCATTCAAATTTTATCTCTGTTGGTTGGATTGATTTACTCTGATTTTCAGATTTTCCAGGACCATTACCATATTGATACAAGTTTAATTTTTATTTTGCAGTGACAATCCAGATAAATTTGGTAAATACATATATTATAATCTATTACATACATACATTCAATAACAAATGTTAAGGGGGAATACAGGGTGACAGACTTAGTGTAAGCTGGATGGGGGATTTGTGGTTATCTGGCCCAAGTCATGGATGACAATTATGCCTTCCTTAATGGAAATCATCAGATCGAGATCAGCGAAGGTCTAATTATCTTCCGACAATCTATAGTGAGTTCGCCAACCCTATTTTTAACAAACCACCAGACGGAAATCCTAATGTGTATTGCATTCTGTTCATTCCCTGTAATAAGAGCGTTTCGTTAAAGGAGATCCTCTGTCCATCTAAGTGCATCTGCTTACGGGTCCACACCACCGTTTTTGACCCTTCATACAATGGAATAGTGAGGATTACAGGAATGTACCGTTTGATCTTGCCATTAAGAGGAACTGTACGCCATGGCAAGTCCTGCACTGGTAGAGGCTTCCTATCACATCACATCATCAGGTAAATTTTATCCATTGATATTTGAAATGTAATAACTTAAATTGAGTTTTCAACTTATACCTATTTTTAACTTAATGCACATAACATGCGAGATGGGTGAAAAAAAACTTAATTTTGGGTACTTTTGTCTTAGTGTGTACAATCAAAGTCACAACAACGTTAAACGCGCCAGTTCTATTGAATTTTCATTCATTTAGTTGCAAGCTTAACAACGCTCACAGAATAACAGGTTTAAAAATCGGTTGCCGAGAATTGTCAACATTGCCGGAGCCCTATTGCTTTATTCAATAGATTGTCAAGGAAGCTAAATTGAAAGAGTTCACTTTTTCTGAAGCCCACATATTCTTGAATCATAGATACAAAGTTGTTGCTCATGCAGCAGTCGTTGGAAAACTTTCCTGTCAAATAAAAACAATGCTCCTCCAGATCCGTTGCCATCAATCGCACAAATTTTCATAAACGCAAATTTAAACCTACATAGATTGCTAATCACTCACAGTAATCATAGGAGATCCAAACACCTACAATAATTTCTTACTGTACATATATCTGTTTACGTATTATATTTACGTTATTCTTTGAATCGCAAAAAAATTAAATCAATCATCAAAATCATCCACACATTCAATATGCTTCAAACGCATTGCGTTAGGAATGCCGAATCAAAACCACCCTCGAAACGTCCATTTTCATCCAATCAAAAATACATTATTGCGGATGGGTAGCGCCAGTATTTTACCTATCAATCACCATCAACGATTTCTGCAGACACTCCACATTAAAGATTATTTCATTTACATCATTCCTAGCGAAATACGCAGCCTTTGACGTCGAGCATGAGAAACATTTTAATGCACTGAAAGGTTCTCAAACTCATCAAACTCAAATCAATCCAACACGATCGGCATACGCTTATGTGATAATTAGACTTCGCACCATACCTTGATCTTCCAACCCTTAGTGAGCGACATACCGCGCTGCTGCAGTATTCTCAGTGCTAGACAGTAACAATAAAGTTCTTGTGCATATCTCCAACAATGTTTACAACAGTGTGCCTCGGTCGAGTCCTGAAACACTGCCGGCACCGTAAGCCATCCGAGACAGAGCATTAGGGCCACCTTTTCACCGTGTGTGGGGGGGAGTTCGCGCACGACACAATAAACACTTGCGGACCGACGAAATTCACAATCGCACCGACATCTACTTGGAAATAGCACCAACCAAATCGCTGCGCTGCCGGTCGTTGCTTCCTAGATGGCACTCTGGTGTTTTCTGGCTGGAACTCGAACTAACTGTGAGGGTTTATTTACTGGTGCAATTCATTTCGACGAAGTCACATTCGCACTGCTCATGTTCGTTCCATTGCTTTTGGAGGAACTTTCATTTCGTTAATTCTAGCTGCGGTTATGATGAGTATGTCACTATTTCACTAGGAATAAATCCAAAATTACGTAACTAATTCTCACATGAATCATTGCCTATTAATGACATTCCCGGATTCGTTAAAGTACTACATCGCAACTTCCAGTTCCTCCGCTAAACATATCAAATTTGAGTCGTAAACGATGTGCAAAATTTCCCGTACGTAGAACGTCCACGGTTAGGAAAAGCCAAACTTCTACTAAACTGGGAATTCGAACGAGCCCATCTTCCGACATTGAGGAACAAGACGCAATATATAGAAATATAAACTCCGTAGCATCGCGACACGAGCAGCAAATCACGAATCTACCGCTTGCATACGAATAAACAACAAATGAAGGGAGAAAAGCGGCTACATACAAAAAAAAACTATCAAACGGAATCATATATTTTTGCACCACCCCCAAAGCCCCTTCCACCTGCCCCTCCCAGTATAAAAAAAACCTCATAACACTACGAACGGCACTAGTATTTGTGATGCTCCTGCAATTTCGATTCCTCGGATGGCGATTACACTTCATGAAATCGGAGAACTACCTTCGAACCGTGTCATCCACCGACAGACAGCCAGAATGTCACGGAGCTTCGAGTCGGGGGAAGAACCTCCAAGCTGAGCAGTTCCGAAGAAGAAGCGAAACATGTAGTGCTGCAAATTTTTCAATTTTCGCCAAACGAAACCACAACTATTCTCACCCCCCATCAGGAATCGAGGCGATTGAGTCGTTTATTGGACCCTACGTTATGGAAAGCAGGCCGCAACAATTCCGGTAGGAGAGTTACTGAGTTCAAGAAATACCAAGCTGTGAACGAGGCGTGTCGGTTGACTTGAAGTGAGTGTAGAACGTTTTCCCCGGGAAAAAAAAGTAAAGAAATCTAATATGACACGGGCTAGGGTTCAATTTCGATATCCTGTTCTTTGTTTCGGGGCAAATTAGAGGATGAGTACTCTCTCGCTTGAACCCGTGCCATGGCCAATGAGGTTAACTAACTACTAGAAGGAAAGCATGACTTTGGAAAATTTGTCATCTACTTAATGTACACTTACTTCCCTCTGTGTGGTCTTGATTGGGGAATAGAGTTGTCTTATTGCCCCTAGCTCTGCTTTGCTTCGGGGTTGGAGCTTCACCTACTGGCAAATGTATAGAGGATGGGTATATGGAAACAGTAGGAATCCGTGCCAATTGCTGATTGTTGTGCTTTGATACAAACTTTTATCAAATTATTACAGCCAGTGTCTTGCTTCGATCTAGAGCTCGTGAGCAAGGGAATGTCTGTTTTTAAATATCTACTATTAAAGAAAGATATTATTTAGGTATAGGTGCCACCCACGGGGTTTTGTCATCAGTAGTAAATGTCACTCCCGAACAAACAAAATTGCTTCAACGAATCTTTATTACCTTACATCATCAATAGCAGAGTTCAATAAGTTTCATAACCCTATGAAGCTTTGTTAAGGAATGTAAAAAATCAGTCATAGATTCCCAACTATATTATTAAGGTGCGTTTTGAAACAACGTTCCATGCTATAAATCACGAAAATATGAAACTCCATAGACAGAAAAAAATAATGAATTTTAACTGGTGCGTTAAATTTCCCATCGTTTAATTTTAAGCCGAAGGATGCGTAAACAACGAAATTGTTTGCAATCTTTCATGCGCCAAGCAACAATGTTTGCAATCTTTCATACAATAGGCTAAATTCAGGCGTTAACCGGTTTAAATTTTCAGGGAATATCCCATTACTTTCTGTCAAATCTAGCATTCCCTTTATGTGCATTAAATAACGCAAAAAATTACATATTTCTTTTTATCTGTGTAAAGCCACATATGATATCCATGGCATCTTCAACTTTCAATGCATTTTGGCATATTACAGTGTTTTGAAAAATGATTATCTATTCACCTCTTTTTATCGGTCTTACTCCATATAAAAATAGGTACATATATCACTCCGACTTCATTTTCATTTGTTGTTTTTTTTATTGACGTCTTACTATGTAAGGGAACCCATTTCAAAATTGTGGTTGGATAAAAAGCGTGATATAGTGATTATTTATAACTCTTGTTGTACTCAGTAACATGAACTGATTTGTGTACCAACCGATTGAAAATACGAGGTGCGACAAGAAAAATGCGAAAATATATGGTAAATCTCTAAAGTTCCAACTACACAGTTAAAATTATTAACCATTATTATTAAATTTATTGTCATGGACATATTTGAAGCATGAAAATAAATATAAAGTTAATCTGAGACCAGACTACAGTACGAAGAACGAATCTCGAACAGTTCGTTAGGAGGTACTGTTTGAACTGGATGCGCTATTGAACGCTCCGCTAGAGCAATGTTCGGTAGGTTATCTGGAATCGGCTAATTTATTGGAGGCCAAAATCGAGACGATTGATTCAGCCAAACATGCAAGATCCTCCAAGCTGGCGTATCTCTCAACACGGCGGGACTTATCTCGCGCGAAATTACAATATGTAAAATAATTATATCCACCCCTGCTTCAAATTTACAATTTTCCTGTTATCGATTCAAATATTAGTTAATAAAATAAGTGTTGTTATGCGTTTGGTCCATTATAGAGTACCTATCATTATACCATTAAATATACTTGAATTAATCTTGCTCTTGAAAATCTATGCCAAGATCAACAGAAAAGGGAAGTAAAACATGCAAAAAAAGTTTATCCACCCAAAACATGCTTAGTACCATTTTGCCGTGTATTGAGCGGTTCCTGTCACTTTTTCGAATGTAAACATTGCATACAGTTATCCTTTCGTATTGTAGAAGCTTTCGTGATTCAAATTTGAGTTCTCGTGTTTCGAAATGCCTAAAAACGCACAAATTTCGCTGAGTATCCGAAAACTTATCATAGAGCATCACAAGTGCGGTAAAAGCTACCGTCAAATTGCTAATATCGTTCAGATACGTAAAGATACGGTTGCCAAAATTGTTCAGAAGTACAAAAGGAGTGGTTCTTTCACACCAGAAAAGCGATCAGGGCGACTGGCGAAGACAAGTTCCCGGATTGACAGGGCTATCGTCAGAAAGGCGGAACAAGATCGAGGTTTGTCAGCTCCAAAAATTGCAAAGCAAGTTGAGAGTGAATTTTCTTTCCATGTGACACCTCAAACAATCCGAAATCGATTGGATCTACAAGGTCTGAAGGGTAGAGTGGCAATTAAGAAACCATGGTTGTCAGCGAAAAACATTAAAAAACGATTGAAGTGGGCTCGAGATCATATTACATGGACAGCCGATGATTGGAGAAAGGTCATTTGGTCAGACGAGACTAAAATAATGCTATTTGTGTCTGATGGTATCACACGAAAATGGCGCAGAACCGGTGAAAGTCTGAGTATAACTAGTTTGGAGTAAATTGTTTACATGTGCAAAATTTTATAAATCAGTTCAGTGATTATTGAGATGTCATCGAAACAAGAAGAAAATCGCCGGAGAATTTTGTGCGCTGTCATGGAAAATCCGACTGCGACCATGAGCTGGATCGAAAGACAACTGGGAATCACCCATACAACTGTGTCTCGGGTGGTAAAATCGTTTAAGGTGTCCCAGGCGACCAAGCGGCGGGCTGGAAGTGGAAGAAAATCGAAGACAGCTGACCCTGTGAAGGCCCTGTAGGTGTTGGATTATTTCAAGTGTAATCCGAACCTTTCGATTCGCGATGTGGCTTTAAGGCAATGTTTTCCGCCTGGTTCCTTCAGCAAACCATGAAACGAGCTGGGCTTCGTGTATTCAAGGTCCGCAAAATACCGCACCAGCGTGATCAACAACGGCGGCCAAATCCCGCGCAAGGAAGCTGTATCGAGAGTGGTTAACGAAACCGATATGTGTGGTTATGGATGATGAAACCTACATCAAGGTAGACGCAAAGCAGTTGGTTAGAGTTCTACGTTGCCAAATCACGGTTTGATATTCCGGAAGATATAAGGAAGATGAAAGTGGACAAATTCGCCCAAAAATACTTGCTCTGGCAGGCCAATGCGGTAAACTAAGTAACCGTACATCACAACGGGTACCATAACAGCAAAAGTTACCGCACCGAGTGCCTCCAGAAGCGTCTGTTGCCCTTCCTGCAGTCCCACGGAGGCTAGACATTATTTTCGCAGGACCTGGCATCATGCCATTACGCGCGATCGACGTTGGATTGGTACAGAGACAATAACTTTGTTTTTTGTACCAAAAACCACCAACCCCCTAAATTCACCAGAGATTCGTCCGGTGGACAGATTTGGACCATAATGAAGGCCAAAGTTCAAAAATCATCCAAGGTGCGTAAGAACGAGCTGGAATTGAAGAAAGAATGGATGAAATGGTCGGCTCCACCATTGCACAAAATGGAATAAGGGGTCTTAAGGGAAAGGTGCGGGCTTTAAGCGATGGAAAAGAAATTGATTAAAATAGTTACGCCAAAACATAATGTATTACTTCTTTCCCTGAAAGTTTCAAGAGAATCCGACTTGAAATAAAATTTTGGCGAACACTTTTGTCTGGTCCATTTTTTTCAAGTACAGGCCTTAATATGTTAATATGGAACGTATCAAATCGCAGCACAGCGACAACCATTTTTTAACGTAGGACTACGTTTTTCTTTTCTATACCGGGTGCCGTTTCAAAATCTTGAAAAATGAGAGCGTTACGCAAAAGTGAAAGGTTTTTGAACGCTTATAACTCTCGTTCGACTAAACAGAATGACTTCATTCATACACCATTTGATCAAAAAGACTCACAAATTTTTCGCATTGTGATTTGAAAGAAGTTCAATCAGTATAAGTAGTTCAATTTTTCATTTGAAAATGACCTTTTTTTGCCCCCATACAAATTTGCATATCAACAAGTTGAAAAATGTGTTTTCCCTAGCAAGGTCATAGGAAACGAGTAACAAATGTCTTCTTCTTCTTCAAAATAGCTTTTCCCCGTCCCACACAAATTTCTGAACGCACAAAGCTATTGGTCGAAAATGACATCATATTTGCGCTACGCTCTGATTGGTTCATTCTGCCACAGTAACCGTGCCAGCAATTATGGAACACGTGGGAGCGACTAACCAATCAGTTCACGCTTTGCATCCGTATGCGACAGACGTGTTTGCGGAGCGCGTCTGCGGAAAACGCTGCTAGGGAAAACAAGAAGACCAGAATCATCCCACGTCACTAGCAGCTGGCCATCCGCAAAGACGAGGAGCTGAACGAAGAAAGAAAGCCCAAAAGGAATCGCAAACTATTATTTTGCCCCGTCAACAAAATCCGTCCTTTTCAGGGCGAACATCTTACTAATTAAAGAGTTTGGGTGAAGTTTTCTCTTGTGCTGTTTGTAATTCAATTCCCGCATCACAGCTGAACATAGAATTCATTAAACGCCGTGTCCCATAGTATATCACAAAGGATAAACGAACGAATCCAGGTTGAAAAAGAAGAAGACACCGAGTGGTGATAAATCTGACAGCTCTCATAGTTAAAGTATAGGACGAACAATTTAAAAAATTCAAAAATTCAAATAAAATTCTAATTGAAAGCGGTTTGTTGTATGATGGAAGAAAAATCAAGAACTGTACAATAGGGGATTGTACAGTTCTGGATGTTTCTTCTATCATACAATAAACCGCTTTTATTTAGAATTTCATTTGAATTATTTAGAAGCATTTTAAAATGTATGTCCTATACTTTAACATGGGAGCTGGCAGATTTACCACTCGGTGTCATCTTCTGTTTTCAACCAGATTTTTTCAATTCTAGAAAGGATAATTTGAGCCGGAACTGCGACACGTCAGAAACCGACTATGTGGTTGAGTTCGTCATAGTTGCATACCGAATTAGTTGCTGTTAGTGGCAAGCAGATTAGTCATGTTTCTGTTAAGAAAATCATCCGTCTAGCGTGCACTAATTAAAACTAATTATTGTCTCACAATGACTAAAGTTCGTCCCCTTTGATGCAATTTGTATCACACTGCCTTCGTTGGTACCACCTTCTTTTGAGCAATAGCATCTGACGCTACATACCAGCTCTTTGCAGAATTTTGATTCAGTCTTACAACAGTCGTGGAGCTGAGCAGTTAGCGGCAGCAAGCACCCTGGAGGGTGCATTGGCGAGCAGTCGTGCAGTTGGCTGTTGGTGCCGATGCTCCTGTCAATTTCGCTACGAGAACAAAGTTGCTGAAACCTGCGAATTGGCGGGAAAAGCCGCCCGTAACGAGACCAAATTCCCGAAAAACCCAAGTGAAATCGCAAACTATTTCTCCCCCGTCAACTAAACCCGTCCTTTTCAGGACGACCAAATCAGTTTAACTAAAGAGTTTGTTTGGATGAATTTTTCTCTTGTGCTGTTTGTAATTCAATTACCACGTCATGGCTGAACATGGTATTCATTAAACGCCGTGTGTTGGAGTGTATCACAAAGAACGTTGAACAACTAACGAACAAAATTCTAGAAGGGATAGTTCGAGCCGAACTGCGACACGTCAGAGACCGACCATGTTGGGTTCGTCGTAGTTCCTAGTTGTGTAAGCGGATTAGTTGTTGGCAGTGGCAAGGTAATTAAGAATATTTCTGTTAAGACTAATTAAAACTAATTATTGTGGCGCAATAACAGAAGTTCGGCCCCTTTGATGCAATTTGTATCACATTGACTTCGTTGGTATCGCCTTCTTTCGTGCAATAGCATCCGACGCCATTACCAGAAAATTTAATTCAGTCTTACGGTAGTCGTAGTTCTGTGCACAGCAACATCTGCTTTTGCAACGCAGTAGGCGAGCGATTACACTGTAGGATGCACTGATTAGTAGTCGTCATCCAGAGAGGTTGGTGCAGTTGGCTATTTGGGCCGATACTACCGTCAATGCGCTGCAAGAAAGAAGGCTGCTTAAGCCTACGAGTTGATGGGAAAAAGCCGCCCGTGACAACAGCTGGACAAGGATTATCCCACGTCACCTGCAGATGGCTACCGCACCGACGAGGAGCTGATCCAAGAAAACCCAAGTTCAATCGCGAACAATGTTTCCTTCCCGTCAACTATATTCGCCCTTTTCAGCACGACCAAATCAGCTTGCTTATTAAAGGGTTTGTTTGGTTGAATATTCCTATTGGGCTGTTTAAAATTTCAATCATTCTATAGGAATCAAATAATTTTGAGAAAGTGAAATGTCACAGCATATGGCTGCAAGTATGTGGTTCCATAGTTATCTTCTATGCGTTAAAGATTGTGGCCCTCTCAACCATCGTACAAAATACAACCAGAGCCGTATCATTATTAAAACCAATCGATCCTTTTTAGGGCCACCAAATGCTATCTGAAGAGTTAACTATAGAATTTTCTTACATATTTACTTCCCAATGCTGGTCTATCGTTCAATTGGCACTATTTCGACCTAGACGTCTATCGGCAATAAAAGACTTTGAATCCCCAAACAGACCACAACCATCTGCAGCAAGGGTTTGGAAAAAGAAAATGTATAGCACCTTATCTACCGGGTGTTGAAGCATTTTAACCCAATTCGGTCGTTTCCTCCAAAGCGATAGGCATTATGAACAGCTTCGCAAATGACCTTTCCGAGCATTCCAGTTTTACCAAGCGACACGATCGGTCGTGTTTTTCGCTCGCGCTGTGATAAGTTTTTCGATTTTCTCGCTCTCTCGTTTTGGTGCGTGGTGCACTGGCTGCTGTCGCGTTGTGTGATACACAGTTCGACCCCGGTATGGGGAAGCCGCCGCGTGTTGACGTCGGCACTAGTTCGACTGGGAAACGTTCCCGACTAAATCCACCCGATGATGTGCTGTCATCGAAGAAGCTGCTAGCCAACAATCGGTACGCTGTTCTGGGAGAACGGCGATACACCGAAAATAGAGAAGAAGGAGAAACTACCGCCGCTGTTCGTGAAGGATTCCCTGATGGCTTACTGGATAGGGTGTACCACTACATTAACAAGGGCCTACGGTGCACAATCCAGCCTCTGCTCGCAGGGCTATAAGCTGATGGTTTCGGCGCTTCCCATTTCAACGCTGTTAAGGAAATATTGAAGCAGATGAACGTGCAGTACTACACGCACGACATCGAAGCCGACAAACCCTTTAAGGTGGTTCTGCGTGGCCTTCCGGACAAGAAGACGGAGGAACTGGTCGTCGAACTAAAGGCTAATGGGCTCAAACCGGTCCAGATAAACAAAATGCGCCGGCATGACATCTCGAGAAGCTATCGGGATCAGCTGTACCAGGTCCACTTCGAGAAGAACTCGACATGCTTGAAGGACCTCCAGAACATCCGAGCGTTGTTTACACATCGTCGTGAAGTGGGACCGGTACCAACCGATTCATCGCGATGTCACTCAGTGCAAAAACTGCCTGATGTTTGGTGCATGGCACCAAAGAATTGCCACATGGCGAAGCGCTGCGTTGATTGCGGCAAACATCACGAAGCTGATGCCTGGTGAGCGGATGGAGGATGCTGCCGAGCCAGTGTGTGCCAACTGCGGTGCGGCGCACAAAGCTACCAGTAAGGAATGCCCGAAGCGGGCCGAATTCATCGCGATTCGGAAGAAATCATCAGCGAACAACCAACCCGGCCATCGACGACGATCTGGTCCGCCTCCGGCCCTCACGACCGAGAACTTTCCCGCTCTCCCAACACGACAGCGCCACCAAACCGTCCGGTTCCCAGTCGGCCATCGGTTCAACATCGGTTCTGCAGCTGCAGCAACCCAACTATCCCAAAGCGATCTTCCAGGACCGTCGTACTCCGGCGCAACATCTGGTGCGATCGATGATTCGATGCTTTCAACGGAGGAAGTCGTTGCAATCCTGACCCAGGCCATCATCATCAAGCCGATCCTGCAGAACACGTGGAGAACAAATCCAGGCGATGATTGCGTTCCTCAATGGACCGTGAATTCGTCAATATCGCCAATTGGAACGCTTGCTCGCTGAAGAGCAAAACATCGAGTTTATTAACTTCCTCAACGACCGGTCCATTGACATCGCAATCATCACCGAGACGCATCTCAAGCCAGAGATCAACGTGTTTCTGCCAGATTTCCGCCTCGATCAGACTCGGATCGAACCAGTTCCGCCGGAGAGGGTGTGTCGCCATCGCCCTGCGTACCAACATCAACTGCCAGATGCTTCCGGAGTCTGCAGCTCCAATTCGTCGAAGCCATCGGAGTCAAGCGTCGAATCCACCGTCGGCCCTATCACCATCATCGCGGCCTATTGTCCTAAACAAGCAAGCACAAACAACGGGACAGATAGATCTTGCTGAAACGACATCATCAAGCTCACTCGGAGGCATGGGCAGTTTATTATCGCCGGTGACCTGAACGCAAAACATGAAACCTGGGAAACGCACGACGAAACAAGAACGGCTCCATCCTACACGACGACCTGGAAGGGTCACTACACCATCCTGGGCCCGGATACCCCACCCGGTTGAGCAGATCCGGGGTCCATGCTACGATAGACATCTTCCTCACCAACATGGGGAACAACATCGGCTAGCCGATCGCTCACCAGGAGCTCAGCTCAGACCACTATCCGGTGGTGGCTGAAGTTGGGTCCTGCGTCAACCGGCATTCCGTAACCAGGCGAAACTACCATCGCGCCAACTGGATCCAGTTCTGTCATCAGGTCGACAACACGGTCGATTACGATAGACGCCCCGAATCAACCGGACGACATCGATCGGCAACTGCAGTCGATCGAGCAGGCGATCTCCCAGGCCCGGGAGCACCACATTCCGGAAGTAACACAGGTGAGCAACTCTTTACCTATTGATAGTCTCACTAAAAACTTGATCCGTCTTCGAACACTCACTCGCAGACAGTATCAACGTACTGGTCTGCCTGCGTTAAAATCAGAGCGCAATCGTTTGAACAAGATCATTGGCGCTGGTGAATGGTGGATCTCAGAAACAATAATCTTCTTGCCAACACAATCCGGCGCTCCTCCCAGATTGTGCTAAGCCGTTCTGGAAATTAACAAAAATTTTAAAAACCAAGCCTAGGCCCATTCCACCGTTGATCCCACTAGACAATAACACTTAAGGATCGTTTGATTACTCCCGCTGGAGAAGGTTGCTGAGATAGGTCGGGACATTTTGCCGCTCACAATCTTGGACAGAACATCGTCAGTCCTCACGAAGCTGCCGCTAACGAGCATGCGAATAACATCCATCTATATCCCAATGATTTTTCGGAGGAACTAGAGATCACAGCTGACGAACTGTCGACCTATATCAAAACGTCGAAGAACATGAAGGCCCCAGGTTTCGACAAAATTTTGAATTTGGAAACTCAAGCACTTTGTCTCACCATGAACATCTAGCATTAATATTTAATCAATGCCTTAGGCTTAGCTTACTTCCCTCGTGCTGGAAGTCAGCCAGGTCATACCCATCCGGAAAACCCTGGGAAAGATCCTTCATGTTCCAAGAGCTATCGACCCATCAGCCTTCTCGAGTATCAAAACTCTTCGAGAAAGCAATTTACCGTCGGCTCCTTGCGTCTACAGACGAACTCAAATATTCTGCTTGATGTACAGTTTGGCTTTCGACGCGGTCGATCAACAGTACATCAACTGAATCGAGTCACTAACATCTCAGGCGAAAACAAGTCTGTTTCGAAAACATCTGCCATGGCCCTTCTGGACGTTGAAAAGGCAGTTTTGACAATGTCTGGCATGATGGTCTGGTGGTACAAGTTGCATCGGTTCAATCTTCCAGTCTTCCTGGTGAAGATGGTAAAAAGCTGCTTATCAAACAGAACATTCAGTGTTTCGCTGCATGGGTGCAGTTTCTGATCCGGGCAGGAGGTTTCCGCCGGTGTTCCAGGAAGGCCACTAGGTCCACTTCTGTTTAACCTGTTCACCTCGACATACCCCCACTCCCTGAAAACGGATCTCCGTCGCTGTTCGCCGATGATACCGCAGTCGTCCACAATGGTAGGGTAGTGAGAGCAATCGCATCGAAACTGCAGCGAAGCCTGAATGTTCTGTTGAAGTATCCTACAGACTGGAAGATCTGCATCAATGCAGGGAAGACCCAGGTCATCCTCTTCCCACACTCTCGAAATCGCCCAGACTTGTTCCGGCTGAGGATGTTAAAATTGTCAAATGGGTACAACGGTGGAATGGACCAATTCAGCCATCTATCTTGGCGTGACTCTAGATAGCAAGCTGAACTTCAGGGAACAGGCTGACAAGACTGTCACAAAATGTAACGTTCTGTTGAAGCTTTGGTGTACCCCTTGCTGCACAGAAAGTCTACATTGTCCCTGAAGAACAAGCTTGCTATCTACAAAACAGATCATTCTCCAAGAACATACGGCATGCCGATTCGGGAGAGCTGGGTGCTGAAACACACCACCTGAAAATTACAGCGGGTTCAAAACAAGTTTCTCAGATAATCCTGAACTCTCCTCCGCGGACGAGAAATACTGAGATCCACTGTCTGGCCAATATTAAAAACACTCGAAGATCGTTTTAGTGAGACTATCAATAGGTACAGGACACGTTGCCACTCTTCAGACCACCAAGTCATCTTGGGACCTGGTACCCTCCCCAGGTTTTTCAAATTGTAGGCACTGTAGTTAGGTAGGTTACTAAATTGTTTAAATTAACCCCACCAATCCCCATAGGGGACAATATGTACATTAGAATAATTAATTGACGAATTCACACCACAAACAAACATAAAAACATAAAGAAAGAACGAAGATGAAGAGCCCTCTGGCTAATCAATTGAATGAAACTGCCGTAAACATTAAAAATGACAAAATAAAGAATGCTATTTCATCATCTCACCTTCCGAGCGGATTGAAAGCATGCTCGACTGACTCAAACTAACGGCGGAGAGTCTCTGACGTCTCTGAAATTCAAACCGCTCGACTGCGTTGCCCGGGAGAGCTAGCCAAACACGAGGCTTCACGAGGTAAATCCGTTACATGACGAAATGAGGTGGTGGCAGTAGCTGTTCCCTTGAACTCAAAACAATTTTCAGGTCAACAAAACAACTGGAAAAAGAGAGCGATATGTCTTTGGGGGGTACTGGGGCTTGGTTTTTGGGTTGTTTGATTGCGAAAATATTCTTTGTATGCCTTTGTGTTTCGTAATGTTTTCGACATTAGCAGTGTTGTACACACATAGGCCTAGTAGAAACCGTATGCACTGGAGGCATTAAACGTTTATTGGGTAAAAGCTCGAGAATGATAAAGGCACCACAAGGTATATTACGTGATAAACAGTATCTTGATATCATATGTCATACATATTATTTGCAGTGAAAGCAAGATGTATGAATGTAAATACCAAGACAGGCTATATCAATAAAGGTGTATGGGTATTAGATTTGGATGGAAACCATTTCGGGCACTCTTTAAACAATCAAGCGATCTACATTGCACATTGCTTCGTAGTCCTACGTCAACTTTGCGTACAACCCCATTGGGCTGTCCCTTCTAGTTTTTTTGTATTTTCAAATGCTGAGATTGCAAACCTTCTAAAACAATTCAAACAGCCTAAAGATTCACTAAATGTCCTTTTATCACGCGTAGTCGGAGAAAACAGCATCTAAATCCCTTAAAATTGTGACGAAGTGTGAATTGTCGTCCGGCTTGAAGATAATTGTTTCCAAAAGATGAACAACTCTTTTCAGGAACTTAAATCGTTCCGTGGCCTAATAGTGTTGACTGTTAGGAAGCTTAATGAAGTTTATTGAAGCTTAATTAAAAAAAACCTAGGATATGTAAAGAAATTAAGATTTATCGAATCTTTCGTTGAGATGATTAAATGTTTTAATTACATTAAAGTTCGTCGTTCGAATAATAAAAATTTATGCTTTTTTCCGAAACGCTTGTTTTCAAACATTTAGAAGGATCAGATCATTTAAAATCAAATATATAATGAAACGTATTGAAAATTATATAAAAGATTAGAGCATTAAAGATTTTGATACTATGTTTCATGACTTACTTTTAACGTCATGACAAGCAAATTATAATTTAGTATTTTAACTGCCATATAATTTTCAAAGCCGACGTAAGTTTCTCTGAAATTGAACGGATGTATAGCTTGTGCATCTTTATGTGCTCGCGAAGCATGACTAAAGATGCAAAAGTATAGGCCACAGCTGGAACACACTCGTTCGTTCAATGAGTTTTTAATTGAAGGACAGTAAAGATCATACGGAATCGTTCCATATCCGGACATCGATTTAGGTAGAATCTGTTGAGCTTGTAATGAGTTCAATACGAACATTGATGGGAAATGCTGTGGTTCGTCCATCGATGACCCAATCAACCCTCGAGATGTTTGCGTCAGAGAGATTGGTGGAGGCAAAATCCATTGCAGATAACGTGATCGATGCTACTTCGCAGTGGTGAGCAGCATTTCTGTAAAAATATAAATTTATGCACATATAACAATTATTTGACCATCAAATGCATCTCAAAAATTTTACCTATCTGTGCATTTCCGTATCTCGAGTAAATATTGGCTGGTTCGCACATGAGTTCCAAACCAGTGTTGGTCATAGTCACGAATTGACTTCGGATCTATTTCAGAAGCATCAGGATCGATATATTCAGCCAACGTCGGATGACCGTCGATGACCACATCATTCCAGACTTCTGCCAAAACTTCACCAGCGTACTGGAAATTTTGCTTCTCCAAAGCTGAATCAGTTGTACGCAATTGGGAATCCAGATGACTACCAAACTGGTCGTGTGGTATTATCAATCCAGAAAGCTCCTTACTCAAGGGTGACATACGTCGCTCCACTCTATTGAAAGCACTCCTTCCCGGAGCGTTCGTTGCAATGAACAGCGTGTCAAGGTTGTACCTTTAAAATGGTGTATTGCTATCTGTATTACCTTGCGATATCTCGGATTTTCATCAGGTCCACCGTCGACGGTAAAGATTAGGACTGGTTTGACCAATCCATCAAACTTAAAAATACCATCAAACGATTCAAGAGTTAGAAGCCGCTTGATGTCTAACGTATGAGAAAACGCCGTTGACGAAGCGTGTTTGCCTGACCGAATTGCAATGTAAGTGGGGCCCGAAAAACCAACAGCCTCCGGTTTGCCAAGACCATTCGGTTTGATTTCGATTCCAGCGTACACGGACGGAATTAGTTTATGCTTATTTGCAACTATCCAATCGTGGTCAGGAAGCGTGATTTTGTACTCCACATGCATAAGCATGGGAGACTGCTTATTGGCAGCCGTTAGGCCTATCGCCACTCTCGCCTTATCATCCTGACTGATAAATCCTACTTCATTGGGCCCCAGCACAGATGCCAGTTCTTCCAATGATCTTATGGTCGCTGTACAGAATCGGCCATCGGGATGATCGTTGTGTTTTGCATTACTTGCGCGCATCAACTTCACTGGTACAGTATTTACGTGACATTTACCTTGATGGGAATTGGCTCGTTTTGGGATTAACCGCAGATATGTTGCTGTTCTTTTGATATTGAATCCCTTGCCTTGTATTGCAGAAGTCAACTCATCTAAAGTTTTAACGCTTCTGACGCTCTCATCACTGCGCTTTTCGTGGGCCGCAGATCCATGAAGTGCGATATCGCATATTGCCTTGAGCAGCTCCGGTTGCTGCTCTTCAACACGAGGGCGGCCAGGAGAATTTCGGAATGAAAGATAATTTCCTGAAATTTGATATTTATATCTACTGTGCAAACAAACTAGTTAATATATCATATTTACCAGCCTCTGGGATGTCCCGAATTAACAGTTGTTTAGCCTGCTTCATTTTCTCACGATGCTTCTGCTGCCGCTCTTGCTCGTCTTCCTTGATTTTGAGATTCTTTTCAAGTTTGATCTTTTTAATTTTTAGCCCTTCGAGTCTCGACTGATCATCATCCGTCAATAGTCCAGCAGACTTCTTGTCAATCAGAAGCACTACCTCAGAGTTCAGATTATTTAGCTCAGCTTTAAGTTGTTCCTGTACTGGTGCAGGGCGTTTATTTGATGATGACGGCTGAGCCATATACTCAATTTCCTTGATGGGTTGCGCGGGTTTCACTGTCGGCGCTGATTCCTTAGGAGCACTCATAGACTTTCCCCATAGTTGAAGAAGTTTACCTTTTTCTTTAGCTGCAAGGCATGAAGCTCTTTTATTTTGTTATTGACTTGCTCTTCAAGTGCGGTGTTGTCATTGCCCTTCCGTTCATTCCAGAAATTAGTAGCATCCAATTGGCACTCCCTTTTCTTCTTATCCGGGTAAGCCTTTACATACGCATTGTACAGCGTATTAAAAAGTTCTCCACGATTCATTTTCCAAAATACACTAACTGCGCGAACCAATTTTTCACCAATAAACACTGGACTTTATTCACTGACGCACACTGGAATGAGCTGCAGCTGTCATTCTTGAACGGTGGAATAGTATTCACTCTAACTTGAAAGTACACATCGAGTCGAAAAGTACGCATTTTGAAGAAAAGTGGCTTAACTCATTATTAAGAGTATACTTTCCTCATTTCTGAGTATTGCTTACTCATTTATGAGTATCAATTAATCATTAATGGGTAACGAATACTCAATTAATGAGGAAAATATACTCCTAATAATGAGTTAAGCCACTTTTCTTCAAAATGCGTACTTTTCGACTCATTAATGGGTACTTTCAAGTTAGCGTGTTAGGTATGGTAGGTGTCGGAGCCAAACACCGGATCCGTAGGGTACTTGAAGTAGCTTGCTAGCTCTCTTGCGACAGAACTCAAACGTGTCCTAACACGGTAGGAAAGGAAATAGGTGTCGCTCAAACTAGCAACTGTCGGGTAAAACGAGTGCTCTGTCTTGGCTCATGGGTGGAAAATTCAACTCTTCTTACCCTGAAAAGGCCGGGTTGGGTTCCAAGGCCGTTGACAGCAAACACTCTAGTCGTAGGGTGGACTGTATTCAACACTGTATAACACTGGGCTGTTGCACCGGATAATGGATCCAGAAGATATTGATAGAAAAACTACTGCTTCTATTCACTTATCCTTTATTGCTTTTTCCTTTGATCTTAACACCTTAGAATTGATATAATGACTGAATGACTGCGCCACTGCGGTGCCGTTTTTATATTGTGCCGCTACTGCTAGAAGTTCCAGAACATGGAAAGTTCCAGAAAAATGGAAAGTTCCAGAACATGGAAAGTTCCAGAACGATGGAAAGTTCCAAAACAATGGAAAGTTCCAGAACATGGAAAGTTCCAGAACGATGGAAAGTTGCAGAACAGGGCGTGGCATAGTTTATGCGAGCGGTGTGTGAGTGCTGCATGATTACTGCTGTTGCTGTTCGTTTACGAAGGGGTGTGAACAGTAGGGATAGTAGTAGTAGGCGATATTGCATAAGAATATCATTTTGTTTTTGTTTTTTTTCAAAATGTGATGTCACGATTCAGCTTACTCCCCTCCCTCGTTTGTCACAAAATGTCACGGTTTTCTGAACCCCCTCCCCTAAAAGCGTGACATAATTAATGAATGCTGCCTTAGTGGAAGTGATTTAAATAGCTCTCTGAAGTATAAATTTAGATATTATTTACATGCAGTAGTGAATTTACTTTTCAAAGGTATGATAATGTTAACATTCATTCGAGGAATTTCATAACCTAAAGGAAATACTTCAAATCTAGATCGATATATTCGGATTTCTCACTGGAATGCGGAAAGCACGAATAAACTCAGATTGTAAACTAAATATACGGAAATTTCAATAGTTTGGCCCGTGCAGCCAAGATAGGACACCTTTCGTATTCGAAGGTTCACTAAAATACTTAAGTTTGGAAGATTGTGCTACATATCAGGCTAATAAATCTTCATTTTAGCTTTAAGTTTACCACTGATAAAAAACTGGTTTGCTTTTCAAGATTCTGACGACTATCCCCACCATAAAAGACCACCTTTGTTTTCACTCACACCCACAGAAGCGCCTTGTTATTAGAAACAACTTTGCAGAAGACAATTTTGCTCCAAAACTTTAAACTTATTTAAGCTAATAATGTATCTTTCCAGCTAAACTCGCATTCTGGACTACTGTGCAATGGCATAATGAGGACAATCATTGGTTACTAAAATATGATCGAGTAAAACAGAGAGGAAAGCTCTATTGCTGTCGGAGTGTTCTACCACAATGGGTGGTATATCTCCGTTACCGACTAACGCTACTGCTTTTTATCGACCGACATCTAAAAGAAACCTCATGCGGATGATAGGGGAAATTGAAGCGTTTATTGTTAACATATAACAACAAGTCATGTAAGCCACGCAGTGATTTAGTTGAATTTGTATTCTAAAAATTTACTATTATCAAAGTTGCAATGTGGAATTTGTTGCTAAATTAAAAGAAAGTAGTAGCAACTATTTCTCTCAAAACTAATGTAGATCCTAATTTAATTAATTTCTACAAAGGCATATCCACAACAGCTTTAAAAAAAAGTCATTCAAACCTACGAAATGCACCATAACATTAATTAAAACAAACATTTCAGCTTAAAGCCTACTCAAGCAAATACTGGTTTTCTATTACGCGTCCAAAATGTGACCGTCTTCGTAACATCATCACATAATTATACCATTAGTATTCATGAATAAAATCTTTTTTTTTTAAAAAAAAAAAAAGCTTAACCTACCGATGTACCGAAAAACAAATTTATGTCAGTAAGTCAGAAATCAGTTATAAATGTCTCAAACATTGCAGTCAATATCAGAAAACTGAGAGGCAAGGTGACATACTTTTGTCTAGTCAAAGCTTTAATGAGTCTACAATATCTCCAAATGAGCATTACAACTAAAAAACTTATTCTGATAAGTTCTGATTTGATAATATACATCACTGATTAAGACTAATTCTTAACCTTAAGATTGGACCTGTAAAATGTTTTTAAATGTATCAGGAACGGTTGATAATCTAAATGATATTTTTATTCACCTATAGATTATATAGAATAGCCACCAATCATCAATATGTATTAACCTATAAACTTACACCAATCTGACTCCCGGCAGGATTCGGTTCCGGTCTTCTTTTTTTATCGAGTATAATCAAGCTGAGTACTTTTTAATATACGGAACGGTAAAATACGCATATGACCAACAACGCGATCTAGGTCACCGAAAGCAATCAAAAACTGCTGTACTTACCCCGCCCATCGAGTATGGATCGACGCCACGCTTATTTAAAAGTAATTTAACTACATCTTCTCTAGAGTACATGGAAGCAATATGTATCACATTGTAATTGTCCTGAAACGATAAAAAATAGGTGTGTGAGTATATCAAGCAGTAACGCAGCAGAGGAAAGCTTCCGATGATGATTAGGCTCTTTTCTGTTATTTACCTACGATGATTAATGATTCTGTATGACGCGAGGAATCTATTTCCGTATTTGCATAATCAGAACACCGTTTTCGGATTTCGTTCCTCACGCCCAATTCAGGTTTGCTGTGGCGGAACTAACTCATTATCAAATTCATAGGTTGATTGGATTTTCGCTTGAGCATAACAACCAAACAGACCCCATCATTAAGGGAAAACATGCACCTTTACGTAGAACGGCAACAGCGGCAGGTTGGCGAAGGCTACATCATATGAAGATCATATTCGATATCATGAGAAGCAATAATAACAGGCAAAGGTTAGGCTTTGGAATGTAAATGAGGGAGCTTATGGTTTTAGGTCACCTTATTTTCAGGTTAATTAATTTAAATATTTTATTTTTGATTTTGCATAAACAGGAAGTGGCATGAGCGTTACACGTAGCATGGCTCCATTTACCAATGCAACCTCTAGTTATAAAATTTGCTGGTGAGATTCATCCGATTGCCTTATATCTGATAAAATCCAAGCATGTATCCACAATTCAAATTCCTTGGCCATCGGATAATTCGTGCTCTAAACCCACAGCCCACTCTTTAAAAATTTCCATTATATCTAAAACCTTGTACACGTGCACCCCGAACCTATTCATCGTTCGAGTTTTATCACAAGGTGTGGCCATAAGCACCCGCCAACATGCAATTTTCTAAGGAAATATCCGACCCCTCCCCCCTCCGCAGCACTCTCCCACTCTCTAGCCGAGGGCCGCTTATCGCGATGATTGTGCACAGCGAAGAAAATGAATTAGAGAATCATGCACGGCTTGCACTGCCCAAAGAAGCCACGGCGGCACCAAGTTCCACACCCAACTGACCAATTGACCCTGACCCAAAAGGCGATCAGAGCCAACAAGCATGTCAGTGCGCTCGGGAGGAAGATTTAACTTTAACTAGAAAATTCCACAGGTTAAATGTTAAAGTATCATTACTACGATCCGGGTGCAGCTATGCAGCAACAGATAGCGATCAAATTATTCGCCAACCAAGACAAATAGCCATGGAGGGGGGTCCAAACGGGGGAAATATAAAACAAAGCAGATGAGTGGTTATTTATTGTTGCAGCATTGCCATTAAATTTAAATACATTTTTGGAGGCATAAATTCAGGCGGGATAAATGTTGAATTCAAACTAAATTTGATGAAGTGGTTTTTGTCGTGCAAATAACTGCTTCCGTTTTAGAACGAAAGCAAATCCAAGGAAGATGGCGATTCCTTTGTTCTATCCCCGCAGTAGAATCACAAACAGCCGCCTAATGAACACATCAGACGACGATTCAACAATTACAACCCTTGCGAACTTAAAAAACGAATGCAGCAAGGGTTACATTTGCGGTTAAGCAAATTGAACTGCCAAGTGGTGTGATGCCATGTCAAACCACAGCGAACCGTACGGAAAGCTGGAAATAAAAATAGCAACAATCATTAGTTCAAAGTGTAGGGTCACTCGTAGAAAAAACGACATCATTAATGTGGGAGGAAGAAATTCAGGGCAGCTTGGCACGCAAAACTTGTTGCTTCCTTCCAGGAGCTCAACAATACGGGCGAGGACGACGACGCTGTGCGGATATTTCAAATGACGATGATGATGACGATGATGGTTGGTATAGCGTTTTTCTGTTTCAGGAAATGCCGCTCCAACCGCACCGGCCAACGTTGTTTGGAAGTGTTGGTGAAACAAACAGGTGCGAATGAGGTCGTCTTTTTCTGACACCTGGGAGAATGCTACTTCCAGTGAAGCTCCCAACCCCACGCCAACGCCGACTGAACACATGCCGGGTTGATTCCCAAACACCTGATTGGAAGTGGAAATTGTTCATGGAAAGTGTTTGTTTACGTTTGGTGATGGTGGAGTTGTGTTAGGTTGCGATTAAAAAAATTTCAAATGCACACAGGACGTTAACATAGGGATACCATCTGGTCGTGATCAAATATCAGGACAGTACTCAAAAGTTATTCCTCCACTAGCAATGTCCATGTAATTAATCCTCCTTATTAATTAATGTCTCATAGATGGTCAACTTTGTAATTCGGATAACTTTGTTCGATCTTAGCCACATTCGGAGTTTAAAGGAGGCATGATTGTCAGCTATAGTTCTCCTTTTGTATTTTTCAGCTGGTGTCGTTATCGGAGGTCACCAACGAACCCAGGTACAGTTCGTGTATTACCTTCATCACCGTCGATCTAAACTCGTGGTGGGATGCTAACATTATCTTATCGTGAGCCTCTTCCCTTCGTGTATTTTGTTTTCAATGCATTAATCACAAGCCCAATCCTACCAGCTTTAGCCTTAAGACTGATGAACGTTTCCGCCACCGTCTCAAAGTTACGAGTTACTATATCCACAGTTTACGTTCTGTCCTGATATTGAATAAAAATATGAAAAATGTTTATCATATCTGAGTATTCACCAACATTCGGGCTATTGGCTAAAAACAATACACAACAGGTGATTGCAGACGTGCTTGAATTATTCATTATACTTGGAGCTCAGGAGCTTCTTGAAATCCACAAACTGATATACTACTGAAGAAATCATGAACTGATATACTTACTGAAGAGATGGGCTTTGTCCACTTCTCCAAGTCATGTTTAGTTGCTCTATAGATAAAAAAAAAAGTTTAATAGCTTCAATTCCCAAACAAATTTGTTCTTCACCTTCTTTTCTGAACTTTGATTCACAGAATAGAATTTCACAGATTTTTTCATCAAGAGAATCACGCACTTTCTAACAGTGGCATCATAACATCTCCGCTTGCTTTGTGTAATACCAAACAAACTATATTAACAATATAACTCACTTCCTTTTTCCACAAACAAAAGTTAGGCGACCCGTGTAGCGCTGCCAACAGAACCATCTGGTGATAAAAGAGGGAAGCAAAATATATTTTACCCTTCAATTTGGTTAATTCATTTTGCCGTGTATCAACCTACGGTAAAACTAATATACTCTTTCTTATGAGTATTGTTTGCTAACACAGAGAAAAGTTTGGTAGTCAATTTTACCATTATTGAGGATTAGGATGACTAGGGCAAAATAATGATTTTCATTCAATTTCAATCATGGTCAAAATGACCATTCAAAATAGTTGATTTAATATTCACTATAATGTTAGAATAGTTCCTGTAACCATGACCATAATCAATAATGTAATGATGAAAAAATGTTTCCGGTCATTTTCATTGTAATTGCGACCGTAATTTAATTTTCGGTACCACCATATATTTTTTTTTTCAGTACACTTTTGAGAATAACACAGATACGTCAAAGTGTGCTTTTTTATGCCTTGTTTAGATTACGGAGTTGTTACTTAACACAAGACTAACTTCAAAGTGATAGTTTTTTTCAACCCTTGTATTATGTTACAACTACAACATTGGATGTGACCAACTACAGGTTGACAAGTAAGGGCCAAGGAATCATTTTTTCACAAAAAAACAAAAGATCAGGTCGATATGTTTGTCCCAACAATTTACCATGATTGTTTTTGAGTGCGTGAATTGAGGATCATTTTCAAGCCAAAATTTTATCTAATTGAATCAATGCATCTCTACTTCGTAATATTTGAAAATCACTCTGTGGTAATCAATAATAATATTTGCAAGCCGTAAATCTCGCTTTCTTTCAAAAAGACGATCTTCTTCCTATCCTGCTCAAATTGCAGCAAACCAAAGTTGCTATTGTCATGACATTCGCAACTGGCAACAAATCGAAGTTGTGGCGAGTTGTTCGGGAATCGTTTCCTTAGTTAGGGCCTTAGTTAACAATTTGTAATTCGTTTGAATTTGTCTGCTGAGTGCTTTTTAGAATATCCCGCTTGGTATAACGAAAGCTGAATAGCTAAGTTTAGTAGCAGCGCTTCTCACTTATGGCGCCACAAGCTCAAAAAAAAAAGGGTCGCCTAAAAAAAAGCGAAGTTACTAATTGTTAATATAGTATATTTGGTAATACGTAGTGAATACAATCGATTCCCTCCCGGAATGTGTGAGTGTCGGTAGTATTTCCCCGCACCCGGAAGAAAAATGACATCAGCTTTCGTAGCGTTCTTTCTGAGCGTTTCAAGCTTATTGCTCGCTCTCAACTTTGTGTTCTATATGCACTTCCATAATCATAAATTTAGTACTTTTGATGCCAGGTACCATTTTTGCATTAGTATGATTGTGTGGCAGGTACCCTATTTTTTAACGTAAAAATCCTAGGCCAGACCGTGAATCGAACCCAGCCACCTCCAACATGGTGTTGCTTTGTAGCCGAGCCTCTACCGACTGAGCTAAGGGAGGATTACATCAGCTTAGTTTTGTTTATAGTGGTATTATCGCGAGTGAATCGATGATTATTAGCAGTCTTGAAGTCCGACATAGAGTCGCCTCATAGCGGGGATTTTGATTATTGGCAGAGTGTGGAGTGAAAAAAGAAGACTAGTGGAATGTAGCAAACGGCCATTTCCAACAACGAACGAAGACAACGTGCGCGTGAAAGGCCACATAATTTCAGATGTATCCACCACGTGGTGTACAGAGTTTTGTTATGCAGGTTGCATATCTAACGGGCGCTTTAACAACGTTCATTTTTGCGCTTATGTAGTCGCGGGTGCATGTAATTAATTACGAGTCGACGGCTATTTTTTTTTATTTTTACGAATAACCATGATAGTGTCATTAAGAAGGTGGCCATGGGTGAAATTTATTTGATTATAACTGTGTAACAATAATGTTATTTTCAAATAATATTAAATACGTGCCTGGTTTGGAAATTTCACTTTTTCAAATCTGGAAGTGTGCTTTAGTGCTCTTATCCAAATGAAATCGGTTATGTTTACATGCGGGGTTTATTTTATGTGAAAGTAACCTCGGAATGGGTGTGACTCTCCAAACATGCTGGATCTGCAGTAGAGCCTACCACTTTCTAGGTCCCGGATTAAAGCTGCTTTCAGGCACTGTTTTCTAGGCACTAACAATACCTTGATGTAGTATAACTTCAACTACCAGGTCCCAGAGCTGGTCTGGTTCTTTACCATTTTGGAAAAAAAACACATTAGTGTTGCCAGATCGGTGGTAATGCAACCCAAAAGTGTTTCTGAAGTTTTTCCAGTAGTTCTTATTGATAAACATTATAATTCGGATATGTTGATGAATTGGCGACTTCCGGTTTATGGAAAATTGTCAAATAGTCTACAATATGGATATTCTCGGAACAAAGACGACGTCGTAGAGGCCGGAAATCCATGTCCGACGCTATTTTGGAAACCAAGATGGCGACTTCCGGTTTGTGAAAAGCTGCCATACATTCTACATAATGGATATTTCGGAAGAGACGACGTGCAAAGGTCGGAAATCGGTGTCTAAAGCCATTTTGAAAACCGTCGAAAGTCGAACATTAGTACGACACTGAAGAGGTCTGCACATTGTAGTCGAAATACGCGTATCTGTCAAGATAACAAAAAAGTTGTTGGAACTCAATGGAAGATATTTATCTCCGCCTTTGAATCATCGTTACAATTATTAATTAAGATCGTTACAATTATTAATTAAGACTACATCGTTACAATTAAAGCTCGCACTCATCAATATAACAATCTTGCTTTCTTATTTTGGATGCACACGTAATTAAAATATTATCCAAAATTTAATTTTGAATATGGCTGAGTAAAAACGATTAAAACCGGGAACCTCCTCGGGAAGCAATATGGATTCTTTTTTAAAAAAATATCATGAGAGATCTCAGTTCTTAAAACTGGTTCAATAGTTATGCATTTTTAACAAAACCTTTAATTGAATTCTTACTAGAATTAATCCACAGTTTTGACCGAAACATGGACCGAAATGGTGTCCCTGGGGAAGATTCGGAACAACTATGTAAGTGATCAACTGATTTCGTATGATTTCACATTTCATTTCCTCCATATGTCGATGAAAAAACAAGAGATTGAGACAGAGATCGAAATTCTCACTCAGCTGGGTGAAAACCATGCTCTCTCTCAAGCAGGTTGTCGATGAGTGGCGCACCGTTCACTTTTTCATCTCTCCTTTTTCGCCGATAATTCATTATCCTCTCTCTTGCGTATGCGAAAATATCTCTCTCCAAAATTCAACGAAAATGTTTTCTCATGTCACATTTTTCACTGACAACATGCTCGTAAAACCTAAATCGTATACGAGGAGCAAAAACCGAAAATAACGCCAAGCCGGTGCACACTGGTACCGCCATGGCCCATCATTATCGAATTATAATGACATAATACAACATAAAACATGAAGACTGGTGCATTTTCAGGTGTCAAAAAGTAAGTGAAAAATAATTATCGGCATCTAGGATTCACTGAAAAAGATACAATTTATCAGCTACTCATGCTCTCCGAAAATTATAAATCGCTGTTGCTTTTCTCGCGAAAACTGCTGTGAGCGTATAATAGTCTCTCGCTTCTCACATTCTCATATGCTTCTCCAAGCGGGTGTAAAAGGACGTTTCTCTTCTCAAGTAGGCGAAAATTTCAGTCTCTGCAAGGAAGCAAAGCTCCCGGTCAGCATCACTCTCTTTATACTTAGGTTTGGTGGACCGAAATAGGACACCGCCTTGAATACTAAGAGCTATCTTATATCGAATTCGTTTTTGAACCTAGGTTGGAACTAGTTCCAACCTGCGATACCCGAACTTATTGTCAGTGCAAACCTCACTCCGATACGACTTACAAATTGAGCCATACACACTGAAGTTTAACACACAACAAGCCGAGTCAATTTTGATACCCGATCCAGTTTGGAACTGGATCAAAAACGAATTCGCTATTAGCAAGTGGACCCACCAACTAATGTCCGGAGATGTTCTGATGGGTCGGTATTCGACACGGGGAAGTTGCCTGACCACTTGATCTTGTCTGACCGTGGCTGATTTAGACAGTATCAGCACAAGTACGGGCACGTCGAGTCCTCCATGTGTTCCGAATGCGCGGATGTCGAGGGAACCGCAGAACATGAGTTCTTCGCTTGCTCTCTCTTCAACAACGCGAGAAACTGCATGGCGGCGGTGAGCGGTCACGACATGATCCCGGGCTGCCTAGTCCGGGAAATGTGTTGAGATCGGGACATCTGGGATACGGTAAACACGGTGACCTACCAAATTGTCCTCAAGCTTCAAATCAGATGGCGAAATGACCAGCGGCTGGTCAGAGGGACCAACTAACAACTACAGCCCTATGTAGTTAGACTTAAGCGGGTGCTTAAATAAAAAAAGCCCCCTCCCCGAAGTAATACCGAGAGATGCTTCTGGAGGGGGGGGGGGGCAAGACTGACCAAGACACCACCTTTAGATGCCTTCCATCTACTTGTCGGGTAAACGTTCTTCCTCTCAAATTTTCGTAATTACCTAATGCAACAACTTAGCCAGTAGTTCATCATCGTATTTCAGGGAAGTTGATAAACTCAAACAGCATTGTTGTGCGATCGTTCAGCGACTCAGAAAAATACGCGAGTTTTTTGAAAATAATTATTCCGATAGGACGCCATCTTGAAACAAGTCAACAGGGCTGAACAAGAAGCTGGCTCCGCCGAACAACACGCTCGACGCAATGTGCCGTTCCTACCCTCACGAGAGGGATCGTCGACGCACATTTCCGCCGCGGTATTCGTGAAGCTACCGGAATTTTGTGGTTTGCCCAAGTCGAGCCCCATTTTGCGCTAGTTGGAATCCACAACGACCAAACCAGATCAATGCAAAAGGTGATCAAACGGTGCTGCGGCATATTTCCGACATCGTCGCAAACCTTCAATTCAGAGGAAATACGAATCGGTCACAACTCCATTGATTTCCCTTTTCGAATTGTCGGCGCAGAAAAAAATCGAGGAGATCAATTCCTGTGATCTTGGAGATATGAAACTTGCATGCATAGATGCAGGAGCTATCAATCAACCTGATTGACGAGGAAGAGTTGGTGAAGATTGTGTGGGATCATTATGCCAGAGTGTAGCATAGCCTGAACTTATGAGGCAGTATGTGTAAACTCTACATAGGACGAGCAAATCGGACCGGCAGAGAGGTGGTGAGTTTGCTGAGGTGGTGGCTTAGGAGAGATTTGTCGAATTTCCAGATTTCGTAGATCAAGGGATTTCCGACAGTGGTTCTACGGTATTGATTGACATGGCACAACCCAGCGTATCGCCCTGCTAAAACACTTGCATTGAACCCGCGGTGACCAGCGGGATTCACCTGGTCAATCTGATTAGGACAAATTTTCATTCGATTTGCTCGATTGCATAAGAATTTTGTCGACTTTTATCACAATAGTTGGTATCTAATCACTTGTAAATGAACTTAATATGACTTCCCTGACAGAAATATCAAACTGTAAAAGCGGCTTAAATTCATGACTTTTTCTTCACATCTTGTTTCATAGATTCTTCACCTGTATAAAAAGACTCTATAGTATCGTTATCGCAAATGTGTAGCACCCATTGGATTTTGCCTTATGCATTTTCATGTCTCCGATCTCGCTCTACCTCCACTTCATATAATTCTATACAAAAAGGTAGAACATATTGGTATAGCTACTGAAATCCCTTCAAAAACTTGTCCCTGAATTTTGCTCACGCGAAATCACAGAGCAATCTTTCGATGCTTTTACATTAAAAGCTTCAAATGTCTCATCACATGACTCAAGATGGCGCGAGTGGGTAGAAATGTACCGAAGAAAATACGTACACTATAAATTTAACTTTGCGTGGATCAGATCTGATAAGTTAAAATATTTTTGGTCGATAAGGTATTGCGATATCAATTGTAAAAGCTAAGGTGTTGATGATCTATCTTCAAATTTCAATATTATCAGGAATCAAAAAAAAATTTATTAAACTGATATGGAACGGCAGACCTGAACCGCTACAGTGTGATGCATTCTAGCAAGCAAGTTAAAATGTCTGCCCAAATGAGGATTGTACATTAAATGTTAAGGATACGCATAATCAATTCTCGTAAGAAACACGAACATTCCATCGCCGTCATCACGCACAATACCATTACCGAAAAACCTCTAATTATTCTGAAAATTTACATTTTATAACCTGCAAGTTGCTTATTTACCCTTCCAACCCATAGAAACGCACCTCACCGGCATCATAATTCAGAGTTCTAACGAGACACTAACCTGACCGATAACGACGCCTGGTCGGTGACCTTACACGAGGAGAAAAGTGAGTTTGGGGGGTGGAATTTGTGCGACGGATTTGTCCTTCCCAACTGACCAGACTGGAATAAACGACTTCAGTCCTGCCAATTCGCCACGTGGCCTGTGACGTCATTCAAGGTGTTGAATTAGGTATTGCCCTTTAGTCTTTCCCGCATTTTCTGTAGTTTCGTTTCCACTGCTGCTGGGACAATTAGTCAACAAAATTTCCCCCTCGCTTGAGTGAAACAGAAGCACAAGGAACGCCGAAAAGACAAAGACAATGCAATTCAACACCTTGAATGACGTCTGGGCTACATGTGGCAGGACTGAAGTCGTTTATTCCAGTCTGTCGGTGAAATCCGTCTTTAGGCTCCTTTCTCCTCGTGTAGATCACCGACGAACGTCAGCCCCTCGATGGAATTAGTGTCTCGTTAAACTCTGAACCTGATGCCGAAGCAATTGCGTTTTTCTATGGAAGAATCAAATGAAACGCTTGCAGGTACTGGAAACAGATTTTCGGAATAGTGGAGGTTTTCAGCAATGTATTGTGCGTGATGACATGAAACCGTGTTTGCCGAGTGATTATGCATCTGTACGTTAATGTACAATCACTCATTTGGGCGAGACATTTCAATCCTGCTTGCTAGAATGCATCACACTGTAGCGGTTCAGGTCTGCCGTTCCATATCAGTTTAACAAATTTTTTTGATTCCTGAATAATGTTGAATTTGAAGATCGATCATCGAGCACCTTATTGCTTTGCAATTGATACCGCAATACATCTTATCGACCAAAAATATTTTAACTTACTCGAATCTGATCCACGCAGGGTTAAATTTATAGTTGTACGTATGCTCTTCGGTACATTTCTACCCACCGCGCCATCTTGAGTCGTGATGATGAGAGATTTGAAGCTTTAGTGCAAAAAGCATCGAAAGGTTGCTCTGCTGATTTCGCGTGAGCAAAATTCAGGGACGAAGTTTTTGAAGGGATTTTGCATGTAGCAATATGATTCTACCTTTTGCTATAGAATTATATGAAGTGGAGGATAGAGCGAGATCGGAGACATGAAAATGCATAGGGCAAAATCCAATGGGATGCTACACATTTGCGATAACGATACCATAGAGTCTTTTTATACAGGTGAAGAATCTATGAAACAAGATGTGGAAGAAAAAGTCATGAATTTAAGCATGCTTTTACGGTTTGACATTTCTGGCTGCGGTGTCAATGTATTGAGTTCATTTACAAGCGATTAGATACCAGCTATTGTGATAACGTCGACAACGTCTTATGCAATCGAGCAAATCGAGACGAAAATTTGTCCTAATCAGAGTGATCAGGTGAATCCCGCTGGTCACCGCGGGTTCAATGCAAGGTTTTAGTTATGGCGATACGCTGGCCAGCCATGTCAATCACTGTAGAACCACTGTCGGAAATCCCTTGATCTACCGAAATCTGGAAATTCGACAAATCCTACTCACTAAGCCGCCGCCTCGGCAACCTACCACCTCTACTGCCGGTCCGATTTGCTCGTCCTATGTAGAGTTTACACATACTGCCTCATGGGATTTCGAGGCTATGCTACACTCTGGCATAATGATTCCAATAACAATCGTCAATTAACTCTTCCTCGTCAATCAGGTTGATTGATGGCTCACCGCGTCTATGCATTGCTGGTCTCGTATCTCCAGGATCACGGGAATTGATCTCCTGATTTCTCTGCGCCGACAATCTCGAAAAGGGAAATCAATGGAGTTGTGACCGATGCGTATCTCCTGCAATTGAAGGTTTGCGACGATGTCGGAAATATGCCGCAGCACCGTTTGATCACCTTTTGCACTGATCTGGTTTGTCGTTGTGGATTCCAATCCGGCGCAAGATGGGGCTCGACTTGGGCAAACCACATAATTCCGGTAGCTTCACGAATGCCGCGGCGGAAATGCGCGTCGACGATCCTCGCGTGAGGGTAGGAACGCGCATTGCGATCGAGCGTAAGCTACTCGGCGGAGCCAGCTTGTTCGGCCCCTGTTGACTTGTTTCAAGATGGCGTCCCATCGGAATAGTTATTTTCAAAAACTCCGCGTATTTTTCTGGAGTCGCTGAACGATCGCACTGGCTGTGCTTTGTTTGAGTTTATCAACTTCCCTGAAACTACGATGATGGCCTACCGGCTAAGTTGTTGCATTAGTGTAATTACGAAAATTTGAGAGGAAGAACGTTTGCCGACGACAAGTAGATGGAAGGCATCTGGAAGGTGGTTGTCTTTGTCGGTGCTTGCTCCAGAAGCAATCTCTCGGTATTACTTCGGGGAGCGTCTTGACTGAAGCGCCCGCTTAAGTCACAACTGGATAGGGCTGCAGTGGTTAGTTGGTCCCTCTGGACCAGTACCGCTGGTCATTTCGCCATCTGATTTGAAGCCTGAGGACAAATTGGTGTGTGGAGTCACCGCAGCCTACCGTATCCCAGATGATCCCGATCTCAACGCATTTCCCGGACGAAAGGCCTGGGATCATGTCGGCTAGCCCACCGCTGCGCCATGCAGTTTCTCGCGTTGTTGAAGGAGAGGCAAGCGAAGCTCATGTTCTGCGGTTTCCCTCGACATCCGCGCATCCGAACGCATGGAGGACTCGACGTAGCCCGTACTTTGTGCTAACGATGCTGTCTAAATCAGCACACGGTCAGGCAAGATCAAGATGGTCAGGCAACACCCACCGTGTCGTACTCGACCATCAGAACATCTGCGGACGTTGGCTGGTGGAGTCCGCTCGCGAATATGCGAGTTCGTTTTTGATCCAGTTCCAGAGCTGGATCGGGTATCAAAATGACTCTGGCTTGTTGTGTGTTAAACTTCAGTGTGATATGGCTCGGGCCAGCAAGTCGTAATCGAAGGTGAGGTCAATGACAATAAGTTGTAGGGTATCGCCCAGGTTGGAACTGGTTCCAACCTGGGACTCAAAGGCGAATTCGATATAAGATGGCTCTTAGTATTCAAGGCGGTGTCCTATTTCGGTCACGCCAAACCCAAGCATAAAGAGAGTGATGCTGACCGGGAGCTTTGCTTCCTTGCAGACTGGACATTTTCGCCTGCTTGAGAAGAGAAACGTCCTTTTACAGCCCGCTTGAGAAGCATATGAGAACGTGAGAAGCGAGACTGTTATACGCTCACGGCAGTTTTTCGGGCGAGCAAAGCAACAGCGACTTATAATTTTCGGAGAGCATGAGTAGCTGATAAATTGTATCTTTTTCAGTGAATCCTAGATGCCGATAATTATTTTTCACTATACTTCTTGACACCTGAAAATGCACGCAGTCTTCATGTTCTATGTTGTATTATGTCATTATAGTTCGGTAATGATGGGCCATGGCGGTACCGTGTGTGCGCCGGCTATGGTCGCCACCTTCGGTTTTTGCTCCTCGTATACGATTTAGGTTTTACGAGCATGTTGTCAGTGAAAAATGTGACATCGATGTTTCCATTTTCGTTGAACTTTGAGAGATCTTTTCTGCATACGCAAGAGAGAGGATAGTGGGTTATCGGCGAAAAAGGAGAGATGAAAAGCGAACGGTGCGCTACCATCGACAACCTGCTTGAGAGAGCATGGCTTTCACCGGCTGAGGTGAAACTTCGATCGCTGCCTCACCCTATGTATTTTTCATCGACATATGGAGGAAATGAAATGAAATCATGCGAAATCAGTTGATCTCTGTAGTTGTTCCGAACTTCCCAGGTGACACCACTTCGGTCCATGCTTCGGTCAAAACTGTGGATTAATTCAGTAAGAATTCAGTGGGAGGTTTTGTTAAAAATGCGTAGCTATTGAACCAGTTTTAGGAACTGAGACCTCTCATGATGCTTTTTGAATCCATATTGCTTCCGAGGAGGATTCCTGGTTTTAATCGTTTTTACTCGCCGATACATCAAAATTAAATTTTTGGTAATATTTTGAGTACGTGTCAAATCCAAAATAAGAGAAGCAAGATGTGTCATGACGATGAGTGCGAGCTTTAGTTGTAACGATGTAGTCTAATTAATAATTGTAACGATCTTAATTATAATTGTAACGATGATCAGAAGGCGGAGATAAACATCTTCCATTGAGTTCCAACAACTTTTTGTTATCTTGACAGATACGCGTATTTCGACTACAATGTGCAGACCTCTTCAGTGTCGTACTAATGTTCGACTCTCGACGGTTTTCAAAATGGCTTTAGACACCGATTTCCGACCTTTGCACGTCGTCTCTTCCGAAATATCCATTATGTAGAATGTATGGCAGCTTTTCACTGACCGGAAGTCGCCATCTGGTTTCCAAAATAGCGTCGGACATGGATTTCCGGCCTCTACGACGTCGTCTTGTTCCGAGAATATCCATATTGTAGACTATTTGACAATTTTCCATAAACCGAAGTCGCCAATTCATCGACATATCGAATTATAATGTTTATCAATAAGAACTACTGGAAAAACTTCAGAAACACTTTGGGTTGCATTACCACCGATCTGGCAACACTAATGTGTTTTTTTCAAAAATGGTAAAGAACCAGACAGCTCTGGACCTGGTAGTTGAAGTTATACTACATCAAGGTATTGTTAGTGCCTAGAAAGCAGTGCCGAAAGCAGCTAATCCGGGACCTAGAAAGTGGTAGGCTGCTGCAGATCCAGCATGTTTGAAGTCACACCCATTCCGAGGTTACTTTCACATAAAATAAACCCCGCATGTAACGCAACCGATTTCATTTGGATAAGAGCACTAAAGCACACTTCCAGATTTGAAAAAGTGAAATTTCCAAACCAGGCGCGTATTTAATATTATTTGAAAATAACATTATTGTTACACAGTTATAATCAAATAATTTCACCCATAGCCACCTTCTTAATGACACTATCATGGTTATTCGTAAAATAAAAAATAGCCGTCGACTCGTAATTAATTACATGCACCCTCGACTGCATAAGCGCAAAATGAACGTTGTTAAAGCGCCCGTTAGATATGCAACCTGCATAACAAAACTCTGTCACCACGCGTGATACATCTGAAATTATGTGGTCTTTCACGCGCACGTTGTCTTCGTTCGTTGTTGGAAATGGCCGTTTGCTACATTCCACTGTCTTCTTTTCGCTCCACACTCTGTAATAATCAAAATCCCGCTATGAGGCGACTCTATGTCGGACTTCAAGACTGCTAATAATCATCGATTCACTCGCGATAATACCACTATAAACAAAACTAGCTGATGTAATCCTCCCTTAGCTCAGTCGGTAGAGGCTCGGCTACAAAGCAACACCATGTTGGAGGTGGCTGGGTTCGATTCACGGTCTGGCCTAGGATTTTTACGTTAAAAATAGGGTACCTGCCACACAATCATACTAATGCAAAATGGTACCTGGCATCAAAAGTACTAAATTTATGATTATGGAAGTGCATATAGAACACAAAGTTGAGCGAGCAATAAGCTTGAAACGCTCAGAAAGAACGCTACAGCTGATGTCATTTTTTCTTCCGAGTGCGGGAAATACTACCGACACTCACACATTCCGGAGGAATCGATTGTATTCACTACGTATTACCAGATATACTATATTAACAATTAGTAACTTCGCTTTTTTAGGCGACCCTTTTTTTGAGCTTGTAGCTGCCATAAGTGAGAAGCGCTGCTACTAAACAGCTATTCAGCTTTCGTTATAGCCAAGCGGGATATTCTAAAAAGCACTCAGCAGACAAATTCAAACAATTACAAATTGTTAACTAAGGCCTAACTAAGGAAACGATTCCCGAACAACTCGCCACAACTTCGATTTGTTGCCAGCAGCGAATGTCATGACAATAGCAACTTTGGTTTAGCTGCCAATTTGAGCTATGATAGGAAGAAGATCGTCTTTGAAAGAAAGCGAGATTTACGGCTTGGCAAATATATATTGATTACCACAGAGTGATTTTCAAATATTACGAAGTGAGATGCATTGATTCAATTAGATAAAATTTTGGCTTGAAATGATCCTCAATTCACGCACTCAAAAACAATCTGGTAAATTAGTTGGGACAAACATATCGACCTGATCTTTTGTTTTTTGTGAAAAAATGATTCCTTGGCCCTTACTTGTCAACCTGTAGTTGGTCACATCCAATGTTGTAGTTGTAACATAATACAAGGGTTGAAAAAAACTATCACTTTGAAGTTAGTCTTGTGTTAGTGACAACTCCGTAATCTAAACAAGGCATAAAAAAGCACACTTTGACGTATCTGTGTTATTCTCAAAAGTGTACTGAAAAAAAAATATATGGTGTGTACCGAAAATTAAATTACGGTCGCAATTACAATGAAAATGACCGGAAACATTTTTTCATCATTACATTTGATTGATTATGGTCATGGTTACAGGAACTATTCTAACATTATAGTGAATATTAAATCAACTATTTTGAATGGTCATTTTGACCATGATTGAAATTGAATGAAAATCATTATTTTGCCCTAGTCATCCTAATCCTCAATAATGGTAAAATTGACTACCAAACTTTTCTCTGTGTTAGCAAACAATACTCATAAGAAAAGTATATTAGTTTTTACCGTAGGTTGATACACGGCAAAATGAATTAACCAAATTGAAGGGTAAAATATATTTTGCTTCCCTCTTTTATCACCAGATGGTTCTGTTGGCAGCGCTACACGGTCGCCTAACTTTGTTTGTGGAAAAAGGAAGTGAGTTATATTGTTAATATAGTTTGTTTGGTATTACACAAACGCAAGCGGAGATGTTATGATGCCACTGTTAGAAAGTGCGTGATTCTCTTGATGAAAAAATCTGTGAAATTCTATTCTGTGAATCAAAGTTCAGAAAAGAAGGTGAAGAACAAATTTGTTTGGGAATTGAAGCTGATTAAACTTTTTTTATCTATGAAGCAACTAAACATGACTTAGAGAAGTGGACAAAGCCCATCTCTTCAGTAAGTATATCAGTTCATGATTTCTTCAGTAGTATATCAGTTTGTGGATTTCAAGAAGCTCCTGAGCTCCAAGTATAATGAATAATTCAAGCACGTCTGCAATCACCTGTTGTGTATTGTTTTTAGCCAATAGCCCGAATGTTGGTGAATACTCAGATATGATAAACATTTTTCATATTTTTATTCAATATCAGGACAGAACGTAAACTGTGGATATAGTAACTCGTAACTTTGAGACGGTGGCGGAAACGTTCATCAGTCTTAAGGCTAAAGCTGGTAGGATTGGGCTTGTGATTAATGCATTGAAAACAAAATACACGAAGGGAAGAGGCTCACGATAAGATAATGTTAGCATCCCACCACGAGTTTAGATCGACGGTGATGAAGGTAATACACGAACTGTACCTGGGTTCGTTGGTGACCTCCGATAACGACACCAGCTGAAAAATACAAAGGAGAACTATAGCTGACAATCATGCCTCCTTTAAACTCCGAATGTGGCTAAGATCGAACAAAGTTATCCGAATTACAAAGTTGACCATCTATGAGACATTAATTAATAAGGAGGATTAATTACATGGACATTGCTAGTGGAGGAATAACTTTTGAGTACTGTCCTGATATTTGATCACGACCAGATGGTATCCCTATGTTAACGTCCTGTGTGCATTTGAAATTTTTTTTAATCGCAACCTATCACAACTCCACCATCACCAAACGTAAACAAACACTTTCCATGAACAATTTCCACTTCCAATCAGGTGTTTGGGAATCAACCCGGCATGTGTTCAGTCGGCGTTGGCGTGGGGTTGGGAGCTTCACTGGAAGTAGCATTCTCCCAGGTGTCAGAAAAAGACGACCTCATTCGCACCTGTTTGTTTCACCAACACTTCCAAACAACGTTGGCCGGTGCGGTTGGAGCGGCATTTCCTGAAACAGAAAAACGCTATACCAACCATCATCGTCATCATCATCGTCATTTGAAATATCCGCACAGCGTCGTCTTCCTCGCCCGTATTGTTGAGCTCCTGGAAGGAAGCAACAAGTTTTGCGTGCCAAGCTGCCCTGAATTTCTTCCTCCCACATTAATGATGTCGTTTTTTCTACGAGTGACCCTACACTTTGAACTAATGATTGTTGCTATTTTTATTTCCAGCTTTCCGTACGGTTCGCTGTGGTTTGACATGGCATCACACCACTTGGCAGTTCAATTTGCTTAACCGCAAATGTAACCCTTGCTGCATTCGTTTTTAAGTTCGCAAGGGTTGTAATTGTTGAATCGTCGTCTGATGTGTTCATTAGGCGGCTGTTTGTGATTCTACTGCGGGGATAGAACAAAGGAATCGCCATCTTCCTTGGATTTGCTTTCGTTCTAAAACGGAAGCAGTTATTTGCACGACAAAAACCACTTCATCAAATTTAGTTTGAATTCAACATTTATCCCGCCTGAATTTATGCCTCCAAAAATGTATTTAAATTTAATGGCAATGCTGCAACAATAAATAACCACTCATCTGCTTTGTTTTATATTTCCCCCGTTTGGACCCCCCTCCATGGCTATTTGTCTTGGTTGGCGAATAATTTGATCGCTATCTGTTGCTGCATAGCTGCACCCGGATCGTAGTAATGGTACTTTAACATTTAACCTGTGGAATTTTCTAGTTAAAGTTAAATCTTCCTTGGCTCTGATCGCCTTTTGGGTCAGGGTCAATTGGTCAGTTGGGTGTGGAACTTGGTGCCGCCGTGGCTTCTTTGGGCAGTGCAAGCCGTGCATGATTCTCTAATTCATTTTCTTCGCTGTGCACAATCATCGCGATAAGCGGCCCTCGGCTAGAGAGTGGGTGAGTGCTGCGGAGGGGAGGGGTCGGATATTTCCTTAGAAAATTGCATGTTGGCGGGTGCTTATAGCCACACCTTGTGATAAAACTCGATCGATGAATAGGTTCGGGTGCACGTGTACAAGGTTTTAGATATAATGGAAATTTTTAAGAGTGGGCTATGGGTTTAGAGCACGAATTATCCGATGGCTAAGGAATTTGAATTGTGGATACATGCTTGGATTTTATCAGATATAAGTCAATCGGATGAATCTCACCAGCAAATTTTATAACTAGAGGTTGCATTGGTAAATGGAGCCATGCTACGTGTAACGCTCATGCCACTTCCTGTTTATGCAAAATCAAAAATAAAATATTTAAATTAATTAACCTGAAAATAAGGTGACCTAAAACCATAAGCTCCCTCATTTACATTCCAAAGCCTAACCTTTGCCTGTTATTATTGCTTCTCATGATATCGAATATGATCTTCATATGATGTAGCCTTCGCCAACCTGCCGCTGTTGCCGTTCTACGTAAAGGTGCATGTTTTCCCTTAATGATGGGGTGTGTTTGGTTGTTATGCTCAAGCGAAAATCCAATCAACCTATGAATTTGATAATGAGTTAGTTCCACCAGAGCAAACCTAAATTGGGCGTGAGGAACGAAATCCGAAAACGGTGTTCTGATTATGCAAATACGGAAATAGATTCCTCGCGTCATACAGAATCATTAATCATCGTAGGTAAATAACAGAAAAGAGCCTAATCATCATCGGAAGTTTTCCTCTGCTGCGTTTTGCTGTTGCTAGATACTAACACACCTATTTTTTATCGTTTCAGGACAATTACAATGTGATACATATTGCTTCCATGTACTCTAGAGAAGATGTAGTTAAATTACTTTTAAATAAGCGTGGCGTCGATCCATACTCGATGGGCGGGGTAAGTACAGCCGATTTTGATTGCTTTCGGTGACCTAGGTCGGTTGTAGGTCATATGGCGTATTTTACCATTCCGTATATTAAAAAGTACTCAGCTTGATTATACTCGATAAAAAAAGAAGACCGGAACCGAATCCTGCGGGGAGTCAGATTGGTGTTAGTTTATAGGTTAATACATGTTGATGATTAGTGGCTATTCTATATAATCTATAGGTGAGTAAAAATATCATTTAGATTATCAACCGTTCCTGATACATTTAAAAACATTTTACAGGTCCAATCTTAAGGTTAAGAATTAGTCTTAATCAGTGATGTATATTATCAAATCAGAACTTATCAGAATAAGTTTTTTAGTTGTAATGCTCATTTGGAGATATTGTAGACTCATTAAAGCTTTGACTAGACAAAAGTATGTCACCTTGCCTCTCAGTTTTCTGATATTGACTGCAATGTTTGAGACATTTATAACTGATTTCTGACTTACTGACATAAATTTGTTTTTTTCGGTACATCGGTAGGTTAAGCTTTTTTTTTTTTTTTTTTAAAAAAAAAGATTTTATTCATGAATACTAATGGTATAATTATGTGATGATGTTACGAAGACGGTCACATTTTGGACTCGTAATAGAAAACCAGTATTTGCTTGAGTAGGCTTTAAGCTGAAATGTTTGTTTTAATTAATGTTATGGTGCATTTCGTAGGTTTGAATGACTTTTTTTTAAAGCTGTTGTGGATATGCCTTTGTAGAAATTAATTAAATTAGGATCTACATTAGTTTTGAGAGAAATAGTTGCTACTACTTTCTTTTAATTTAGCAACAAATTCCACATTGCAACTTTGATAATAGTAAATTTTAGAATACAAATTCAACTAAATCACTGCGTGGCTTTATGACTTGTTGTTATATGTTAACAATAAACGCTTCAATTTCCCCTATCATCCGCATGAGGTTTCTTTTAGATGTCGGTCGATAAAAGCAGTAGCGTTAGTCGGTAACGGAGATATACCACCCATTGTGGTAGAACACTAAGTCCGACAGCAATAGGCTTTCCTCTCTGTTTTACTCGATCATATTTTAGTAACCAATGATTGTCCTCATTATGCCATTGCACAGTAGTCCAGAATGCGAGTTTAGCTGGAAAGATACATTATTAGCCTAAATAAGTTTAAAGTTTTGGAGCAAAATTGTCTTCTGCGAAGTTGTTTCTAATAACAAGGCGCTTCTGTGGGTGTGAGTGAAAACAAAGGTGGTCTTTTATGGTGGGGATAGTCGTCAGAATCTTGAAAAGCAAACCAGTTTTTATCAGTGGTAAACTTAAAGCTAAAATGAAGATTTATTAGCCTGATATGTAGCACAATCTTCCAAACTTAAGTATTTTAGTGAACCTTCGAATACGAAAGGTGTCCTATCTTGGCTGCACGGGCCAAACTATTGAAATTTCCGTATATTTAGTTTACAATCTGGAGTTTATTCGTGCTTTCCGCATTCCAGTGAGAAATCCGAATATATCGATCTAGATTTAAGAAGTATTTCCTTTAGGTTATGAAATTCCTCGAATGAATGTTAACATTATCATACCTTTGAAAAGTAAATTCACTACTGCATGTAAATAATATCTAAATTTATACTTCAGAGAGCTATTTAAATCACTTCCACTAATTTTATATAATTTTAAGCCTAATTTATTTAATTTATCATGCTCGTTCGCTACTGCACATCAATACAATTAGTCATTGTGGTGTTCAATCCGTTTGATAGCCATAGATTGTCTTTCTCCTTTTCAGCTATTTACAACAATCACCGGTTGGTTGGTCATTGTTTTGGTTGAACATCAACTGACCACCATGATGACCACAGGCTTTTTCGGCCACAGTTGAGCTGTTGCAGGGGGGTGACGTGACATCTTATTTTCAGAGAAATCGATTTTTTTATTAGCAGAAATAAAGACATACATTCTTCAGAAAAGTTGTAAATTAAATAGTTATGAGCAACTTTGATCGACAAAAATTTTCTGTACCTTTTGATACGACTGAATTAATCGTTTTTTCCCTACGTAGCTTAAAGTGTTCCTATAAAAATCAATTATTTTGCTGTAACTTTTTTAATTCAAATTTTTCAGCAAAGTTGTCTTTCCATTGATTTTAAAATAATCAAAGTTACAACTTTTATGGTGCGCTGAAATTGTCTCTATCGTATGTCAAACAAAAGTTATAATTGTTTTATTGTAAAAAACGGGCCTTTTTCAAATGATGATTTTTCTAGTTGGGGCAAACCAAACAATTATTTATTAAAAGCATTTGAAAGTATTTTTATTATTGCATGTCATACTTGAAAAATGGAGACAGGTATTTTTTTTAAATTGGATAAAACACATTTGAAAAGGGCGTAATTTAATAAGAAAATTGTTAATTACTCGCTAACGGTAAGGGATATCGGCAAGATTTATACGTCAAAACTTTTATCTTTTCAGGTTATAAAAATCATTTGATGACAACTTTGATGGCAAGTTTGAAATAAAAAAATTAGAACAATGAACTGTCTGTTTTTGTTGGCCATTAGGATTTGGCATTCCCACTCTCCACATCCAGTTGGCTTCAATCTGGTGCCCTGATGGTCCATCCAGTTCCCTTATATTAGTAGGAAATATTATTTATTTATTTCGTCAACCGACGATGACGAGTACATATACTGATACATTTGTATTTTATCTTCATTTATTAATTCTTCAGTAAGATTTCGTTATAAAAGAGAAAAAAAAATGTTTAGATTAAGTAGATAGTGCTTTCAAAATATTTTTTCAGTTGTTGTTGTTTGAATGGTGTACAAATATTTCTTTAGGTTATTGCCGTGAAATGATTAGGTCAAAAGTTCTGCAGTGTTGATTATTAGTGGCCATAATTTGATTTAAAGGCCCATATTTTGCATAGTTATGATTAGTTATGTGATAATGATTAATTATGAAAAAATTTCTGTATTTTAGTTGCCGAGAAGTTATGTAGAACTTTAATTTAAATGAAATTTCAGCTAAATCAATTCACTGCGAGACGATGTCGTTAACAAATGAAATCATTGCAAATTTACGACGCTGTTTCAATGTTTGAATATTGAGTAGCATGCATCGCACCTCATGTGGTGGAACAGGAAGCATTATCCATCCTTATTTTCGAAGAGTGAAATTGCTTTTGTACTGATTCTGTTCGTTCTATATGTGTGTTCTGAAATAGGGCGCAGACAATGATACAATATTCCAAAATGAACCCTTTGCAGTACCAACATTGTTTATTATAGATGCTATTTGTAACATCAATTAATTGCCAATAGAAGACCACACACTACACCACTGCACTCCATACACAATCATCGGATCATTACACAGAAAAAAATAATTAATTTTAACAAGCGCGTAAAATTTCGCTTCGTTTAATTTCAAGCCAAAGGAGGCGCAAACAATGTTTGGAATCTTTCATACAACGGGCTAGTTTTAGGCGTTATCTGCCCAAGAAACATTGCTCTAAAAAGATCGGTTTAGTTACCCTTCGCCAAACCACCCTTCAGGGAATTACATACATTTAGGCGAATTCTACAAAAATGAAAATTTCTCGAATATATGAATATGGAAGATAACTATGACTATAATATATTGAAATTTTCATTTTAAATTCGCAATGTATGTAATTCCCTGAGAAATTAACGAGTAACTAAATATTTTAGAGCAATGTTTCTTGGGCAGATAACAAAACTAACATTGTATGAATTCAAACTGCGCCTCCTTTGGCAATTAAACGAAGCGAAATTTACGCCTTGTTAAATTAATTATTTTTTCTGTGTAATGATCCGTGATTGTGTATGAATACGTGGTAGTGTGGTCTTCTGTGGCAGTAGTGATGTTACAAATAGCATCTATAAACGATATTTAATTTTCTGAGAATTCCTTTGGAATATTATATCTGTCTGTATTTCAGACGCACATATAGAGCGAACGGGAAATCAGTACAAGCTATTTCATAACACAAAGCAAGGATATGTAATATTCCATGAGTACGTGCATGCTACTCGAATATTCAGAGCATTGAAACAGCATCATGAACTACTTGTGATTTCATTTGTTGGCGACATCATCTGCAGTGACAAATTTCATTTAAATTAGAAGTTCTACATATATATTAAAATACAATTTTTCATAATTAATCATTATCACATAACTAATCATAGCATGCAAATATGTAACAAATCAAATTATAATATTTGACCTACTGTCTGTAACAAAAATATTTGTACACCATTCAAACAACAACAACTGAAAAATATTTTAGCTGCAATCTAAACATTTTTTCTCTTTTATAACGAAATCTTACTGAAATTAATAAATGAAGTAAAAATGCAAATTAATCGATATGTACTCGTCATCGTCGGTGACAGATAAATAAGTAATATTTCCTACTAATATAAGGAGACAGATGTAGACGCAGGTGAAGCCAACTGGATGTGGAGAATAGTGCCGTCTAATGGCAAGCTGAACGGTCATTGTTCTAATTTTTATTTCAAGCTTTATATCAAAGGCTGTCATCAAATATTTTATAACCTGAAAGACAAGACACGACGATATAAATACTGCCTATTATCCATTAGCAATGTCAACAATTTCTTATTAAATGCGCCCTTTTCAATGTATTTTATCAATTTAAAAAAACCTGTCTCCATTTTCAAGCCTGACATGCAATAACAAAATACTTTCCAATCTTTTAATAAATAATTGTTTGGTTTATCAACTAGAAAATCATCATTTTTTAATAAATTATAACTTTTGTTTGCCATACGATAAGAACGAACTCAGCGCCTACATAGAAATTTGTAACTTTGATTATTTTAAAATCGAAATGGAAAATTCTTTGCTGAAAATTTGAATTAAAAAATTTTTGGCAAAATAATTGATTTTATAGACATAAGCTACGTAGAAAAACGATTAATTCGTCGTATCAAATTTTGAAAATTTTGTCATAACTAGCTATTTACAACTTTTCTGAAGAATGTCTTTAATGCAATAAAAAAAATCATTTCTCTAGTATCATCACCCCCTACAGCAACTCAACATGGCCAACTTCAATATTCATCATGGTGGTCGAACCAGCCAAAACATGACAGCCAACCAATGATTGTTATGAAGTAACGAAGGAGCAATCTATATCAACAGTTATTCTCTGTAATAGTATATTGATGTGCAGTAACAGACAGCAAATTAAATAAATTAAACTAGAAACCAACAAAATTAGTGGGAGAAATGATTTAAATAATATACCAATTTCTCGTAGATATTTACATGCAGTAATGAGACACTTTCAAGGTATGACTAATGTGCAACATTCATTCGGGAATTTTCATGGCCTAGAGATATATTTAAATCTAGATCGATATATTCGAATTTCCTCTTTACAGATATGAAGCCCTGCGGGAATTTCAATAGTTTGTGAAAAGACCTTTGGGTTCCTTCAAAATACTTAGTTTGGAAGATTGTGCTTCCATATCAGTGTCATTTTAACAGCGCTGATAAACTGTGGATTCGACGATATCCCCACCATGGGCTGCAACTACTTCACTCACGCTACTGAAACGCCTTGTTATTAGAACAGCTTCGCAGAAGACAATTTTGCTCTAGGCGCTATTTGGAATATGTATCTTTCAGCTAAACTCATCATTCTGGACTGCTGTGCACAGTAACATGGCTGGACGATCATTGGTTATGATCGAGGTAAAACAGGAGGCCTTGTCGTTTAGTGTTACCGCAGTAGACAGTATAGATTTTCTAGCTACTGCTAATCGACCATTTATTAAAGAAACCTCATGCGGTGATAAATTGAAGCGTTGTTAGCATGTAACAGTCATGAAACTGCGCATATTGATTTAGTTGAATTTGTAATTCACAAAATTTACTATTATCAAGTTGCAATGTGAAGTGCTAGAATTAAAGTAGTAGCAACATGTTCTCAGAAAACAATGTAGTCCTGAATTTGAATGAATTTCTGCAAGTATATCCACAACAGCTTTAAAGTCATTCCAAACTACGAAATGCATATGGCACCAAGGCAAATTTCATATAAACTTCTATTACTAGTCAAATGTAGGCAAATGTAACATCATCACATGAATATACCGTGGATATTCATGAGATAAATCTTTTTAAAGAAAAGCAACCTACCGATGTGCCGAGAAAACAAGGTCCTGTCGTAAATCAGGAATCAGTTATAAATGTCTCAAACATTGCAGTCAATGTCAGAAGGCAGGAGACTGTGTTATGCTTTGACAGTCAAGCAATGAGTCTGCAATATCTCCAGATGAGCATTCTACAACATTCTGATAAATTCTGATTTGATGTATGCATCACTGACCAAGACAATTCTTGGCTTGTAAGATTGTACCTATGGAAGTACCCAAATGTATCAGGCGGTTGATAATCTAAATGATATTTTTTACTCGCCTATAGATATATGAGATAACCTTCAATCATCAGCGTAGCTATTCAACTACAAACTAACGCAATCCTACCTCGGATGATTTCGATAATATTTTTTTTATCGGTATAATCAAACGGAGGTACTTTTGTATACGGAATGAGTAAATCCGCCATATGACACAGCTCTATACTACAATATCAGTAATGGTCGATACCTTATTTAAGTAGTCAACTACATCAACTCTGATACATGGAAACTGTATGTAATCACGTATGAGCCGTCTGAGCGACAAAATGGGTATTGATGAGATCTGGCAACACGTAGAAACTTTGTGGGAAGAACTCAATGATGATTAGATAACACTACTGTTATTTACTACGATGATTCTGTGACGCGAAGTCAATGACTCGTATTTACTAATAATCAGAACGCCGCTCGTTCCTCGCATGATTTGGGACTGCTCTGTGGAACTAACTCATTAATCAAATTTAAATAGGTTGATTTTCGGCAACATAATGACAAACACACTGTCGATAGTATGCGCACCGTAGAATACGGCAACATCAAATTGGCAATTTATCATATGAAGTCATATTCGATATCATGAAGTATGTGCTGGGCAAGGTAGGCTGGAATGGAAATGAGGGAAACTATGTTTTAGATCCTTATGTGGAGTTAGTGGTACTAGATATTTTATTTTGATTTTGCATAGAGCAGGAGTGTATGAGCGTTACGGCATGGCCCATTTACCAATGCAACCTCTAATTATAAAATTTGTAGTGGATTCATCCATTGACCCATATCTGTTAAAATCAACATCTTATCCTGATTCAAATTCTGTCAGCTAGATATACAAACCAATACTCTTTGAACCGTATAATCAAGACACTGACGCGCCCAGACCTGATTCGTCGATCGGTTTATCTAGTGTGTCCATCATGACATGCAGTTTTCTGAGAATATCTTCCCTCCGCAGCTTGCTCGCGCTCTGGCCGAGCTATCGCGATGATTGTAACGCTCGAAATGGGCAAGTCATGCTGCGACTACTGCCAAACGCGGCTTCACCAATTCACGCCCAACTGTTCTTGACCTGACTGAAGCCAGGAAGGTAGCTTTGACTGAAAATTCACGGGATAAACGAAATACCATTACTGATCGGAATACTGGCAATACTGGCAACAGATTGGCGATCGTCGCCAACCGTTAAACTCGATCAAACGGGAAATGGAAACAAAGTGATTGTTGTGTTGCAGCATTATATTAATTCAAACCATTTTTGGAAGACATGAATAAATGATAAACTAGAACTGATAGTGGTTTTGTCGTGCAATAATAGCTCCGTTTTAGGAGCAGCAAATCCAAGTAATGTATTCCCTTGTTCTATCCGCAGCTCGTCACAAACCAACCGCTAATGAACATCAGGTATTCAACAATTACAACCTTGCGAACAAAGAAACGAATGCAGCAAAGTTACATTGCAGTGAAAGCAAGTGGTACTGCCTCAAGTGGTAATGATGCCATGTCAACACAGCGAACACCATACTGAAAGCTGTAAATAAAATAGCAGCAATCATTAGTTCAATGTAAGTCACTCGTAAGAAGAACATTTGTATCTAATGTGGGAGAAGAAATTCAAGGGCAGCCAACACTAAGCACTGTTGCTTCCTTCAGGGAAATAACAATACAGACTGGAAGGTGACTGTGCTGAATTGGCCCCCCAGATGACGATGATGATGACGATGATGGTGTAGCTGCCTCAGGCTCGCTACCGAGTAATGACTGAAGTGTGTGAAGTACAAACAGGTGAGAGATAGTCGTCTTTTCTGACACCTGGTATGCTACTTCCAGTGAAACTCCCAGCCCATATGATGTATGCAGTTAATTCCAAACCTGATTGGAAGTGACTAAATGGAAATGTTTGTTACATTTGAGTGATGGTAAGTATGATAAATTACAAATAAAATTTCAAACAAATTTGATGTAGGGATACCATCTGGTCGTGATCAATGTCAGGATATTCCTCATAGCAATGTCCATGTAATTAATCTCCTTGATAATTAATATGAATGTCAACCTTCAGTCGGATAATTCGATCTTATGCATTCAGTAAAGTATGACCGTAAACTATCAGTTATATTTATTTTCAGCTGGTGTCATAACTGTACGAGACTAGGTAACGTACCTTCATCACCGTCGATCTAAACCGTGTGGATCTTAACGTATGACCTCTTCCTAAATGATTTTGTTTTCAATGCATTAATCTAGTAATCCCGGCACAGCTGCCAAGACGATAGTCTGCCACTATGAGACCACGGTACTATAATCACAGTTTACGTTCTGTCCTGATGAATAAATGAAAATGTTTATCTGAGTATTCATAACATTCGAGCTGTGGCTAAGTACAGCAATTGTTGAACGTAACGGATTATTCGTATACTTGGAGCTCAGGAAAAGCAAACTGATATACTACTGAAAGTGAGACTGATATACTTAGAGATGGGCTTTGTCCCTTCTCCAGAATAAATGTTCAATTTAACTCATAGATAAAGAGTTCCAACTCTCAATTCCCAAACAATTCTTCACACGTAACAGGCAAACTATATTGGCTGATATGACTCCTTCCTTTCACAAACAAAGGCGCTTGATATCAGCGCAACAAACCGTCTGTGATAAAGGGAAATAGCTTGCCCTTCAAACTAGTTAGTCATTTTGCGTGTATCAACCTGCAGTAAAACTAATATATAACAACTATGATGCTGCTGTACAGAGAAAGTTTACAGTAGTCGAACACACCGTGTGGGATGACTAGGAGCAAATGTGATTTTCATTCGAACTGTCATGAAAAACTAATATTCTGTAATGTGGAATGGTTCCTGTAACAATATAATCAATAATATTGATGAAAATGTTTCCGAATGCATTTCATTATATTGTGCTATGGTATTATATATATTTTTTTTCAGTATACTGCTTTGAATAACTCAGAATTAACATGCCTTGTTAGATTGCGGAGTTGTTGCCCAACAGCTTCAGAGTGATAGTTTTCAGCCCATGATATGTTACAGCTACAACATTTATGTGACCAGCAGGTGACGAAACAGGTAAGGCAGCTGCATGGCT